>CM044005.1:39365597-39678097 GCA_024085815.1 Flaveria linearis | reverse complement strand
ACGACCATGTCCTCGTCCGCCAAGCACTTCCTCAGATGAGACACGTGGAAGGTCGGGTGGATTCCACTTAGTTCATCTGGCAGTTCCAACCTATAAGCCACCTCCCCTACTTGAGCAACAATTCGGAAAGGGCCTATATATCGCGGACTCAACTTACCCCGCTTCCGGAATCGAATGATCCCTTTCCAAGGTGAGACCTTCAACATAACCCGGTCTCCCACTTGGAACTCAATTGGTCTGCGTCGTTTGTCGGCATACGACTTCTGTCGGTCTTTGGCTGCCTTCATATACGCTTTAATTCTTTCGAGCTTTTCAGTCGTAGCCTCTACCACTTCGACGCTTCCCAATTCTTGCTGACCAATTTCACCCCAACAGACGGGGGTCCTGCATCTTCTACCGTATAACATCTCGTAAGGTGGCATGCCAATACTAGCATGATAACTATTGTTGTACGAGAACTCAGCTAACGGTAGATGGTCATCCCAATTTCCCCCGAAGTCGATAACACACGCTCGGAGCATGTCCTCCAAAGTCTGAATGGTCCTTTCTGACTGACCATCAGTTTGAGGATGATAAGCCGTGCTAATATGCAACCTCGTCCCCATAGCATCGTGGAATTTCTTCCAGAATTTGGATGTAAACCGGGTGTCGCGGTCAGATACAATCGACACCGGTACACCGTGACGAGTCACGATCTCTTTGATGAAAAGATCGGCTAACCTTTCGGACGAATATGTCTCCCGCATCGGTAAGAAGTGAGCACTCTTCGTCAATCGATCCACAATCACCCAGATCGTATCATACCCTTTGGGGTACGTGGTAGCTTTGTGATAAAATCCATGGTGATGTGCTCCCACTTCCATTCCGGTATGTCCAACGGCTGAATCTTTCCATACGGCTTCTGGTGCTCCGCCTTTACTTGCAAACACGTGAGGCATTTACTCGCATACTCCACCACATCACGTTTCATACCCGGCCACCAATAATCTTTCTTCATGTCTTGGTACATCTTGGTGGCGCCGGGATGAATGGAGTACCGAGACTTATGAGCTTCATCCATAATCTTCATTCGTAGATCCCCGAGACGAGGAATCCACATACGCCCAAACCGGGTCCTAACACCCGTCGTGTTCTCACTCAGTTCTGCGACCAGACCTCTCATTCGTTCAGAGTTTAGATGATCTTCTTTCAGTGCTTCATCCTGGAACTCTCTGACTTGTTTCATCATGTCTGAGGTCATGATTAGCTGGTATGCTTTCACCCGAATCGGCTCGGGCCTCTCTTTTCGGCTAAGGGCATCAGCCACCACGTTAGCCTTGCCCGGGTGGTAATGGATTTCACAATCGTAGTCTTTTATTAGTTCCAACCACCGTCTCTGCCTCATATTCAGATCTTTCTGCTCGAAGAAGTACTTCAAGCTTTTGTGGTCTGTGAAGATGGTGCACTTCGTCCCGTACAAATAGTGCCGCCAAATCTTTAACGCGAAGACCACTGCTGCTAGCTCCAGGTCATGGGTAGGGTAATTAACCTCATGAACTTTTAGCTGTCGGGATGCATAGGCTATCACCTTTCCTCTCTGCATTAATACACATCCCAACCCCGAATAGGAGGCATCAGAATAAACTACTAAGTCTTCACTCCCATCGGGCAGCGCCAATACTGGAGCTTGGGTCAATCTTGTCTTCAGTTCTTCGAATGCCTTCTCTTGTGCTTGACCCCATTCAAATTTCACATCTTTCCGGGTCAATTTGGTCAGTGGAGAAACAATTTTGGAAAAGTCTTGGATGAACCTTCGGTAGTAACCCGCCAAACCAAGAAACTACGGATCTCGGATGGCGTCTTTGGAGACTTCCATTGCATTACTGCTTCCACCTTTGCCGGATCGACCAGAATCCCATCCGGATTTACCACGTGACCCAGAAATTGAACCTCACGCAACCAAAATGCGCACTTGGAGAATTTTGCATACAACTTCTCCCTTCTCAGCGTCTCCATAACCTCACGAATGTGACCGGCATGTTCAGTCTCGCTCTTTGAATAAATCAAGATGTCATCAATAAATACAATCACTGATTTATCCAACATCGGCCGGCACACCCTGTTCATCAGATCCATAAAAGCAGCTGGCGCGTTGGTCAAACCGAAAGACATGACAAGAAACTCATAATGACCGTAGCGCGTACGAAAAGCTGTTTTAGGGATATCCTGCTCCTTCACCTTCAGTTGATGGTAACCTGATCGAAGATCTATACGTGAAAACCAACTTGCACCTTGAAGTTGGTCAAACAAGTCATCGATCCTTGGCAAGGGGTACCTGTTCTTCACTGTCAGCTTATTCAACTCACGGTAGTCGATGCACATCCTCATGCTACCGTCCTTCTTCTTTACAAACAGGACCGGAGCACCCCAAGGTGAGATACTCGGTCGAATAAACCCTTATCCAGTAGCTCTTGTAACTGTTCCATCAACTCTTTCATTTCCGTAGGGGCCAATCGATATGGTGCTTTGGCAACAGGTTGGGCGCCTGATACTAAATCAATCTGGAACTCGATCTCTCTGTCAGGTGGCAATCCCGATAGGTCTTCCGGGAACACGTCTGGGAACTCACACACAACTGGAACATCAGATAGTTGTGGTGCTGGCTTCTCTACATCTTTCGCATAACATAAATAGGCGTTACATCCACGCCTCATACATTTCCCCGCCACTGCCATTGAGATCACTTTCGGAATCGTAGTAACCCGATCCCCGTAAACTGTCACTGGACTACCGTCAGGTGCTGTCAAACTGATCATCTTCTTGCGACACACAATGTTCGCCTCAACATCTGCCAACCAATCCATTCCAAGCACCAAATCGAAACCGCCTAACGTCATTGCAAAGGGCTTAACTGGGAATTTGTGACCCTCCAGCTCTACATCGCAACCCTCAATTACCTCAGAAATCCTGGTGGTTTTACCTATGGCAGTCTCTACATCAAACGGCACATCCACACGCCTACTACTAACGGGCAATTTGGCACTAAAAGCAGCAGAAATAAAACTCCTACTGGCACCTGAATCAAATAATACTGAGGCTAAAGTTTGGTTCACCAGAAACGTACCGGACACTACATCAGGGTCCGTCCTAGCCTCTTCCTGCGTCATCGTGAATGCTCTGGCGCTTGCCTTCGACCCTTCACCCACTGCCTTCTTCCCGCCGGAACTCCCAGGCCTCAGCTTCTTGCAATCTTTGTTCATATGACCACTTTCCCTGCAGTTAAAGCACTTCATCGCCCTACACTCCTTAGCCATATGACCAGGCTTTCCACACTTAAAACATACATTCAGCCCCCATCTGCATTCACCACCGTGCTCTCGCCCACACTTTTCACACTTTCTCGACCCTGCACTTGTCACGACCACACGGCGATCATCAACCCGTGCCTTCTTACTACTTGTCGAAGTATCACCCCGACCAAACCTCTTTCCCTGCCACTTCCTCTCATCACTTCCCTTCTTACTGCCCTCAGACTTCACCAAAGCAGCTCGTTCATCATACAACCTCCCAGCCAAATCTACCGCCGACCTGAAAGTACTCGGTCGGGCGGAAATCAAATGCCAACGAATTTCAGATGGCAGCCCCTGAATATACCGGTTGATCTTTCGAGACACCGGCGTCACTTGCCCTGGCACCAACAGCGCCAACTCGTTAAACTTAGTCGTGTACTGCTGATGGGTCATCGTCCCCGCCTCCAGCTGCAGGAACTCCCTTTCTATTCTATCCATTTCCCGACGAGGACTGAATTCCTCGATCACCAGCCTTTTCAACTCAGCCCACTTCATCTTCCCTATAGCCCTGGTACCCTCGGCTTGGACCATATTTTCCACCAGCATAAAGCCGACCCTGTGAAAGAGTGGGTAGCAAACTTCACCTTCTTGTCCTCCTGGCAATCACTAATATCGAGGACAGCTTCCATTTCCATCACCCATTGGTGAGCATCAGTAGCAGTACCGGAGCCATCAAAAGTTGGAGGCTTGCACCTCATGAATTTCCCATAATCACAACCCCGGGCTGTCTCCCGTACCTGTTCTTCCTCTTCTTCCTCTTCATCATCAGACAATACTGTTTCTACCCCTGCCTGTTGCTGCCTACCCGAGGACCGATTCCTCCCTCGTCTATCATCCTCACGTACTGCCTTTATCGCTTCGGTCATTACAGTCGGTAAGATCGTCTGCATAACCTGGTGCACTTCCTCAATCACTGCCTCTTTTACCAAGGCTCTCAACTTGGCGCTTTCGTCCGTCTCTTCCTGGTGAGGAATCCCGTTCTCCTCACGAACTACTTTCTCTTTCCTAAGTCTTCCTCGCGTGATACGCGGCTCATCACCACGTTCACCATCACGGGAAGCATCAGACGATCTATCACCGACCATCTTCTATCACACTGAAGATTAAAACACCAACACGGTCATTCAAGGAAATAGCTCAGTTTATGTTAAGTACAGTAAGTCCCTAATTACAGTGGCAGTTGTGATTAGCCACTTACTCTACTCTTCGTACCCCGAGCATCACCTATCCTGACTACATTAGTATCTCAGTCTAACAGTACACATCATTCACATAACAAGCGCACATAATACCAGTTAATCTTTAGGAAAATACCTGATGGCACGCGACTACTCAGATGGCATTCTCATTCTCCCTGTCCCATTCTCAGTTTAAGTTCAGGTTTATTATGAAAATTTACCCATTTTACTTAAACTTTTGCTCTGATACCAACTTGTAAGGCCCCGCTCACCGGGCACCCTACAGTCGGTCTTTCATTGCATATATTTTAGATAAACAATGTATAAACATACTTTTAATACATGATCATAACATACGCAGCGGAATTAATAAAGAAAACATATATACATTCTCATTCATTCATAAGAGTCATTACATCATTGACACGATTACAAAATACAACTTTCTTTACACTTCCTAACTTTACTATGATTGCTGGGGAGACACATAAAAACCCGAGATTACCTAGCAATCTCTTTTATGAGAATCCTCAACAAACATAGGGGCTTAACTACACTATGATTGCTGCTGATGCATATTCCTCAGCAATCATAGGGTCGTACAGCGACCTCTACCGAAATAAGAAAATATATTTTCTTCATAAAGAAGATATTAAATTCAAAAATATATAAAGGAGATTTCTTGAGTAATCTCGTTGATTCAGATCCTCAAGAAATCTCGTAATGGCAGGCAACGTGACTTGTTGCGTGCGTTATGGGCCCGCAACACGTGACGTTGCAGCATTACAAAATGGAGAATGCCCTCCCAAAAGAGCTGAGTAGCCGCCTCGTGCCATCCTCAGCAACACTACCTGCGAACTGGAAAACACATAAAAGTCAGCGTTGCTGAGTGAGTTCTAGTTTTTATAATAAAACATACTTTCATTCTTATTAACCGTTCTTCCATACATGTGTTCACACATCATACGTACACGCAGATAATATTATTATTATCTTATCATTCATTACTTACTTTCATTCGTGTACACTTCCTCATTCTCGTTTACTTTCATACATACATACTTTACACACTTCACATACTTTCGTATGTCTTTACTTTCATTCATACTTTCACTTCATACGTTCGAACCTTCATTCTGTTCATTCATTCATTTATTACTTTCGTTCGAACGTTCATTACATTCGGTGACATGTACACTACCCCCTTTCATCATACGTACTACTGGTGCTGGACCTGTGGTGGTTAGCCACGAACGTTGTGCACAAATGCTGATCCAGTCACCTGGGGTAGGTACAAGCACCACTTATCTTTCACTTTACTTCTGGATCAATGCCGTATGCTTTACCCCGAACGTTGTGCACATATGCTGGTGCTGGACCTGTGATGATCAATCACGAACGTTGTGCACTAATGCTGATCCAGTCACCTAGGGTAAGCGGCAAGGATCCCATACATACTTCTGGTCAATCACAAAGACTGACCCCGATGTGCATCCTTCGGGGTAGCTAACCCGCACACCGTTGAGCTAACACCTGCCAGGGGTGTGCACCTCCTTCATTTTGCTTGCAAGCCTTTATTACATTCATTCATTCGTTAATGCATGCATTCATTCATCATGTTCCTTCTTTCATTATCTTTCACTTTACGTTCTTAATACATTCGTTACATTCGTTCGTTCATTCACGTAAAGTTATTAAAAGATAAGACACATACACATAAGGAACATAATTACTTACATATCATCAGTATTCATCATCTACCATGACAACATCATACTAACATACATACATCATACATACAATTCTACATTCACTCACATCAGCCCTGTTCGGGCGACTGAACTACTACTAGTCGCATGTCCTCCATGCGACTGGGCCATACGATTGGGCTATCATGCGAATGGGTACTCAAACGTGCGATTGGACTTCCTTCCGTACGACTAGACACTATGCGACTGGATTATATGCGACTAACTCTTAACCGTACGACTGAACTACTCTGCGATTGAACTTGTGCGACCGAAACTCTCAGTCGCATCACCTATCGTGCGATTGAGACTCAATCGGGCGTCTGGGCCTCAGTCGGGCGATTGGACATCGACTCATACTCATTCGGCCGAATGGCCTTCAGTCGCATAACCCTAACTGGGCTGCGACTGGAGTTCATCACGAACAGCAGCCGCGAACCCCCGCACCCAAACTCGTCAAAAACCCATTTTTAGCCCAAATTGACCCTCCCAAAGCTCAGGGATTCATACAAGGACATCATACAAGCATATACAAGTCCTACTTCTTACTATAAACGCATTACTCAAAATTTACCCAAATGGGTCAAACTTACACTTTTACAAAACTAGGGTTTATATGTGATTCCAGCCCCAAAATCGGTTAAAAACATGTAAATGAGGGGTCTTAGAACTCACATTACAGGTAGAAGTAGATGAACTTCGACTTTGGCTATGTTCTCGACGGATTCGGAGCTCGGGCAGCACTTTCCCTCTCTTCTCTTCTGTTCTTGGTCGCTCACTCTCTCTCCCCGACTGAAAATGTGAAGTGTTGGGGAGGAGAATGAAGCTGCTCCTCTTTTATACCCACCTCTCAGTCGCATCTGGTCCAGGGGCGACTGGACCTTCAGTCGCATCAACACCATGCGATTGGACCCCAATC
Organism: Flaveria linearis; assembly: GCA_024085815.1. Classification (NCBI taxonomy): domain Eukaryota; kingdom Viridiplantae; phylum Streptophyta; class Magnoliopsida; order Asterales; family Asteraceae; genus Flaveria; species Flaveria linearis. The sequence goes on along the minus strand of CM044005.1, from coordinate 39,670,923 downwards.
GCACGTGTTCCATTCGGCTCATACTTCATTCGGGCGGTTGAGCTCAAATCGTGCGGTTGAGCTCCAATCGGCCGAATAGCCATGCGGTTGAACTTCAGTCGCATAAATCACAGGCGACTGAAGCTCAGTCGCATCACATGCTGAGAAGTCAAACTTTCGGGTGTTACATGTGAGTTCCACCATGTCAAAGCTGGTCCTTCCAAAGTGCCGGAAGCATACTTGACACGGTTTTCTGCTGGACAGTTACACATTGCAAAGACGGATTCCAGCTTCTCAATCCAACGAAGGAGGGTAACAACACCTTCGGAGCCTTTGAAGGAATGAGGTTTGCAGTCCATGAACATCTTGAAAGTGCAGACTGCTTGACCTCCTTGGTTTTGGTTCTGGTTGATATTATTGTTTTGATTTTGGTTCCTGGTCTGTTCGAACGCCTCGAGCGCTTCAGCAACACGCTCATTTATGATGGCATCGAGTTCAGCTTGTGTTAGATTAATGTTTTCTTGTCTACGTGGGCGTCCAATTCTTCGTCCAGACATGATTCTACGTATTCACAATACATGACAGTCACTATCGAATAATAACTATTGATAACAATAATCTGTTTCATACTAGTAGAAATGAAGGATTTGTTTGCATATCGATAGTGAGGTTTCATGAGAACCGAGACCTTATGTCTCCAAGTATAGAAACGAAAATTTGTACTGACTGTGACCGTTATCACCTAATAGAGTTACCAGAATTCTCATGCACGACAAATTACAATTACGTGTGCACCCGTAATTCTAATTTACTTTGCATGGTCATTCATGGTTCCTCCCATTCGTGATAACATACCTTGTCAAGTACCGAGTGCTATCTGTTTAAGACTAGCGAAGATGATAGGGCATGTTGGAAGTAGAAACGAGTACGATAGAGTTTGCTGTGGTGTTCAAATCTTGGATAGTTTATTTTGGGAAACGAAATCAAGGACAAGAATTATTCACACGATAATGAGATGTTCGGAGTGTATTCGTTTGATTTCGTGAATCAAAGCGAGTACGTTGACTAATCAAAGTATTTAGTCAACCACAACTTTGTTGAAAACATTCATACCTATAAGCAGATACTCATCCCAAGGGTTCCCAGGTAAGGTAAACAGGTCCATCGGTTGATTTGGATATATGCGAATACCTTGCCTAGACAGAACACCCCGAGATACAGGCATCTTACTCTTCCAGCATTGCATGTATTCAGTAGTGGAACACAGACTTTGACGAGACTTTGAAAACCATCAATAACAATCGAAGGTTTTGGAGTTTGAAATTACTTTTATTAGGCACTCAAACTCTCCCGTATGTTAAAGTAAAAGTTTTCAAGCATCCAGATTAAGTAAACATCGCTTAGAAATCTATGTGTGTGTAACTAATGCAAATCCAGCTATAGTCTAAAATTCAATGCAAATGAGATGCAAGTCCATTTTAGTTCGCTATAACTAATGCTCTGATACCAATCTGTCACACCCTCAAAATCCACTAACGGGGTTTTACCGTCAGGCGTGTGACATAACCAGGATCTCAGATAAGCATCAGTTACACCAAACGACTCGATAGTTACAAAACATATAGATTGCTTAATAATAATGAAACAATCTAATTATATTTAAGTATTGCGGAAGCGTAAACAAGATAACTTTTAACAATAGTTTTGGAACACGTAAACACGCGTCCAATCCAGTTTATACAAAGTAAATGAAGATTTATTCTTGAAAACAGTTTATGATCAATGCGAAATGACATGCGGTAGATGCTGTGCTCCTAAACGTGCCACATCAATGTCCTGAGAGAAAACATGCAAAAATCTCAGTACAAGACTGGTGAGTTCACAGGTTTATCAGAAAACAGTAATTATCAGTAATGAAGTTCCCGGATTATGTAATCCGTCAAGTATGTAATTCCCGGATTATGTAATCCGATAAGTATAATGAAATCCCCGGATTTAACAATCCGTTAAGTATAATGAAATCCCCGGATTTATTAATCCGCCAAGTGTAATGAAATCCCCGGATTTATTAATCCGTCAAGTGTAATGAAATCCCCGGATTAGTATTAAAGCATATAATGGGTAGCTAGTCCATAATGATCACTATGTGTATGAAGGCGCGACCGAACTGACATGTAAGTAATAGTATAATATAGGCCCGGCTGTGGATCACACACCACAACACTTGAAATTAGGCTAACCGTTCACCCGTTTGACCAGCTAGCGCGACTAGCCCGAGTGGGGTATGTCAATCCCAGTAGTACTACTAACAATTACCTCGTTAAGTCCATATTAACGGTCCGTTGGGCAAGTATACACCATAGTATCAAGTATATGCAGTATTACAAAAATCCAATGTAATGTAACTTTTATAAAAACAGCATGTTTCTCTCCCCCAAAAGAGTATATAAGTAAAAGTGGGGCTGTAAACTCACCTTGAATTGATGTAATGAAATGAGCAAGAACTTCAAAGAATAAGGCAATGCACGATCAAACACGATCAACACCTATTATTGATTATAACTAAGCCTTCAAAAACGTATACAACGCGAATAGATATATTTGGTTGGATTTGGGTTGGCGTACACGATTATGTATATTGAGTTTGATTTTATACATAATGATTTTAGGATTTAAATTGAGTTATGGGATTTCGGGCAAATAATGAAATTATTTGTATTTTTATTTTATTCGAAAGAAGTATATGTACATATTCTTTGTATAATTCAAAATTAAACTATAAGGCTATAACCTATAATTATATTTACAAATAATTTATGAAATTATATATTGTATAATTTCTATGGCTTTCTTTAATTATTCCACGATTAAGTACGATATAACGTCTATTTCTATAAAATTAGTTATTTATAATATTTATAAATAATATTTTATAAAGATTTTTAAGGTTTTTATATAAAATAAATTTACAGAAAATATTTATGTAATCTTTTAAATAAGAAAAGTTTATAAATATTATTTTTATAATTTTTGAGAATTTTCTGTATTTTATTGGGGCTTAAAAAGCCTTAAAAAAATAGTTGCAGGTAGCCGGGTTCGAACCCGGGACCTCCAACTCTCACACCCACACACCAACCACTGAACCAAAGGCCTAAGCCGCGTCAATCCTTGGTTCCATTTGTTTTTAACCCGACTAAACCCATTACCCCCGAATTCATATGAACCCTAATTCGATTTGGGTTCAATTGACCCTCGATTTGATTCTGTTAACAACCAATTTCATGGGGCTTTTGTTCCCCATGATAAAACGAGTATATTGAAGTGTTTAATTACCTGTTTTGAAACTCGAGAGGCGATGTTTGGTTCAGTTGCAGGTTCGACGAATATGATGATCGAATCTGCTTGTTTATGTGTTTGTGATTAGAATTACTGGTTACATTTAATTTATAGGTTGATAAAGTTCGAGTGTGTGGATTAGGTTTGATTATGTTATTGGTTTAGTGGGTGAATTTAGTCGTTGAACAGCCGAAAGTGGAAATGGATCGGTTGAACTACAATTCGATTGATTAAACGCGTTTTTAGCAGTGCTTTGGGTTCGAATCTTGTTTACAAAACGATTCCATGTAATTTAGGCTATTAAAATCGAGTTTTTAATTGGTTTTGGTGCTCGCCGGAGCTGTTGCCGGAGTCGGCCGGAACAGTGCGCCGGAAACACGGGGCGGGGGGTTTGGGTTTGAAAAATTACACAATTGGTCCCTGCGGTTTTGGTTTGTTTAATTTATGTTATATACTTTCTTTCAAAGTTTCAGAAATGACACAACAGCCCCCTGGACTTTATTATTTATTATTTATCATTATTATTATTATTATTATTATTATTATTAAATATAATAAAATGGAAAAACTCGGGTTGTCACATTTTTGTTCTAGTTGTCGTATTTTTTCATTTATATTATTTATTGTTTGTGTTATTGTTACATCTCCCATCTCCTTGTGTTATGGCTCTGATACCAAAAACTTTAGAGGATCGGGGGATTGGTTTTATTAGTTTTAATTGCAGAATTAAATATTAAAATTATTTATTATCTTGAGACTTTTAGAATTAATAACTCTTTTTAAGGTTTTTAAATACAAGATTTGTATTGAAAGTTCTTCTTTGATTTCTAGATTATGTCGAAAATAATTGTTTACCAATTCATTTTCTAATTTGCTAATTTCCTTGGATATTTTGGAAATTCTTTTTGAGTTTTCTTTTAATTCTTGTTGAATAGCAAGCAAACCATTTGTCATTTTATTATTTATAGAGATAATTGTATTAACTTATTTTCTATATTAATAATTCTATTATTTATTTGTTCAATTTGTTGTTGAATCATTTTTCTAGATGCTTCTTTCGATATTTTATTTATTTGTAGAAATGGTAATTTTTGTAATCTAGTTTTTAGATAATTACGAGTTTCTTTTTCTAAATATAAATCGTATTGTAAATTTTTATATTCTATTGTTGAGCTCATTTATATTTTGTCTTAATTCTACAAGTTGTTCTTGTATATCCTCAGTTGATATTCTTAGACTTGGTGGTTTATATTGTTTAACAATTTGATTTGTGAAGATTTGTGATGGTTCTAAATATTTTGGTTTTAGATTGGTTGCATTATTTCTTTTTGAAGCTGTTCTAAAATTTCCAATAAGAGGATGTACTGGTTGATTAGTAACTAATTGTGTGCTAGTATTTTCAAACAATTGGTCTATTTCTATTCTATTTTTATTTATAAAAGTTATACTATGATGACTATTAGTTAAGGCATAGTTTACTGCATAAGTTATAGAAAACGGATGATCTCCTGTATTCATTAAATCTTGTCTATGGAATTTATACATTATGGCTATTGATTCATCTAGACTATTGTAATTAATGGTATTCCATATTGTATATTTACATTAAATTTCATAACTGAGTATTTTAAATTTCCTGATATCCTTCCAATTATCTTTTCTTTAGTATTTCTTGATGTAATTCTATTGTCCACTACGGCTAAGTCGATAGGAGTATCTATATTTCCATAAGTGCTTTTTAATATTATTTGTACTGCTCCTATGTGTATATAATTTATTTTATTTTGTTTATTTTTAGGTAATCTATTTATTCTTAGATTTATTTTTTCTGTATTTATTAAACTTAATCCTACTTCACCATTTGATTCTTTAATTTCTATTGGTATTTCATTTATATATCTCCCAAGATAAACTATATTTTCTCTAAATAGAGTTAACGCCTTTTTTAGTACAGACATACTTATTCCTTCATTTCTTTTAAATCTACTTCTGCTTTCTTTTCTAATTCTTTTAATTGCTTTCTTTCTATTTGCACCTCTTGACTATAGTATTCTTTAGTTGATGTTTCTTGAAATTGTATTTCCTTCATTTAAAAATGATATTTTATTAGTTACGAATTTCTAAATGAAACTTATATAAAAATGAATTTCCTAGTAGGTGGCTATTGACCTTTTCAAAGTTTGATGTTTGAACGTGTCTTAGAGGGCTCAAATAAAGCTAGAGTTAATGAAAGATTTATGGTCATAAATTTCTATGGACCCTTTGATAGATATTATCATTTCATTATTCAGCAATATTATTATTATTCTAATTATCGAAAACATGATCATATTCAAATTACTAAGATAATAAATATTCTTAAAATAAATATCTTGTATTGAATTAAAATTCATACCTGAGTCGTTTTGTAGGTTGAATGATTCTTTACTTCTATCTTTGAGTGATTCTTTATCTTTAATAACGTGACTTGGATAGAGTGATGGTGCTCCAGAGTATAACCTCAACACTCAACACTTAGTGGTGATTTAACACTCACAATAATATCAAACTGATTTTATTTCAAAAAAGACTTGCCTTACTACACATGAGAGAGGGTTTATATAGACCCTTTTACATAGCTCGGATTTCAAATCCGGATTTCAAACAAATAAAAGTACAGTAATTATACATAATTGGGGGTACCTATTATTACATAGGCTTTTGACTTTAACGTCTACATCTTGTCGTTTCTACTCGATTATGGGCTCAATGTCACTTTCTTCTTGGCTATCATTACTAGATTTTGGTGAGCTGTCTTTTTCTTCTTTTGCTTTTCCTTTAGTGCAGAATTCACATGCATGACCCTGCACCCATTGAATGCGTTGGCAGATTCCTTGTTTGATTGTTGATGAATACTTTTCATTATTGTCTAGCATTTGAATTTCAAATATTGATATAGCATCACTTTGTTGTGGAGTGATTTGATACGATGATTTTGAGTAGACTATCATATCTTGGGCTTTATACAATAGCCTTGTGTGGTTGTCGATAGCTGATAATGCTTTGACTACACCTGCATAATTGTTAATGATTCGTTCTTCATCCGAAATTGGCTGAACCGAATAACCTGCTTCATTAATTGGATAATTTTTGTTACTATATCCAACTTGAATTGCATGTTTTGCTTGAATAAGTACTTCCCCCCGGGCGGAAAATACCGGTGGTACTGAATAAACATGTAAATAAATCTGCTTGTCCTTCTGAAATCATGCTAGTTGAACTCCGAGTGCTGTTGGAAAGTATTTAAACATAGAATTAACATGATCACAATAAATATATTCTACCATGCCTAGATAGAATAATTCATGTGTAGTTAATGCCGATGCTTCTGGTAAGATGACTGCTTTTGGACCTAAATTTTGTTTGTTTCTTGGATAAATTGATAATATCTTGTGTTTATCCTGATAGTTCTGCAGTATTTCTTGATACTGATGTTGCTTCTGTAAAGTTGTCTTTGTAGTTTCTCTAATAGAAGTGAGTGTCTCTACTTGATCAATACTTGGTGACCGAATTTCTTGAATCTTTCCAAGAGTTTGCATCTTCTGTTTTTCTTTATTTGGAGTGCTTGGAGCCTTTAACTGTTCTACAAATGATGGCTTGTATTCGCTCAATGCTTTCTTTGCTTCTTTGAGAGACTTGTAACTTTTATGGTTAAATTTCACCACAAGAGCTACAATCAGTGGATCCATCCAGAATTTTTCACGATGAAGGAAACAAGTCAAGTAAGAAATGCATTATGTTTCGCTTATTTACCAATCAATGGGACCCAGTGAAATTGTTATCGATTAATGCAACCTTGATTCAACTTGGTACCAATTTACACCAAAAAGAGAAACTTTATTGCATTAAGTTAAATACGCAAAACTTAGTTTCACTACCTTGCATAAATTGGTATCAAGTTAACTAAATGCATTAATTCGTATCGAATCCCTAATTTTTCTTGAATTTTAGTAATTAGGTCTCATGTTGTGTTATGTTTCTGCATGTGAATAATGCACTAAGGAATATGTGAATTCTGCATGTAAACATAATGCATTTCTTACTTGACTTGTGTTATGTGAATTCTTGAATTTTAGTAACTAGGTCTCATGTTGTGTTAATGCACTCTTGAACTTGTTTGGAGTTGGTCGTTAAACTGTATTATCCCTGTCAGGGGTTTAAAAAAATTATATTTATTAGTATAGATAGATAAATATACATAAGTTCTAACGTTTTTACACCAATAATTTCTACCATCTTCTACTAAACTATGTTATATTCTACTCATGTTGCTAAACTTCTTTACATCAAATGGATCCTTGAAAGAAGCGGAGGTGTTCGTTATTTGAATCCGATTTGAATTAACCTGAAATTCAATTCGAATTTGAATTTTCCTGTACTCGAATCAAATTCGAATTCAGTTTGAATAATTTAGTCAAATACGAAGCGAATCAGCTTTGCTTTTCTCAGTTCCATTTCGATTCAAATAATTCGAATAAGGAATATGTGTATATTTTTGTTTTTTTACATAAACAGTAATATAGTACATGAGGTTTTATACTTCTATTATTTTTAAATGTGGACTTGAGATTTATTTTTTTATATGGTTATCAGCTAATTGAGTAAATGGTATTATTCAAGACTTGGATGTTATTTATTGAATCACCTACTTCGGAATTTTCTGATGTAGTTTTGGTTATTTTTAATGTTATTTATGTTTATTTGTTGATAAAATATGAATTAAATTATTGAAATTTAAGAAAAACAGTAATTTATTTTTTTATGAAATTCTTATTTATTTATTTTTACTTTTTATTAGAATAATTTCGAATTTGATTCTTTGTTGAATTACTTATTTGAATCAAATTAAGTCGAATTTTATTTGAATTCGAATATAGTTTTCAAAATATCAAATTTTAATAACCCAATCTGAATAATCTTAATTCTACCCGGAATATCAAGTGTTACCTTTGATACATCTAGTGGCTTCTTTAACCCGCATACATACTGTAAACCAAATCCTCCCTATCGAAACCAACTACTTTATGACCCAAATTATCACATTCCCAACTCGAATGAAGATGAATATGCACCGGATAGCCTTATCAGTTGTCATCTACAACCTCTCCTTAACTTAAAGTGTAAATTGTTATTAGAATTTTAGCAACCCGATTTAACAATAAAAATATTTTAAACATCAGAAAATTACGTATAAAAGGATTCCTTTGGTCCTCCCCTATCTTGTCGTGTGTTGTGGTCATCACCATAATGAAAAAGAACTAAAAAAAATAAAAGAAAGTTAAATTTTAATAATTCAAATTATTATATTATTAGCAATATTAATCTCAACTAACAATTTGATAAGTATTAATTCAAAATTTTGATTTTATAACTAATAACCATCTCACTCTAACACTTTATTAACTTCGTTAGTTTTTTATGACGTATCACGTGACGTCGCTCGTAACGTGTAACATAGTTATACTTAAGAATTTAAGAATATATAAATATAGTACTCAATTCTTTTGTTTTTTAATAAACGGATCGTTTTCTAAAATCATTCAATATAACATTTTTGTCGAAGATTGAATAGCTTGAAGATAAAATGACACAAAAATTAAGTGGTATAATTATAAATTTTATTTTAATTACGTAACATGTCATTTCACATGTCACGTAACAAACGTCACATGCCACGTAACAAAAAACGTCACGTGCCACATGGCAACAAATTCAAAAGTTAGATTTAGTATTGATCAAATTGTTAGATAGGATTAATATTGATCGAAAGATTATTAAAATCCAAATTTCTAAAAAAAGAAAGAAGATTACTAGCTACTATGATATAATTAATTACTTTTGGTATCGTATACATAAACCGTGATTTAACCAAACTCTATTAAATTAAAGATAAGCTAGTAACAGATGAAATCTTCACACGGTACATAAATGTGCAACTTCACCCTAAAACTAGGCAAACTTTATAAAAATTGTAAAATGAAATACCAAAACAACAGAAAGCAGCAGCCACAAAACATTTGGGTTGAACCATGGTTCATTAACTTCAATCAGAAGTGATTACTCCTTCATACCTCCATCATAATCATCGTCGTCACCATCATGTTCATCGCTTATTTTAAGGTCATCGAGAAGCTCATGCAATGGCACTGAAGGCACATCCTCGCCATCCGTCTCAGAAGCCATTTCTGACGGTTGATATTCTTTGTTTCGGTACAGTGATATGTTGAATCTCAAATCAGGGTTCTCTTCGATATCCCGCAAGAAATCTTCATACTCCTTGTTCATCTTCTCTTCATCTACTCTACCCCGGGTTTCACTTGCATCAACCTCCATGTTAAGGGATTTAAGTTTCCAAGCACGAGGCTTTCCACGCTTCTTTTGCCTCTTCTCCTCATAGCTTTTCTTAACTAGAATAACCTCGGGTATCACAAGACCTTTGTACTTGTCTATTTCCATGTCATTATTATTAGCAGCATGCAGATCGTAACCAAGAGCGTAATCACCTGCATTTAGCAGGTGTCCAAGATGAGTCCTTATCAAGAACATGGTGTCATTCTTCCCGAAATCAGACACGCGAGCCACCTGTACATCAGCCATCACGTACTTTGATCCACCAACATTGACTTCAGACGAGATGGTATCAACATCCAAGACAATATATTCCACAAGCTGTTTAGAGGAAAGAAGTGAACTAAATGATGCTCTCCAGTATTGCTCAGCATCAAGAAAACAGTGCCTGAGAGTTAACGGGTCAAGTAAAGCGATACTGTTGCTGATTTTTGTGCAGATGACAAGCGGGCCGAGGTTTCCCAAACTAGCTGCAAGTTTTGGAGGGAGACAAACCAGATCTTCACGACATATCGGGCAAATTTCAACAGAGAATGTGTACTTGTAGTTGTAGTTGTTGCTTTTTGTGTCATGGGACACAAGTTGCTTGTCGTGGCGGCTCTTAATAGGGACAACTTTCTGAATAAATTCCACAAACTTAACAGCGTGACTACGGTTGGAAAAAAAGAAATCAATACCACGGTCCATTTGTTTAATTCTAATGGCTCTGACAGCAGCATCATGTTTAAGAATAAGTTGTTCCAAATAAAAGAATGTACGTCTGTGAGAAACGTGTTGTCTTAGCTGGACAGCAGCCACCCACTGATCTGGGTTGGCTTGGACTCGAGAACAGGACTCGCACATTTGATCCTGAACCACATACTCAACCATATAAGCTTGCTCGAGAACAGCTCCGTTCAGAACCTCTTTTTGAACCCTGAGCTTGACTTTAATTCTCTTGGAGTGAGGTTCAGTCCAGATAAATTCTGCATGAACCAACCTTACTTTGTTCAGATTTTTTAATCTCTTGACACAGAAAGTCAAGAGTTCTTTTGATTCTAGTTGAGCTTTAATCCAAGTTCTAGGTGGCTGCAAGTAGCAATCGCACTCTGGGCAGTGAATGATGATAACATGCTTTTGTAGACCCTCTGTTATGTCCACTTCAGAGCGTAGACATTTGACACACATATTGGCAGCATTTGGGGCCATAAGAATGCCACATTTGCAACACAATACACTGCCTACAGTTTGTTGTACAGTAAACATTCCTGCTTCTCCGGCCATTGCTGCCAACACAAGTCGATAAAGTAAACATCAATTAGAAGAATGTTTAACATCGTCTTTAGATTTTTGATTTCATTTTTTAGTTTATCTATGGCATGCAATTCTAAGAAAAAATGCAGTGATTTATTGATGTTGCACTAACTGTATATATGATGAGATTTCTGCTAACACAACATGAGACCTAGTTACTAAAATTCAAGAAAAATTAGGGCATAAGCATTTGGTTCACAAAGAAAGAACGCTCCCTAGAAGCGAATGATACCAGGACCCTTAAACCTACATGGTTAAATTTCACCACAAGAGCTACAATCAGTGGATCCATCCAGAATTTTTCACGATGAAGGAAACAAGTCAAGTAAGAAATGCATTATGTTTCGCTTATTTACCAATCAATGGGACCCAGTGAAATTGTTATCGATTAATGCAACCTTGATTCAACTTGGTACCAATTTACACCAAAAAGAGAAACTTTATTGCATTAAGTTAAATACGCAAAACTTAGTTTCACTACCTTGCATAAATTGGTATCAAGTTAACTAAATGCATTAATTCGTATCGAATCCACTAACTTGCCTTCACAGGTGAGAATATGATATCTAGTTTTTTTTTGCAGACATTTGCTTCAGTTTTTTGTTAATGCAAACTCATAAAATTATTTGCAATTAAAAAAACACAATCACATTCATCTTTTTACATCAAACACAAAACAATTCAAATGAAAACTTGATACAAATATACTACAAGTCACACGACATGATTGAATGGTTTGTTCTTATGTTTGAAGTCACAATAGTCCTTTTGATTATGCAGTATGCACATCCAAACACTATCTAAACTTGTAGTATATTTGTATCAAGTTTTCATTTGAATTGTTTTGTGTTTGATATAAAAAGATGAATGTGATTGTATTTTTTTAATTGCAAATAATTTTATGAGTTTGCATTAACAAAAAACTGAAGCAAATGTCTGCAAAAAAAAACTAGATATCATATTCTCACCTGTGAAGGCAAGTTAGTGGATTCGATACGAATTAATGCATTTAGTTAACTTGATACCAATTTATGCAAGGTAGTGAAACTAAGTTTTGCGTATTTAACTTAATGCAATAAAGTTTCTCTTTTTGGTGTAAATTGGTACCAAGTTGAATCAAGGTTGCATTAATCGATAACAATTTCACTGGGTCCCATTGATTGGTAAATAAGCGAAACATAATGCATTTCTTACTTGACTTGTTTCCTTCATCGTGAAAAATTCTGGATGGATCCACTGATTGTAGCTCTTGTGGTGAAATTTAACCATGTAGGTTTAAGGGTCCTGGTATCATTCGCTTCTAGGGAGCGTTCTTTCTTTGTGAACCAAATGCTTATGCCCTAATTTTTCTTGAATTTTAGTAACTAGGTCTCATGTTGTGTTATGTTTCTGCAGAAATCTCATCATATATACAGTTAGTGCAACATCAATAAATCACTGCATTTTTAAACAGCCCTACAAAGTAGAATCAAGCTAAGTTACTATTTAGCTACTGCTATAGAACATATCTTTAATCAACCCACCAAAATCAAACTAGTCATAATAATCAAGCTGCAAACCTACTGAAAACCAAAAAATAGGGCTGTTCACGAACCGAACCGAACCGAACGCAGCTCCGCTCGAACTCGGTTCGGTTTCAAAACCGAGCGGCTCGGTTCGGTTCGGATTTACAAATTCGAGCGCAAACTTCATGCTCGAACTCGGTTCGGTTTTAAACCGAGCGCTCGGTTTCGCTCGGTTTTGCTCGGTTTTGTGTTAGAATTTAAAATAAAAGTAATAATTCTTTCAAGTTTTAACAATTAACATTTAAGGTATTTGTAACATATCCCACCAAGATCCTAACATGCAATCCCCTGAAAGCTGTAAACAATGTCAGCAGCCATATATTTACTCTGTTTTAAACAAGGATCCTAATTAAACTACAGAACAAGTGTATGAAACTTAAGTAGAAACAGTTCCAGGAAACCAAAAACATCAAATTGAGATGTGCACCTTGCTGATGGGCGAGGTTCTGATACACTACGAGAACGAGATGCAGACCTTGAACGAGATTTTGAGCGACGAGAAGATTTGGCTTCGGGGGACTTGCTTCTGCTTCTGCTGCATCAAGAGCAAGATCATTCGATCGAAATAGTTGGTTATCTGAATAATAAACGAGCCATCAAGTCTTCACTGTCAACCTGAAATCAAACACAACTTTACTTTGAAGAAAATTCAAACAGCAATACTGCCAAAAATCGAAGTAACAACATTTAAATCTACTGCAACATATAGCTGGAAAACAAATAAACACATACTATCAGTTTTTTAAAAAAGCAAACTCAAAAACATGATTAATTTTAAAAAAAAATGAAGAGCAATCAGTAAACAAGTTGAAGATGAGATTATTAACAGATAAAACCGTATAAAATCTATAGCAAAAGAAAACACAAACACATAATTTCTTTTGCATAAGCATCACAACAGTAATGACATCAAAAAACTGAAACAAAACCCAACGAAAGAAAACAAACTAAAAACATCAACATTTACTCCCAACATATAGCAACAATACAAATCAACCACGTGCTAACTATCAGTTTCTTCATGATCAAACTAAAAAGCGATAAAACAATTAGCAAACATATTGATAATAAAACTGCTAACAGATCAAACGCTACAAAACCTATAGCTATACACAAATCAAACACATAACTCCACTTCGAAGAAGAAACATAACAGTATTAGCGTCGAGAACTTAACACAAAACCGAACATGAACAATCAAACTAAAAAACATCAGAACATACTGCAATATATTCCTAAAATCTAACTACCAGTTTTCCGATAAACAAACTCAAAAGCACGATCGAATCAAAACAAAACGGAGAAAAAACGATCAGTAATCAAGTTAAAGACAAGAGTACTAACAGATCACATAAAACTAAATCTATAGCGAAACTAAATTTAACAAACACAGATCAAAACATACTTGCTATCAGCTTTTTTCGTCGATTTGCCTCCTTTCATCGTTAGATCCTGCAATCAACAAACATACACATCAAAATCGATGGAGAAATCGCGTAAAACATGAACAAATCGAAGGAAAAACTGGTGATAACGATGAAACAAACGTACCTTTGAAGACGAAGAGTTAGGGTTCCGTTAGGGATGGCCGGATGGGGGATTGGAGGCTTCAAGCAGCAGTGAGCACTCCGGCAGTCGAAACTCGCGAGGGCCGAGGGGTGGGGGAGGCGGGCAGCAGTTGGAAGAAAAGGGATTAATAGGGATGGGAAAAAAGAAGGGTTAGGGTTTTATTTTAGGTTATTAGAAGAAGGGTAGTTTTGTAAATTTAGTTAAATATATAAAATATATAAAAACTAAATTAACATATATAAAATATATAAAAACTAAACTAAAAAATAATTCGAGCGAAACCGAGCGAGCGACGAGCGAGCGTACCTTTGCTCGTGCTCGGTTCGTTTTCAAACCGAACCGAGCCGCTCGGTTCGTTTACAACCGAGCGGAAAATCGAACGAGCAAAATTCCGAGCATTTTTCGAACGAGTTCGAGCGAGTTTCGAGCGTCGAGCTTTTTGAACAGCCCTACCAAAAAACTATAGAACAAGAGGATATACCTACTGCTAACGGCTGCTGTCTGCGTGGAACCGATTGAGGCAGGGATGGAGGCGTGGAACCGATTGAGGCAGGAGGCAGGAGCCCGGAGCTGGTGGCCGGAGCTGGAGGCGGTGGAGGGTGGCGTGGTCTGCGTGGAACCGATTGAGGCAGGAGGCGTGGATGGAGCGATGGTCCGATGGAGGCAGGAGGTGTGGAACTGTGGATGGAGCGATGGTCCGATGGAGGCAGGAGGTGTGGAACCGATTGAGGCAGGAGCGATGGTAGGGTTGTTTTGATTGAGGCAGGACTCAGGAGGCGTGGATGGAGCCCTATCCGATGGAGGCTGCCTCTTAAGTCTTAGGGTTGTTTTGATTTTGAATGTGAGTTAGAGAATTAGGGTTTTAGTAATTGGGTTCCTTTGACTTTTGACTAGAAAATAAAATATATATAATTGATAAATAACTTTTTAAATTAACATATATAAAATATATAAAAACTAAACTAAAAAATAATTCGAGCGAAACCGAGCGAGCGACGAGCGAGCGTACCTATGCTCGTGCTTGGTTCGTTTTCAAACCGAACCGAGCCGCTCGGTTCGTTTACAACCGAGCGGAAATCGAACGAGCAAAATTCCGAGCATTTTTCGAACGAGTTCGAGCGAGTTTCGAGCGTCGAGCTTTTTGAACAGCCCTATACTTGGGTAAAAAAATCTTTCAAATATATCGTAAACAAAGCCCCGTCACACGACACGTATTAACAAAGGCCCCAAATCATCAAAAGTTAACTTATCTAGTGGACTCTTTGACAGTTGATCACAAATTTATCTTTGTGGGTATTCTTTGCTCCTATTAAGTTGGTTTTGGCTTTGAAAATGATATATTCTTCTTTCTTTTCTATAATATGATTACATATTTTGTTTACATATTTACTAAAATTTGTGTAACTTTTCTGATGTGAAGTTCATTGGAACGAGCAAAGTCATCAAACATCATTCTAGCAACGCATATTAGATGACTTTCATTTTTACTAGGTAAAATAGTGATGGCTGATCTGAACAAGATTGGGGAAAAAAATTGTGTTGTTCATCTCTTTGAAATATCATACGAGGATTATTATTTTTATTTAAAGATAAAGTACATAGGCATGTATTTGAAAATACAACCTGTGAGTTATAAGGGTACCTTGACTGCAATTTAAGTTTTTGATGTTTCTAATTTTGCCCTACGACGTGAAATAAACTCGCGGTGAAGCGCGAGGTGTTATCTACTAGTTTTGTTAATTTGTTTGATATGGATAAGTTTTCTACTGACCTTTTTTAGTGCAAGAACTAAGTTGTTTTAACAAGGGTAAACCATGTACTACCAATATCTACTACTTTGTATGGATTTAGGTTCTTGATTAAAAGCTTTAAGTAATGATCATGATATAATGTAGTTGATGCCAATGCTCAAGAGGATTTGCAAGTGTCTGCTGCTCATCAGGTTCATGTTACTATCCAGGATAGTGTAAGTTATCAAGAACAAACATAGGTTATTGTCAAGAACCTATAATAATGACATATGAACAACAAATCTGAATATGAACTATCAAATGGAAAAAGATTTAACAAAGAGTAATCTCCTCAAAGTAAGACAAACTATATCAACATGATGAACTTGAACAATCAATACTAACTCAGACTTGATTCATCAAAGTGGAAGATAATGAAACCCTCATACTACCAAGAGGAGGATTTTTTTAAGATAGACTGTAAGAATGAACAGAGATGATGGAGATTATGACCAGATTCTCTCAAGGCCCTCAATTAAATTTAAGAACCCTTTTATAGGATCAACATGTAAAGTAAGCTCAAGTCGTGTAAGAAAGCAACCCAAGTGCAAAGCCTACTTTCACGTCCATTTAGTCAATCTGTCTTTTACATCCTTAGCCCAAGAGCAATTCACAATTCAACTCAATAACACCCACAATGAACCATGCAAAAATAAAATATCACATTATTATTGAATTGAATTATACATATATTTCAACAGTTACTCAACAAGATGTTTGACCTTGCTTTTCTCTTTGACATGTTGAATTATTGCAAGATATTCATATTGGTTTTAAAATATTTCATATTGATCAAGTAATTTCAGAATTTGAACAAGATCTACATGTTGGCCAACATGAATGGGTGTTGATAATGTTGCTGATGTTGACCATGGTGGACAAAAGTATCATATAAGCGCTCCTTAGAATGACTAGTGTGTCATTAGTTTTGTTGGGAAAAACATGTAGTTGTAGGAAATAGGAGTTACAGGGTTATTGTCTTGGAAGCATGTTGAAACTCCGAAGAGAAGCATGTTCTTAAATGAGCAAGAAATTTGGGTTACCAGAATCAAAATCTTTGGCATATCCATGTCATTGGCTCTAGTCATGGAAATAGGTCATTCTTTTCGAAAAGCTGGGATATTATAACTCTCTATTCGTCGAATGTTTTTTAAACTAAGGATAATCAGAACCCTCACCTCATCATTACATCATAACTGAAGGCCAAGAGAAAGATTGAAGAATGCCATATAACCTGAAGATGATATTTCCAAAGTTGGTAAAATTTCCAGTAAATATAAAACCATTACATGTTTGTCGCAATTCCAACACATGCAAAGGGTAAGGCACATCAAACGCAAGGAGTTGTTATACACAAATGGTAAATACCATGTCTGTAATTTCTTGAAAAAAATTTATGATAATTAGCATAATGATATGTTTGATTTTCCCTGAGGTTGATATGGCCAGACTTCATACACACTTTTATCAGATGCTCTCTCTTTTTTCATGTGCTCTCCCTCTTCAGTCATGTTATTATTGAAACTAAAAGTACAAAAAGATCAATCGAGCTTTTGAGTTTTCATTTCTGAAAACTGATTGTATTGACTTTTTTATTGATAGGTATTATCCTTTTATAGAATGGAATGAGAATGCAAATCATTTCAATAAACCCACCCCTTGATGGGTTTAGAACATGCTTAGATTTGTGGGTTTGAAACCTAATTTATATATCCATTCACATTAACCAAACACTTGAAAAACAAACACATACCTTCATAAACCATGTGGAAACTGAAAGGATATTTGTTTCGTTGGGTTTTACACTCATCAGGTGGGGGTGGGCTTAAAACCAAAAATGAAAAAGAAAACCCCCAATTATAGAGGAAATCTAGACATGATTACAACAATGAATGAGAGTTTTTGATGTACAAAATCACAAATGATGTATCTAAACAGCAGAAAGACTGGCCCATTTGCCGAGCTCATAGGGATCGGCGTAATAATATAGTTTAATTCGGTTGGATAGAGAGAGGCCTGTAGCCAATGGCCCTTGAAGGTCTGAAGAATCATCCAGTTCTGCAGGATCATCTGCAAATGATGCAACATCTCCCACTAGTCTAAAAGAGACACGCCGAGTGGTCAATGGTCTAGGAAAATCAAAGTACATGACTGTCCCAGCCTTCACCTCCGGTAACCGGTATTCCTCAACTACCACCATGCTCCCATTGTCCTATAAAAACAAATATGCCATGATTAATGATAATAATAATACTAACGATATTAATTGCTACTATAATTAATGATTTAGCTAGCTAGATTAACAAGAATTAATGAAAAAATATTGTATGTGCATAATAACTTTAAAGAATGTGTTGATTTGGGTAAAAGAAATTTGCATGTGGGTCAATTTAGGTCAACTAAAATTACATAGCGGGTCAATTTGGGTCTATTGACCCTATCAAAACTATAGAACGGGCCAAAAAAGCCGATCTAAAACTTGCATTGTTTAAGGAGTCAAGGCGGTCAGACCTATATGATGGATGGTAAGATATTTGTGGTTATAGAAAGTACCTTTGAAACAGATACTTGAAGGTAAAGTACTGCTGCACATATGAATCTATCTTCCCAAACAACTGGTGATGAAGATGATGACGGTGAATGGGTAACTCGAGGCCTTATTGCACTAAATCCATCAAGCCGGAACCCTGCCAGCATTGGTGAGGCAGGAGACAGATATTGTTCCAACACGAGCTCATTGGCAATCAACCTCTCAGCCTCAATTGGAACCTTGAACCGGTTGAGTTGTGGAGCTCTCTCCAACCAGCTTTTTATGCCGCTTTGGTAAGAGGTATGTGCTGGTGTCTCTAACTTCACAGGTGTGCCGACTACAATAATTCTCTTTGCATGCAGACATGGATCACTTTCTAAGGACAAACTCCGTGAAAATGGGTTTTCATCCAAGGAAAGAAGATCAAAACCCTTATCAAAATTTAAAGAAGAGGTTGAACCAGTTTTCTGAATGCTTAGTTTAATCCAGATCATGCGACAACAAACAGGTTTTTGAAATGAAAAGTTTATGTGCCTTGGACTCGTACTACCAGGTTTTTCAGGCCCACAAAGCTCAGGGGATGATGCAATGAGTGATCCAACGTCCCATTTTCCCATTATTTTTCGTTCTTCCTTGTCTATCTTATTGCTTGCCCATATTTGCACCTGCATGGTAAGTAGTAGACAACCAGAATGAATCACTGCTTGTTTGTAATGGTATCCATGAGATAACTGAAACACGACAAAAGCAAATTCTGGAGCCATGTTGTTTAGAGGGTTGGAATAAATTTACTTACGTTAGGGGAATCAGACATAGAATAGCCACATGGACTAACAAGAAGAACGACACTGGAGACACTGGAAAGATTGCCAAGAACAATAACAAACTCAGCACAAGAGGTCATTGGAGGAGCTTTCCAGTATGACGACTCTTGTGCTACAGTATCCAAAGGTGCAAGCAATGATAAAACTGGTGCTGAACCTGGTCCTGATTCAATCTAGCAAAAGTAAAAAATGCAAGAGAAGTTTAGAATTAATTATATAATACAAGCTTCAACGGAATCCTATACTATGAAATATAACTGCATTTAGTATGACAATACTGAGTAATCAAGTTTTAAGCAGGTGAATATTGCAAAATAAAAATTACAGCCGAAATTAAATTAGCATAAACTTGTGTGGGACAGGAACAAGAATTATTAATTAATGGAAGGATAATACCGTGTGCAAAATGCTGCCAAATGGAAATTCAGCTAATGATTGCTGCCCTTTGAGTAAGTTGTGGTGGATGACATTATGTCCATTTCGGTCAGACTTGATTATTGTTCTTCTGGAAAGATAATCTCTTCCTACAACTTGGTCCAAGGCTTTCCAAGCAGCAAGGTCAGATCTACTACTTCTGCGCTGGCCGACTAAAACCCTAACATAGTCCAGGATCAGCGCGTCAAGAACAATATCATGACAGCACAGCTTACAAATAACCCCGTTAGTACTCACAGAACGACTTAAAGAATCGTTACTATAACTACCATGTAGAAGAAGTGCCCCTTTACCCCCACAACATGCTTTGCAAACCTTGCGTCGACACTCGGAGCACGAATACATGGATGCCGAAGAAGAAGATTTTAAAGGTTCAGCTCGAACCTGACATGCTCCTCCACAACAACCCTCGCCAATTTTAATCACATTCCAGAAATCAATGTCTATATCATCATCATCAGTAGAACCAAGACCAATAGCACCAACAGTTTTATCTTCTAATGAAATGTGACCGGCGAGTGCAAGTGAATTGGCAGCCTTGCATAATGAACTTACATAAGATTCCTCAAGCAACATATTGGGATTTATAGTAGCTGGATCAATGCCAATCGACAATAAAGCTCTATCACGTTCAGCAGCAGATAGATTTAGGCCAAGACGTTCAATTTCTAGTTTCATCGCTTCTACAAAGCTTAACTTGTTAGCCTGCAAAACCCCATTGACTGTGTGTATTTAAAAACCCCAAAAGAAAACAACCTGCATCTATTTCTCTATGAAAAGAAACTGCAGTTACGCATTTGAGGTTAAGGTATAATAAGATTTGCTGCTAATCGCCTAATCTAATAATCAAATTTATACATATAAAGTAAAAGTCAATGACTCGATGTGTAGAAAAAAGAGGGTTGAAATGAAATTCTTTCAATCTCATATCTAAAAGCTATCAAAAACAAAATTCCTCAAAGAGTGTACCAACAAAATTAAGTAAAAAAGGTATTGCGTTTCATATTTTGCAGAAAAATAATTAGTGAAGTCTATTAGTATGGACCACGTCCTTTAAATTCATATATTGGTGATTTGGCTCACTTTTATCCTATGAGAGTCTGCTCATATGTGAAACACACCCAACCCTTTCAGTGGCGACTCTTTTCCTCTCAAAATCTCTTGATTGTGTGTAGTTGTCCCTTCACTCCTGTTATATAAGTTTTTTAACGCTTTCCACAGCCTCTATTGACAAAACAAGGACAATTTTTCACATTACAGAGATCGAAAAATATGGGGGTTTAGTATTGAAGGAATCAATGTGAATGTGGCAAATGTACACGCAGATCATTTTCATTTAGGGAAACTTATCAAGCTGCACACAGATGGGGGGAGGTTGGGTACTAGGTCACTATTGAAGGATTAAGGATGCAAAGTTCAAAAGGTCATATAAAAAAAGGACCCAACCGATCCAAAGGCAAATCTAGGCCCCTAAATTCGTGTTCCACACCTAAGCATGACCTGATCTATTCTATTCCAATCTATGCCGGACAAAAGTTATTCGGTAGGAAAAGCATATTAAGGAAATAACATACCACATTTGAGGCAGCCAACTTCTTAAAACAACTTATATACTGTTGAGAACCACTTTCAGTTGGCCCTTTATCTTGTACAGAAACCTTAGGAGGATGATCACTTGGTTCATCATAAAATGGGTTGAGAAAAGGGTCATGGAAAGCAGTTTCTAGCACAGGTTGGGAAATGGGTCCTGATATTAAGTCATTGCCTGATAAGAGGTCCACAAAGGTGCTGGTAGTATTTTCAGATTTTGCAGGGGGCAATGCATCATCAACTGCAAAGGGATTGCTGTTGATATCAGATGGAAGAGGGTCACTATCTTCATTAATTTTATTGATATGATCCCATAATTTAATGCCAGGTCCATCAGAAGCGAATAGATCTCTCCACGGAAGAGAGATTCCAAGTACCTCTACCTGTTACATAATCCAGTAAAGAGCAACCGATAAAATTTACATCAACCAAGAATGTTATAATAAACTTCTATCCCTTCAACATCAATAACGACACACAGGGTGATTAAGTTGATTAAAGATTGAGTGCATCAATCACAAATCAAACCAAACATGTTTATCAAAGAATTGATGAAGAGCACAAAGGTGATAATTAGATACACCATTTAAACAAATCTTGGAAATCTCCAACTTCCTTTTGCTCCTAAAACATATATAAGCATATCACACTTAATCTCTTATTGCTCACAGAAACTTGTTTTAATTCACTTCTAAAACTTCCAAACAAGATTCGTGAGGTGATATTTTCTACCAATGAGGAAAAGAAAGTCTGGATTAACTCTTCACCAGATTTATGGTTAAGTTTTGTTATCACACATGAAAGGCAAGCAATTTGGAAACAGCAATTCAATTGACCTTCCATTGGCAGATTGTAATATGCAGATCAATTACAAGAACATCTTTCATACTAATAAATCATATGCTGTTTTTGCAGCAAAATTAAATGACGATACCAACATTACCATCACGCTACACCTAAACTGTTAACATAACAGTGTGAGTTGGTGGCACAGGAAGTAAACCAGGGAGAGCGTATGAATCAAACAAACAAACCCAGTATATCCAATGCATAGTCTGACTATGTATAGAGTCAGGGAGGGGTAGGATGGAGGCAAGCCTTTATCCTAAAGGATAAAGAGGCAAGGAGAACGTATGAAGTGTTTACTAATTACTATTTTTGTAATCAAATGATGTTTGATTATATTTAGTAGATTACACAACTAATAGAACTAATAAATTGATATTAGTGGTAAAGTTGTAGTTTAAATTTCACTGTACCTCCCCGAGTGTGATTGGGGTTTTGGCTGATACAGCAGGATAGAAGGTTAGTACGACCACACGAGTAAGAAAGTCCAGTTCGCCTTCAAGTTCTTCAAAATCATACAAAAATGGAAGACTGGTTGTATCTTGGGCATGTAGACGTGCACCAGCTCCTGTCACAGCCATATCCTCAGCACTGGTAGGTCCTGGGATGGGTATAGCGATGTTTGTACCACTTGCACATTGAGGAATAGAGGCTCCCTGTAAACAAATAAAAACCTTGATAAACTACTATAATTAAGCTAAAACCAGAATATTGCCTAAGGTGACCAATCAAGAGTATTTTTTACCAAGTTCAATATGAAAAATACTAATCCAGTTCAGTTATTCATAATTGGTATGACCTATTATGTAAGCATGATTACTTCTAACAGTATTCATTCTCCTGTGACAAACATGACCATTTCTGTTTCCCTTATAAATTGCAAATGATGTATCTTGAACTGTCCACAATCAAACCCATAACTTTTTTACAGTCGATAAAGCTTGACCAACTTTTGTTCTTGTTTCTTATTAAAGCATGATTAACATTTCTGACTTCACTGTTTTCTTCTACAATATAAAAAATGCAAACATTGAGGGATAAGAATATATGAATATTATTTTGTGACAATCAGTTGAACATATAACTTCTTTCAGATAAATAGAGTGGAAAATGATCTGAGACAAAGAAGGGACAATGAAATGAGCACATCAATCTAGGCATGGCAAGGAACATGGCATTACATGAAACATATCATGACCTGAAAGGCTAGTGCCAGATAAGTAAGTTGACGGGGACAACATTAGTGCTTCCAAGCAGACGAAACTGGAACATATATTGCAAATGCTTCTAAAAGGATGCATTAAATTGATGAGTGTTAGCTTTGTTAACATGAAGCACATGATATGTCCACCCATCATGACACATGGATTGAGTAGAGTATCAAATCGACAAATCCTATTAGAAATTTGTTTTCTTCCCTGCAATCTTTCAGTCCATATGAAGAAAAATGCAGTCAGTTGGCACCCACGGCATAGAACCAAGATTTTCTCAATTGCATGATCACTATCAAATTCATCCAACACTACTACATAACTTTGTGTTTACTAAAAACCTGCCATAAACCTAAAAAGTCTTGCAAACATTTATGTGCTAAAGCAACATTTGGT
Organism: Flaveria linearis; assembly: GCA_024085815.1. Classification (NCBI taxonomy): domain Eukaryota; kingdom Viridiplantae; phylum Streptophyta; class Magnoliopsida; order Asterales; family Asteraceae; genus Flaveria; species Flaveria linearis. The sequence continues at coordinate 39,647,172 of CM044005.1, read as the reverse complement.
CCATGACTTTGGTCTGATCTATCAATGACAGATGTGTTGAATGGATACGATAACTATCAAGTATCATCAATGTCTCTCTTCATTTTGAGGTATATTTGCTTATGGAATACATATGTGCTATATTTGATTTCCTTATAGCCTATATTGGGTGTCTAAGGAAGCTTTAGTGATCAGATAGATCAAACAACTTAGAGATTCAACCACAACAATTATGGCTGGCCGTGGTTCTTAGATCAAAGAAACTTAGCACAACTGGAGAGATGGAGATGCTGGTTAAAACTAACATTGTGATGAAAACTGGACAGGAAATGATTGCAATGAAAATCATTAAAACTTTTCTGTTAAAAAGCCTATATTAGACAATTCCAAAAAGGATTCATATGCCTTTATATATGTTTTATCCTAACACCAATTATAGAAAGAAAGTGTAGCTACTAATTTAACATGCCAAGTGCTGGAAGAGATTAATCATACCTCAACAACAAGTTTAAGCCCATCTAGATCACGCCCAGTTCTCACATCAACTCTGGATGGAAATGTTGAACTGTCTGCACCATGTGAAATTGTGAGAAGAACCTGACAAACATGACAGGGCTCGCCAAGATGTATAAAGAGTTCCATTACATCTGCTGCCTGTGGCGAAACCTGTACACAAGAAAAACTGGATCGTAAACTGTCCATGTTGTAAGCCATTAAAGAAATGCCCAAGTTTAAGCCTTAGATAACAGAAACATATGATGGTTACCCAAATGAGGTCTTTTTGCTTAAAGCTAAGAAGACTGCTTCCATCATCAGGACTTGGCGAGATGCTGGCAACCGGCTTAAGAAGGCAACCAAATGGTCTACTAGTCACCTATCACCAAAAGAAGTTAATAATATAAGATACATGAGCTGAGGCTTGATTGCAGCTTTCAGAACAACATGAAGAAGACTCATCAGTTTCTTGGGGCGCTACACTGAAGCCACTGAACATGCAACTACATATTATTATAGAAGGTAATCATTTTAGATGAGATTCACCAGACAATGTCATTTGGAAAGAGTTCTGTTCTCATTAATGATTTGAAAGATTTAGGTTTTGTAAACTCAATTGTTGTTGCACCTAAAAGTAGCAGCAAAATGCCTACTTAAAACACAAGAACTTGATAGTCTGACTCCAAACAGCTTTTATACGACCAAACTAAAACAAAGTGAGAGTTATACTTCATAAAATAAAGTCAAGGGCTCAAGGCAATGGGAAAATTTGGGACCATGAAACATAAAGGGTGTGATTCTTCTTCTAAGATCTAAAGATAATCGACTCAAAAAATAAGTGTGTAAACCATTGTTGTGCATGGACTAATACTACAATTTACAAGGTATATTCCTTTTCTTCAAGGTAAAAGCAAAAACATATGTGCAATTCTAATTTGCATGGGTAAAAGCAAATATGAATTAACTAAACTACAGAAGAGATGCTCAATATGATCGAAAAATGTATAGCACATAAATACAGGATAGTTTAAATTTGCATAGTATTGTTTGGGGAAGCCCTATACCAAACACCAGAGGTAGGTACCTAGAAGCAGCTGTTGTGTGAGACAGCTTCCAAGAACATTATTAACTCTGGCATTCAAGAGATAAGAATTCCAAAATATACACATATAGACGCAATATCATTCTATGCTCTCCATCTACGGGCATGTATTAACCAATATATCAACAGGACAGTTTCATCTGGCAAGAAGACAAGGATTACTTGGCCAGAGGTAAGTACCTAGAAGCAGCTGCCGTGTGAGACAGCTTCCAAGAACATTATTAACTTTGGCATTCAAGATATAAGAATTCCAAATATATACATATAGATGCAATATCATTCTATGCTCTCCATCTAAGGGCATGTATTAACCAACATATCAACAGGACAGTTTCATATGGCAGGAAGACAAGGATTAATTTGCCAGTGTTTAATGTCAATCAGGTGGCTGATGATGTATGATTGCATACTGAATATTTTACCAAATCAGGTCAAACAGTCACCAAAAGTTTGACATCCACTCCGGTTTGCGACAAAGTTTCAGGTGTCCTAGTCAACTAATCCACTGCTACATTGAAGTCCCAGATTCTAAAATACCGACATGCAACTTTCTTTAAATATATATTACAGAAAATAGGCATGTTTATTAACAAAGCAAACCAAGATTACCAGCAAGCTCTCTCATAAACTTCTCATGACATAGCATAGAATGTGTCGACGATCATAATTGCTTTATGTAAAATAGCATTGTTTATAACCAAGTGAGGTTTTATACTAGTATTTCCCACACCTACAGAGTACTGACTACAGACCACTAAAAACAATGATAAATAAATATTGTTACATCAGTCACTATGTCAGCACTGCATGGTGTAGGTTTCTGGTCAGCAAAAAATCAACTGCAGCATTAGCCTAGCCGCCTAGGTAGTCAAAGGCGCAAAAGGCTGGCCTGTCGCCTAGGTGCAAGGCAGAAAAAAAAGCACACCTCGAGATGGAAAAAAAATGTGTGCTATATAATAAAAGAAGGTATTTTAGGGTAGTGTAAACCTTTGTTTTCCGTCTCTGTTCAATAAATTATTAAAACATTGCTAAATTATTAGATTTCAGTTATATCTTATCCTAAAATATAATTTTATAAATTTTAATTTTTATTATTGTTATTTATAATTTTTTAAATTTTCATTATTTGTTATGTTATTAATGGCTAATGACATGTAACATACAAAATATTATTAAAGCCTAATGATTTTAGTATGTTGATTTTTTTCTACATGGGTTTCTAACCTAGTACATACACACACACACACTAAGGCATAACAATTTGCAGGATTTCAGATAGAATAAGAAGAAAGAAAGCCCAAAACAAGTTGAAGTTTTGAAAATAGTAACAATTTTTAGAGTAATTTGTTCAAAGCCCAACTAAAAAACCTAAATAAGAGAAAAGGAAGCCCAAACAAGAAAAAAGAAAGCCCAACAACCAACAAGAAGCTGTATGGGACGAGAGAAAAAAAGAGATGTAGATATGGCGACCGCATAGAAGAAAAGATAACAGAATCACATGTGCCTAGACAGGCGTGCCCGCCTCTGGTGCACTTGAAGGGAATGTCTTTTTATGGTATGCGCCTAGAGCCCCGGAGCGCTTTTGACTATAGAGGTGTTAGCAACTACTTTAGGTAGAAAAATGATCACAAACAAAGTGTTAGCAATGTACATAGAGATACATACATGCACATGCATACGATAACAGAGATCATTAGCAGCTTACATAATTGGCTAAAAAATATCAATTAACTGCAAATGGTTCTCACACATTAAACTGAGATTTTGAGACAAAATGATACATGAGCAGTGTAAAAAAGAAATGAAAACATGAATATAATAAAAGAACAACAGTGTGTATAAGGTCATAATATAATACTACAATGGGAATATCCATGGTATAAGGCATGAATGAGTTAATTATATTCATGCTACTCTGAACTAAGCACACATAGCATTGGGACAGACAAGTTAATCATAACTGAACTTTATTATGTTATTACTCTTTCACTCATTTAATAACACATAAACTATAAGGCATGAATGAGTTAATTATATTCATGCTACTCTGAACTAAGCACACATAGCATTGGGACAGACAAGTTAATCATAACTGAACTTTATTATGTTATTACTCTTTCACTCATTTAATAACACATAAACCTTAAAGAGTTGTAATATATGTGTCGTATTTCTTCAATCTTCTCTCATGCCTATGTTAGTCATAAGCCACTTATGGCTTCTTTCATTAGTTGATTAGGGAAAGATAACAAATTAAAAAACAAATAAGAAAACAATATATCACAAGCAGTTACATACATGTAAGGGTTGAACTGGGAGTGATGGAAGATGCTTGAAAAGCCGAATACCAAGGAACATCTCTAACTGCTTCTGACGAGAGCTATCAACAACTGCGTTTTTATATCTTCTCTGCAAAGTAATTTTCATATTTTGTGCCACAGAAAACTGCTTGAACTTTCCTGCTTCCTCACTAAAAATACTAAGAATCTGACTATGCATTGCTTTAGATCCAGTGTAGAGTGTTGCATGAATATCACCAGCCATTAGAAAAAGGTCAGCCAGCACACATACTGGTGACAAAATTGTAGATCTTTTAAATTCCTCAAATGACATGTCAAAACGCTTCCAAGATTTATCTGGACATGGATGATTCCAGGTGGTAGTCCTAGTATTGTGATCGATATAATATGATTTTCCTGTTACAGCATCAGATCTTTTTTCCCAACCTGGTGGCAAAGGGGCAGTGTATCCACCATAGTTTTTAGCAGATTGATAATCAATAGCCAAGTCACTATCAAGAGATATTCCAAGCCTCCTACATTGCTCTGTGAAAACTTGAAGGGCACCAAAATAACTAGCAGCATTTGTCCGGTCCAAAGAATCAGCACAGTTAAAACGAATGACTCCATTTTGATGTAACCGTAAGCAAAAGGCACCGACAAGGTCATCATTATAAATTACTTCACCTTGACAATCCTTCATTCTCTGACGAGAGGGCAGATAATCTCCTTCTGAAATGCCTATGGATATTGTCGGTGCTTTTAGGAGGTACCACAATCCTTCAATGGTTCGTTGTTCACCCTTTAATTTTGTACTGGCATGCCAATCATAATTTATTAAATGAACTCTAGTGTTAGGAAGTTTCCCGGTTGATCTGATGTGGTTCATAGATTCCTCAAAATGCTGAACTAGAATGTATTCTGACTTCCCTTCTCCATTCCGTAGCAAGTTAATGCACACAATTGGAACTAAAGGACTTTTCTTTTGATTTGTACCAACTATGGATATATTTCTTTTATCGTATCTCTTAGTTAATCTCTGATAGTACTGTGCACTTCCTTTATATGGATCACGATCTGAGACATAAATTTCTGCTTCTGCAGCAGTGATCTTTAGTTCTGCACCCCACCAGATAGGAATAGTGCCTCGTCTCCATATATAGGTGTTGAAAGGAACACTTTGACCAGCCTTTTTTGGAACCCATACAATTTGCTCACACTCTACTTCATTGCCTGCTCAGCAAAAATGCTAATTAAAATTAAGATCAAAAGGATTACCAATCATCAACAGCTTGATATGTAAACCTCCAAAAAAACATGATAGAAGCAAACTATTCTAACAATACTTACCACCTTCAGATATTTTCAACTAAATAACCCATACAAGTTTCACTCATTTCATTACTGTGATAACCTTTAACTTCAATTCATATGCTAATCTCTCATTTCCTTTTTCATTGTTCATGCTTCACAAAGACTTGCATGCAGTTAGGGCTGTTCACGAGCCGAGCCGAACCGAGCGAACCTTTGCTCGTGCTTGGCTCGTTTCCAAACCGAATCGAGCCGATCGGCTCGTTTACAACCGAGCGGAAAATCGAACGAGCATTTTTCGAGCGTTAAATTTTCGAGCGAACGTCGAGCGAGCGCAAACAAGCGGCAAATAATTTATACAACCCAACTATCTTGTGTGTCGTACAATTTATACTGCAGCCAATAAGGTTTAATAACTTAAAAATCAGTCACATTTCATTACATAATACTTTCATGGATGATAACACGTTGTGGCTGATGATGAAGCTTTATTAATCGAAAAATAAATGGATACAATGAGGTCTCATGTCCAAGTCCAGAAAATAGTTGTTTAGACTTTAACTCTTAAAGAAAACAAAAATCTTTTATGAAAAACAATTTTATTCCTGCTAGTCTACTAACTCCAATATTGTGCTAATCATGATGCTGTTGAGTCAACTTTAGAACAATTATTATCATCAAATTCAAGGGGTTAATGGATACTCTCAAGCCAACATAACTACTATTTAAAGGCTCACAGTGATAATATTTCTAGAAATCAATCTACAAGAAAATAAAGATGTGTTGACAGATGTCAATGCCAAGCTAACAAGCTGCCGCCTGATTAAAAATTTTTTCACCAAATGTTTACTATTTTTTTTCTTTTTGCAGAATTTTACTTTAAGTCACCAGTAGCTTGTTTCAGGACAATTTCTAATTAAAATTTAAAAATTTTAAACAGCCACCCCCTAGTTATTTGAAGTTCCTGAATGAGTGATGCTGTTTGCTGCATAGTTGCCATATGTTAGCACTGAAATGAAATATAAATGAAGAGATCTGTCACTGAATAGATTTGGGTCATGTATTATCTTTTACAAGCCGAACTGGTAAAAAAAAGGTGGCGAGAAAGGAAGACAATTGAGTATTTTTAATGAACTCTTAAATGATTTTGTTAAAACAAGTGAATTATTATAAAAGTAATGTAAGTTTTATAATCACATATGCACAAAAAATGAATAAAAAACAGAAAGTGTTTTGGATCAACCCAACCCATACTGAATTTTACACATTTCCAAACCATCCGACCTTGTTTGCCAACACTAACTATAAGTACAGATTAAGACTCATTTGCTTTCAACACGCAATGTCCTTTTATTGATTTCAAGTTGTTCATATCATTAAATTACTGCAAGAAGCTAAACATAAATTAGATCTATAATTTATCACATTCGACAAATAATTAGGAGATACAAGATTAAACTTTTGAAACTTGTTTCGACTATAATTTGTTCAAATTCAACTATTGTGCAATCACAACAGCAGATGATGCCTATTAAGTTACAGTGTCAGTTGTAAAATACAAATTTCTTAGAAAAATTAACTACAAAAGTATTTGAGAAAAAGATCCAACACACAACTCACAATAGAAAACAACTTAGACTGAATAATAGATAAAGAAGATGAAAGAAAGCAATACAAGAACTTAAGCACTCATGAGCAAACAGATGTGTCAATGAAGTTATAAACAAATACATCCACAGAATTCACCAGATGAATATATTTACAATAAAGAACACAAGCATACGGACTTGGGAGATACCAATCTACCTGTGCTGTAACATGAGTTTATGCCCCTTGCTAAGTATCGTGTGCCAGGATGCAGCCTGCTTCGACGAGCTATAAGAGCAACAATGCCTTCTTGCTGGCCTACGCTTCCAAAACTTCTACATTCTACAAAACCCTGTTAATTGACGTAATTTGGTTGAGCATGTGATACTATTAGATCTCATACCATTTGAATTTACCATGTTATAGAATGGGTGATGATGTTAACTCAAATCTAAATAGTAACCAAATTTCAAAAATGTTCCAAATAGGTCATTCATACATATTTTGCTCAAATTGGATCACTAAACCATCAAGTCGAGTCATCATCGAATTTTTTTGTGTCAAGAATGAAATGATGGAGAAGATGTGGGGGTCAGGATTTCCAATATATGCAATTATATTATAAAATTTAGAAAAAACATTATATTAAAAAATCTAGAATTCCACGTCACCAATTCAAATCAGCATTAAAAATAAGGAAAAAATATTTCCAAGCTGAAACAAAAAGAAAAACATGCTAAAAAACATGTTAAGACCGTTAATTTAGATAAAACATAAAAACTGAGTGACTTAATTGGAACACTTTTTTAACTTTTGTGACCTAGAAGTTTGGAACACTTTCAAAACTTGGTTTCTATTCTGTAAAGTTACCCCAATCTAGAATTATGATTTTTGTTTACAAGGTCGTAGCACACATGGGATAACCCGTCTATAATTGGATAGAAATACTAATTTCTTAGCTGTCAAGCTGAACAGAGCATTTGAGATCAAAACCAGATATGAAGTCATAAAAAAAAGGTCAATACCTGCAGTAAAACAACACAGTGCTGCTCTAGACCAATTCTTTTGAAGGAATTTGAGAACCACCCATTCCAAACAAATTCCTCATCAGGGTTTCTTACAGAAGTGTGACTCGGAAAGGGTTGAGTTATATCCCTAGTTTCACAGAAGTAGTGTTTTCCATCTATATCAAGTTCAGCCAGTTCTTGAATATTCTTTATTTCTCCTTTCCCCTGGGGTTGAGGATTTTGAAGTACAACTTTGACCCATTGGCTCTCACTAACAGTGTATACACAACCATCACCAGGCAAATTTGGAATGCTAGCAGTCAACTTTGTTGCGACGAGCAGCAAACCAGAGCTCCCAAGTACTGCATAACCTAATATGGCTCTTGCATGAATTATACTCTTCCAAAGCAACCTTGAACCGTTCGTGATGTAGTTTAATGCCTCATCTTGGGAGTTGAAAACATCATAACCTAGCTTCCCCTCATGTCTAAGATATCCGGTCGTTGGATCGATATAAATGACCTGAGTATCATTCCTAGAAGACAAGCTAGAAACTATGTAAACCTCATTGGTATCAAGTGTAAGAACAACAACAGATGTAGCCCTCAATCCACCAACTGCAATAAATGTCAAACAAAATCAAGAAGGAGAATCTAAAAGAATGCATTACATGACTTATTTGTAAAAACCATTAACAAGACAGAAGCATGCAAATCAAAAAAAGGTGGCAGAAAACTTGATAGTTTATAAATTTGTAAAATCTTCAAAAAGTTGCAAGGAGCTAACCAGGTGAGTCCATTATCTCACGACAAGTCTGCCTTAGGTGTCAATGACAAGGTACAACTTCATGATTCCTGTTGTAGAGAACATAGAGTTAAATTTTATAGATGATAAGACGACTAGTCCTCTCATAACAATATATTAAAGAGAATACACAGAAAAAAGTTAATTCTTATTGATGACTAAGATCAATGTACAGCTACATCATGGTCACATTATTCTTCTTGCTCAAAACCTTCGTACAAAAAAAAACAATATATATGCACAATTTGTAGCTACAACAACAAAATGTGGTGCTTAACTGCCAACTGATGAATTGCTACAACAATCTATACGCACAATTTTCAGACGCCCAAATCCCAACATTTGTGTGTAAGTGCATAACATCTGTTTGTATATATGATCATCCTGTTTAATTAAAACATTAGCTAAAGTTCACATCTTCCGGAGTACACAAAGTTGGATAATCATAATTCCAGCCAATATCATATAATCATATCAATCAATAATTCTAGACACATACCATGGGCGACAGCAATAAACTACTGAACCACCTTTCGCAATGCTTTCTACAGAGCTAATAAAAATTACAAAAAAACAGATCTAAGGCATACACAATACAAAATTCAGAAGCAAGTGCGACCTAATTACATGAAAATCATGAAACAACGATATAACTTTAGCTACATACTATGAACGTTATTGCTCCTGAAAGCCTACAACACTACTTGAGATGATGAAGCGATTAAATTACACAGTGCAGACAATATAAAGGACGTGAGATCAATAGATGAGAGAAATGTAACCGTGACGTGAGCTAAACGAAACCAAATTTGCGCGATCGGATGATAAATTGGCTGCGGGAATCAACAGCAGATCGTCGGTGAGAGATTGAGGAAGAGATCCAAACGAAAACCGAAGAAAAACCGGCGATCGAAGCCCGAAAAGAGGTGAAGATCAGATCGAAAGCCAAAAACGCGAAGGTAAAACCGCAGAAGAACAAACGAACAAGCGATGAAGGAGAATGAGTGATCAAAACCTAAAGAAGGTGACCAATGCTGTTCGAAGCCAAAATTGGTGATGAGACCAGTGATGAACCGATGATGTTGTTTCTACAGCAATCAAAAGTTGAGAATAGGGGTTAGGCAACTGTGAAAGACTTTGGATTTGGGTTGGAATGGATGGGTTCATTTTTAATTTTAATTTTATACATTATATATATATTAAAAATCAAAGTCGGTTGTGTGAGAGGAGGTTACTGTAGCTGGCAGTACCTCCTCTCAAGCACATTTTTACAACTCCTTTCAGCCTTCTCTTTAGTCTCCTTTTTCTCCCACCGTCATCGCCCACTTTCATCCTCTTTTTTACTGCCATAGCTCATCTTCTTCTTTCTCTTCATCTTCTCCGTTCTTCTTCCTCCTTCAGAGTAGCTTCTTTTCTTCCTGTGAGCGTACCTTCCATCAATGAATTTAGGGGTTTTCTGATCCGTCTCTTATCGTCGTCGTCTTTGTGTTGCAGGTACCGTTGTTGGCGCTCTGTGGTTGTTTGGTTGCTCAGGTTTGTAATTGTTTTTCCATGGTTGAGATGATTTTGATCTCCCTGTTCTCATCTTCCTCATCTTTTCTTATTGATTTGTAGTTGTTGCCATAATGTTTTGAAGTGACATGATTTTGAAACGTTAGAACCCTAATCGTTACCCAACATGTAATTATAAAACCTGAAACCTTTTTGGGTGTGATTACCGTCAACCTTATGTTCCTAAAGCGGTGAACGGAATTGTTGATCGAAAGGGAATGGTGTCGTTTGGAAGAAATCTCACGCCTATGAATCTTCCTAACACTGTTGTTGACCGACAGCCCGATTACTTGAAATTCACTTATGTGGAATGATTGAACTTGAGATACGCTACTGGTGTAGATGTTAGGGATCTTTGGTATGCATTTAGATCGACTGCACAAGGAGAATTTTAGGTTTTGTTGTGGTTTAGATCACATTGCTATGGTGGAACTTATGATTTTGCTATTGAATTTTATGAACTTTTGCTTGATTCTCTTAATCCGACTCAGGTAAATTGGATGTCTGTTCTAAACATTTGAATGCTATATGAATCAATGCATTAGCGAGTTTAATAAGAATAACACATTTTTGACCCGTTATGTGACTCGAGTAAGCTCGAATAAAGCCACTGAACAAACAATATTACAATATTACCCAAATCAAAGGGTCTTGGATTGCAGGATGTAATTATTAGTCAAATTGAGTAGAGATTTTGCAACTTACTTGAATAAACAGGTCTGTATGAGTGAAATTACCAGGGCACAAAAAAAATAAGAATAACATAGCTCTTTTACAAGATCACTCAAAGCAGAGATACCCAGGTAACAACCCACTGCAATCCAGATGAGGTAAGATTTCTTTTCTTTCAAGTGCTTACAGGTATTTAAAACAAATCTGCAAATGACATACATGCCATTAATCTCAGATTAGATTCTCTTCATTCAACAGAATAATTACAAATGGTGAGGGCTAATCATCATATTCAGTTCCTTTATACCATATAATGATTTCTGAAAAATGAAATGATTCAAAAGTTAAAGTACATGAAAAAAAGAACCAACCTAAATATAAACAAATTAACTGAACAGGTAATAAAAACTTTATAAAGTTGAAAGTATTATGTTAGTTTTGCAGGCAAGGATGCTTGCTTGGACAGAGCTATATATGTGGAATACCTGTTAATATCTGTGACAACAGACCCTGAACCACCTGAACCACCTCTCTTTTTCTTATTTTTCTTCCTTATATTTTTCTTATTTTTATTGTGTAATTAGATATTAGAATATTTTATTTCTTATATCTTGATAATGATTCATTAATAGTTATTTATTAGCAGAAAGGTCCTTTGTGCTGACATTTACCTATTAAAGGTTATCATGCTCTATATAATAGCCATTTTTGGTTATCGCAAATATTATTTTAATTGGTTGAGTGCTGATTGTTTGTTCATTATCTAGGTTCCTTTCGTCTGTCTTCTTGCTACTGCAAAGGCATTTGTTTATTAAAGGTCATCTCCTACTCTCTTTGTGTGTATTCTCATTTTTGCCTAACCCGTAGCATATCTTTTAATACTTGCCAATTGAATGGTTTATAAAGTAACTATTATTACGAGCTTCTACACTATGGCAATGGTTTTCATAAAAGTTTGCCATGCATTTTAGGTCTTTGGAGTTATCACTTCGTCATACGTACTTATACTAAATACCGTACACCTAACTTGAGTTATGTCAGGTCGTAAAAAGCGTTCTCGATTAGTCATGCAGGACTGTGAAAAACATGAATCGTTAGCATCACAACGTGCGCACCTTGATAGGTCTGCGTCATCTACCTCTTATGGTCTACCTATGTCAGTTGGACCATCTCGATGTGTGCGCCAACACTCTTCTTCTTGCGACAAATTACAACAACCAACATATCTTTACATAGACAATGGCGATTGTGATAGAATTTGTGAGTTTTGTAATGCTCTGTTTTGGTTTGATGAGCGTTTGGTCTCATCGTCTGCAAATCATTCTCCAAAATACACACAATGTTGTAGGGGTGGTCAGGTTGTTTTACCATACCCAAAACAACCTAATGGTCAGATTGTAGAACTTTTTAAGAACGATCATTTTCTCACCAATATAAGATTATACAACTCAATATTCTCTATGACATCTTTTGGTGCTAAAATTGACGATACTATCAACAACGGGACTGCTCCCTACGTGTTTAAGATTGAAGGCCAAATACACCACTACCTAGGTAGTCTATGTCCTCCGAGTAATGAAAGGCCTCGCTTTTTACAAATGTACATATATGACACGGAAAACGAACTATCGAATCGGCTGCGTATCTTCACTTCTTATTCTGAACCGTCTCTTAGACAAGAAATGGTTCTACTTCTTATGAATGTTTTTGATGCCTCAAATGAATTGGTTAAACTTTTTAGATCTGCTAGAGAAATCTGCTCTTTATCAAATGTTCCAGAGTTTTCCATTTGCCTTTATAGTTCATACAACGCACACTCATATGATAGGCCTTCTCCCGGATCTATTGGTGCTATTCTACCTGACATGGACTACTCATGTACGGGCTTTGATATCATCATTTATAACAAAAAGGGCCAACCACAACGAATTTGCAAATTGCACCCCCTATACATGGCATTACAATACCCGCTTTTGTTTCCTTATGGCGAGAGTGGATGGTCCCCAGATATGCATTTGCGTGCCGGGCATTCCACAAAAAAAGGAAAACTTAGCATGAACATGTATTATAGTTACCTTTTACATGACCGTTTCAACATATACACTCATCTTTTACATGGAGGGCGACTTTTACAACAATTTATTGTTGACGCATATGTTTGCATAGAACAGAGTCGTTTAGATTACATTAGACTTAATCAAAACATGCTCCGTTCAGAATATCTTCAAGGGATACATGATGCAGTGCAATGAGGTGATAATGAAGGACACACTATAGGAAAAAGAATGATTTTACCTGCGTCATTTACTGGTGGACCGCGTTACATGTACAAGCACTATCTAGATGCACTTGCTATATGTAGAGTTCATAGGAATCCTCAATATTTTATTACTTTTACATGTAATGTAAAATGGCCCGAAATACAACGATATATCTCTCAATATCCGTCTCTTAAACCAGAGGATCGTCCTGACATAATAGCAAGAGTGTTCCAGATTAAAGTCAGTTCCTTTATACAATTCCTGAGAATACGTAAACCGTTTGGAGGAGTCGTTGCAGGTTCTTTTTTTTCTTTATTTTTCTCCTAATACATTATACATAGATTTTCTGATTTCAAAATTCGTCGTTATGCCTGCTTTATGTAGACCTATACACAATAGAATTCCAGAAAAGGGGATTGCCGCACTGCCATTTATTATTGTGGGTTACACAGGCATGCAAAATAAAAAGTGCCGAAGAGGTTGACAATTACATATCTGCAGAGATACCAGACCCGTCAATAGAACCAGATCTCTATAGAATTGTTACTGATCTCATGATTCATGGCCCCTGCGGATTGATCAAACCGAATTCGCCATGCATGTCAAAGGGATGTTGCAGTAAAGACTATCCAAAGACCTATCAGCAAAGAACTATTTTTGACGCAAATGGTTATGCACACTATAAAAGAGGCAATAATGGCTTTACTGCAAACAAAAACGGAGTAATCGTAGACAACAGATATATAGTTCCGTATAATAAAACTTTGTCTCTACATTTCATGGCGCATATAAATGTCGAATATTGTGGCTGGAGCATGCTTATCAAATACTTATTTAAATATATTTCAAAGGGTGCTGATCGGATTCGATATGCTGTTAAAAAAACTTCTGATACCCATGACACATTGACAGCTAATCAGCGAAACATAGATGAAATTCAGGACTATATAGATGCTAGATATATATGTCCCCATGAGGCCTCTTGGAGAATTTTTAACTTCTTAATACACAACAGAAATCCACCTGTACAGGTATTAGCTGTTCATTTGAAGGACATACAAAATATCACTTTTAAAGACACTGATCAACTACATAACGTCTTAGATAACCCGAATAGTAAACGAACAACTCTTACTGAATGGTTGCGTAACAACATGTTTGATGCATCTGGTCGCCACTTAAGATATGTGGATTATCTTATTAAGTATAGATGGGACGTCTTTGGCAAGACATGGATTCGTAGATCATCAAATAGAACTCCAGTAATTGGAAGGTTAGTATATGTGCACCCAAACTGTGGTGAAACTTTTTATCTACGAATGTTGTTAAATCATCAAAAAGGTTGTGACTCATTTCAGTCCATACGAACTGTCAACGGAGAAATTTGCCAAACTTATCGTGCTGCATGTGAAAAGATGGGGCTTCTAGAAAAAGATGAAGAGTGGTCTGCCATATTGAATGACGCAGCAGAATGGGCAACTGCCTCACAGCTACGATCATTGTTCATTCACATGCTTTTATACTGTGACATTTCAAATCCATCCAACTTATGGACTAAACATTGGCGTAAAATGGCTGACGACACCACTTTAGCCTACAACATTACTGATCCTGAATACCAAATGCAATCCGTTTTATACGAACTTGAAATGTTATTATGTGCCAATACAACAGATAGGTCTATAACAGATTTTGGCCTTCCAAACCCCGCACCTGATATCATAGAGCGTCTTAGAAATAGACTTCTAATGGAAGAGAAAAACTACAACAAAGAACTACTGGCACAAGAGCATGACTCTTCTAAGAAAAAAACTAAATCAACAACAATTACTTATATATGAGGGCGTTCTAACGTCAATACAAAGTGATAAACAAATATTAGGATTTGTATATAGGCATGGCAGTACTGGGAAAACTTTCCTATGGACTACAATTATCTCAGCACTACGCTCAAAGGGAAAGATTGTTCTTGCGGTTGCCTCATTAGGTATCGCATCCTTATTGTTACCGTCTGGTAGGACAGCTCACTCGCGCTTCAAAATTCCAATTGACCTAACAACTGAATCACTGTGCCATATCAAAAAGAAAACACACCTGGCATAATTACTTATAAAAACATCTTTAATCATTTGGGATGAGGCGCCGATGAATGACCGTAAATGTTTTGAATCATTAGATAGAACTTTGCAGGATCTCCTCAGTAATGTTAGCATTCCTTTCGGCGGCAAATCTATACTACTAGGTGGCGATTTTCGCCAAACATTACCTGTAATTCCGAAGGCTTCAAAGTCCACAATATTAGCCTCTGCGCTACCACAATCACCACTATGGAAACACTTCAAGGTCTATCAACTTTCACAAAACATGCGCTTAGAAAGACCAAATCTTAACTTCAATGAAAGACTATCTATTACAAAGTTTTCTTCTTGGCTACTTGATTTGGGTGACGGTAAACTAGGAACACCAGATAGGGAAGATCCTCAAAATACAAAAATTATAGAAATACCAAGACAATATGTGATTCCATTTTCACCGAATGCACTAAATGAACTAATAGAATTTATCTATGATGCACACACCCTACAATGCCCATCTACAATTGCACTTTCTAAAAGAGCAATAGTTTGTCCAAAAAATGAAACAACCGAGGAGATTAACCTCATAATACTTAACATGTGTGCAGGAACAACAAAGTTGTACACTAGCATAGACACTATTATCCCGCATGCGTCAGATCGCGGGGACACTGAGATACTATACCCAACTGAATACCTAAACCTATTACACTTTCCTGGTTTACCACCTCATTGTCTTGAACTAAAACATAATGCACCGATAATATTGCTACGAAACTTGAATCCAACAATAGGCCTTTGCAATGGCACAAGACTAATTGTCACACAACTGTTACCAAGAATCATAGAGGCAGAGATCATAACGGGCACTATGATAGGGAATCGCGTGTACATACCACGTATAAATTTGATATATACAAACAAAGAATTACCTTTTGCAATTTAAAAGAAAACAATTCCCAGTTAAACTATGTTACGCTATGACTATAAACAAAAGCCAGGGACAATCTCTAGATAAAATAGGAGTATATCTTCCACAACCAGTATTTGGTCATGGACAACTATATGTAGCCATGTCAAGAGCAACTGCATCTAATGCACTTAAAGTATTAATAGTCCCATCCGATGAAAACAATTACTTTGAAACAAAAAACATTGTATACTCGGATTTCCTAACCTCGATTGTGAACGTATAATCTAGAAAATTGTTCTATTGAAAGGTAGAAAAAAAGAGGTAGCCGAATTTCACATAAAAATTTTAATTTCACCAACATATGCCATGAACATGTTACTAACAATTGTCATTGGCAGAGGTTACAGGTACCAAAATCAACATAAATGAGTATGGCACGCATTTCTGACATCATTGATGGAGAGGAAGCAAAGCCTATCGAAGTAAGGGTAATTAGAAAGTGGAAACCGTATCAACAAAAGACAGACTTTTGCTACCTTTTTGTAGACGTACATGTAGGAACTTTTCTAATCCACTACATATATTACATGCCTGCTCACACAAAAATAACAATCTTTTTTCCCTGTAGGGAGATGCAATACAGGTTACAGCATCCATGAGTGAAGAATCTCGCTTTGACAGTATAATCATTATCAACTCATGTTATATAGCGGACAGGTACATCGCACTACCTCAAAAGACCCATAACCCAGCTGTTCCACATAGAACTTGCCTAAGAATTGGCAGAAAGGCAAAATTCATACCAACTACCAATGACAACATTCCAGATCATTACTACAACTTCGCGAGCTACACTGATTTGGAATCGAGGACAAAGCCACCAAGAATGCTTACAGGTACATGATTAAACATATATTTACTATGATCCCTGCTGACACTCTATACATTTTACTATGATAGATTACATTGATCGAATTGAAAACATCAAGCAAACCATTACAGGAACAGGCAAAAGACTCAAAAAGGTTAAAATTCAAGACATACGGTAATCTTTACTTTATAATCAGCACATTTAATAAAGTATCTGTTACCAAATACTTTATTGGAGTTATTCGTTGATCTAACATTTGGCAAAATAGTTGCCTATAGCAACTGCTTGACATTTTAAACATAGCAATTTGACCTGGTCACATGCTTTTTTTTAATTTTTTTCCTGAACCAACCTTCTAATTTCATGAACACTTATATGTAGAGAAAACCTTTTGGAAATAACTTTTTGGCCTGATCAATCATCAATACTTCCACATGATATCAAAGAGGGAGACATTCTGGCAATAACATCAACCGCAGTAACAATGTACAAAGGTAACATCCATCTATAAGCCATCTTACATCTTTGACATTCATACACCAATTTACTAACATATTCTAAATGCATTCTTTGCAATAACAGAGTCACTTCAACTAGAAACAACTTCTGCAACAACAGCGGTTGTGAATCCAACTACACCAGACACTCTCACATACACATCCAGGTAAAAGAAAATAGTTAGTTTTTACAACAGTAAAATGCCAATTTACTTATCCTGCGTATCAACATTTCAGGCTTAAAAGGCTTGCACAACCAAAAAACAGCATGATGACCATAGCTGATTTGCTGAATAAAAGTATTACGTCAAACACACAGCAAAACCGATACAACTGCCTGGCTATGATAAAAGAACTGCACAACAACCGCCATTGGTATTATGTTGTTTGTCCAAAGTGCAGCAAGAAGATGCACATGCAAAGAGTTCCGCGCATGAAATTCGAATGCGAAAATGATGAGGATATAGAACATCCTAAATTCATGTAAGAAAAAACTAAACTACACCTGCCTTTTTATAATAGTCTGTTACTTACCAATTACATCTGCAAAAAAATAGGTATTGTGTTAATGCAATCATCATAGACGACACCTCAACAGCAAATGCAGTCTTCTTTGACGAGGCTATGACAGAGTTATTGAACATCACATGTGAAGAGATGGTGATCAAGCATGGCTACTTTGAAGAAAGCCAAATACCAGAAATGATGTACTCGATTATTGGCTCACCAAAGATCATGACAGTAACTATCAACCCCAATCTCACATTCACTATCAACAACATCACAAACCCACCAGCAGAAGTACAAGAACAATCAACAATTACCAAAACACTGACACTACCGCCAATGACACCATCAAAGCCTTCAACAAAAATGTCCATGACAAAGCGTAAAGGTAGACATCTAAACTCGACATCCATCTACCTACATTATACATGAAATATATTTTATTTTATCTTGAATAATTTCAAGTACATTATTATAAATGTTTGCCTCCTGCATACTACTTTCCTGCTCTCACTTAGCCTCAAAGTTAATGTCACTTTTTATCACTCTTATACTACATTTTCACTTTCATTTACAGAGAAAGAAGCATGAAATGCAGGAGAAGAGTAACATCAGAAAAGCCTTTTGTGCAATACGAACACCTACATAGGCCAGTTCTTATGTAATCCAAACACAAACTGCTCTTTTGAACACAAACAACTAGCATGTACAACCTTTGTATAGTAAAAACTAGGAAGTTTGCCACTTTGCCGCACTTAACATACCCCTTGGTTATTGGAAAATCACTCTTTTGAATAATGATTAATCAGAATCAGCAACAACAAACACAATAAAGATAGAGTTTGGATAGGGTTATGACCCGTTTGATATGATAATCATCTGATAACAGTTTGATTGTTTAAAAGTTCTGTAATTTGGACCAAAAACTGATTATTTGGAGGCTAATTCTTCAATCATTTTCTATAAGAATATGATGTAATAAAATGTCTGTATACAAATTCAACATCTTGCTGCTATGAAGAAATAATGACATTGGCTAAATTTTTTTACTATTTAGTAATTACTATAGGACCTGTATATGGGTGACTTACACTACCCACAGGTTGCTAACCATTTTCTAGCTGCAGGAGAGGTTCTCAAGTTCCTTTTCTTGATATATGCTCACTCTACATGTATGTATGTTATTGGTATAATCTTAATTATGTGTTTAATGTATTTATCTGAGTACGCTTCACAGCTCCAATGATATTATGACAGGTGGTGTCAAGTGGAAACATATTTTTAACTCATTGTGTCAAGTACCAGTCACCAACTGAATCTTCAATGGTCTGGATAATGGTTGAAAATGGATTAACTCATTGTGTCAAGTGGAAACATATTTGCTCGAGATGAAAAATGCATGGATCACAGGTTAGTAATCAAGGAGTTGACCCAAAAGCCAAAGCAAGTTTTGTCCAAATTTTAAGTTTTAGGTTTTCTTTTTCTTTTTATTGTTTTAAAGTTAAATTTAGTTTTGCTTCCTGTGGTTTAACAAAAATAACTATTTTCTTCCAAAAGATTAAAAACATCAATTTACCTACAAAAGTTTCTAAATTGTTTCAATTTCAATCCAAAAGCTTCATCTGTTGTTTTAACTTGACCCAATATAATGAAACTTTTGGATTGAAATTGAAACAACATATGAAACATTTGAAGGTAAGTTGATGTTTTTAATCTTTTAGAGGAAAATTGTTACTTTTGTCAAACCAAACCAAAAGATTAAAAACATCAATTTACCTCCAAAAGTTTCTAAATTGTTTCAATTTCAATCCAAAAGCTTCATCTGTTGTTTTAACCTGACCCAACATCATTGAATGTGATACATATTTCCGCCGCAACGCGCCAATACAACATCTAGTTTTGATTATAGAGTAAAATATAAATTATGTTCTTTATTATTTATTATTATATGAAATTACATGATATGTTTTTTATTTTTAATAATTACATATGATGTTTTTTATTAAAAGATTTACACTAACTATCATCTTTTTTAGTAAAAGATTTATCATTGTTTTTCACGTCTAAGATATTAAAAATAATTATAAAAATAAAAATTTAAATGAAAAAAAAAAAAAGGCATCAGACCATTAGGTAAGTCGGTGAAACCAATCACTCTTGGTGTGTGTTCATTCGACTAATCGTCAAAACTTTTAATGACAACAACCTCCAATAACATTTACTAAAGTAATAAATCTAAGTCGCAGATCATTTAGAAGGTCGGGTAATCAACAATAAACATCAAAAATACACATAAATACTTTATAAACTACTCACAACAATAAATAATAAAAAATCAATAAGAAACACAAACTTGGATATTACCTGTGATTCTTTGAATTGCTTATATAATTACAAAAGCAAGAAAATAAACTATGAGTCGTTCGTTAATCACACACCAACATAAGCCAAAAATTTCAAGAGCAACGAAATACAGGGATTTTAATCTTACCATCATTGTTTGTTCGAGTTCAAAATGTTTTAATGGTTTGTGAGATGTTGCAGGTGGTGAAGATGACCGGTATTGGATTATCAAATAGAGGGGATGATGGATTTAATGGTATTGAACATAAGAAGAATGTGGGTTCACTAACTTATCCAACGGTCCAATATTTTTAATTTTACTTTTCATATAAAATAATTAATTTTATTATTTGTTTAATATATTAGATGTGAAAAGAAAATGATAAAAATCCATCTCATGTGAGAGATAAATAAATTAGTTAATTATATATTTAATTAAAAGTTAGTGTAAAGAATATATATGTGCACATATTTTAAAAAAATGACATTGAATGTGTAACACCCGGATATTTTTCTTGAAGCCGACGAAAGAAGAAAAAGAAATAATGTCCAAAGTCGGGGGACCAAACTTGCCAAAAAGGAAGAAGATTTGTAAAAGTAGGGGATTAAGAGGGGGAGGGTAGCTACATCCTCCCCACACTTGTGAAAACTCAGCAAAAGGAGAAAGAAGAGAGAAAGAAGGGAGAAAAGAGAGAAAAAGCTTGGTTCGAGGGGGTTCGGGCTTAGAAATCGTCGTGTAGCGGGTTCAAACGAAGCTCTTCTTCTTCTTGTAGTTTGTGTGAGTTCTAGGACCCCTATTTTTCTCGGTTTCAACTGATTTGGGGCTAGAACACATAGTAAACCCGTTTTTGTATGTGTGTGTGTTTGACCCATTTGGGTGTGATTGCGTGTGGTGAGTTTGGAGTTTGATTTCGGGCTTGTGTGTGCTTGAATGGTGTTGTAGTATGCATTCCTAAGGTTTAGGATGGTTGATTTGGGCTTAGAATGGGTTTGGATGAGCTTGGAGGTCGAAAATTGCAGATTGGGTTCGGGATGAACTGCATTCTGCATCAGTTAGGGCTAGGCGACCGACTGGAGGCCATTCGGCCGATTGAGGTGCGATTGGAGTTCATTCGCACGACTGATGTTCAGTCGTATGACTGGGAGTCCAGTCGCATGGGGAGTCATGCGACTGAAGGTCCATGCGCATAGGTGCTCATTCGCATTAAGTCCATTCGCATGAGGTCTATTCGCATAAGGCCCATTCGCATAGTGTTCAATCGCATAGGGTCCATTCGCACGATTGGGTGTTCATCTGCATTGGTGTTCATCCGCATTCGTCTATTCGCATGATGTTCGATGCATGGAGGCCATGCGACTGAAGGGTGTCCATACGCCCAAATAGGGTTGTTGCACCCGAGGAGAAGCATAGTTTAATCACTGACTTTTGGGGGAAAGTGCAGATGTAATTTTTGACGTGGAAGTTCCCGTAAGTACATGTAAGATGGCCGTTGAGGCCTTAGAAGTTATGTTAGGCATGACGATGATAATGTTGCATGTTTATGCATGATGTATGTTATGTATGTATGATGGTGCCTGTATGGTGATGACTTGGTATGTTATGTTTATGATTACGTTCTTGTTATGTATGATTGTTTTCCCGTGACTTTACGTTGAATGTTTATGAATGAATGAAAAGTATTATGTAACGTAAAGTGAAAGATAATGAAAAGAGGAACGAAATGAAAGAATGCATGCATTAACGAATGAACGAATGAAAGTAAGAAAGGCTTGCAATCAAATGTATGGAGGTTCACACCCAATGCAGGGTGTTAGCTCAACTGTGTGCGGATTAGCTACCACAGAAGGATGCACACTGGGGGTCCAATCCTTGTGATTGACCATATGTATGGGATCCTTGCCGCTTGCCCTAGATACTGGAGTCAGCTTCGTGCATAATGTTCGAGGTCTATGAAAGACCTCAGGCCCAGTAACCAGCTTCGTGCATAATGTTCGGGGTATAGCACATGGCATTGATCCGGAATGAAAGAGAAAAGATAAGTGGTGAATGTACTTGTCCTAGGTACTGGAGTCAGCTTCGTGCATAATGTTCGAGGTCTATGAAAGACCTCAGGCCCAGTAACCAGCTTCGAGCACAATGTTCGGGGTATTGTACACGTAATCAAAAGTAATGAACGTATGAATGAAAAAATGAATGAAATGAAAGTAATAAAATATCATGATAAAGAACAAATCGAGATCCTTGTCATTCGACCTCAGTAATCGTGGCTGTGTGCCATGAGGAGGGTAAAGCCTGACAGGATCTAGATGAGAAATGAATGATATTGATAAACGTTAAATGAACGAAAGTTAACGAACGTAAAGAAGGATAATAATGATATTATCTATGTGTACGTATGATGTGTGAGCATGTACAATAGTATTGTATGATTTAAAAGAAAGTAAAGTATTTTATTTATAAAACTAGAACTCACTCAGCAACGCTGACTTTTTATATATTTCCAGTTGGTAGGTAACGTTGCTGAGGATGGCACGAGGCAGCTACTCAGCTCTTTTTGGATGTCATTCTTTTGTTTAACGCTTTTGTGTTATAATACGAACGAACGATATTTTGTAAAAAACGATGTATTACTTGGAAAAAGTGTTTACTTAAAGGAAATAAAATGTTTATTTAAAAAGTTTCCGCTGCATGATTTTAGTAAAGTTAAATAATTATATGTTCTATGTGCGATGATTGACCAGCTGTGAGGTGCCCGGGAACGGGGCCTTACAAGTTGGTATTAGAGCCAAAATTTAAGTGAAACGGGTAAATTTTCAAAATAAACCTTAACTTAAACTGAGAATGGGACGGAAAGGGAAGGGATGACAATTTGAGTAGTTGCGTGCCATCAGGTATTTTCTTAATGTTAACCGGTATTATGTGCGCATGTTATATGGTTTATGTGTTGCTGGTAGATTTAGATACTGATGTAGTCAGGACGGGTAATGTTCGGGGTACGAAGAGTAAAGTAAGTGGCTAATTATAACTGGTCACTGTAACTAGGGATATACTATACTTGACATAAACTGAGTTGTTCCCTTTAATGACCGTGTTGGTGTTTGAATCTTTCAGTGTGTGATAGAGGATGGCTGGTGGTAAATCATCCAAAGCCTCACGTGGTGGACTTGGTGTTGCATCGCGGCCCAAAAGAGACAGACCTAGAGTTGAGAAGGTGGTTCCTGAGGAACCCAAGACCCCTCACCCGGAGGGTGGTGATGAGAGTGAAAATGTGAGGGCCTCGGTGAAAGTGGCGGTGGTTGAAGAAGTGCATCAGGTCATGCAAACAATTTGACCGTCTTTGGTGACCGAAGTGATTAAGGCAGTAAGGGAAGGGGAAAGTCAAGAGAGGAACCGGTCCTCGGGAGGTCAGGAGCAACCGGAGACTGAGACGATTCCCTCCGATGATGAGGAGGAGGAGCCTGTGCCGGAGCCAGCACGAGGCTGTAACTACGGGGCATTTCAAAGGTGTATTCCCCTACTTTTGATAGAAACGACACTGCTGCTGCTACTCACCGATGGGTGAGGGAAATGGAAGTTGTTCTGAATATCAGCGAGTGCTGGGAGGACCAAAAGGTGAAGTTTGCTGCCCATTCTTTTGTGGACTCGGCTTTATGCTGGTAAGACAACATAGTCCAAGCCAAGGGTAGCAGGGCCATTGGAAGAATGAGATGGTCGGAACTGAAGAAGTTGGTTATTGAGGAGTTCTGTCCTCACCGGGAGATGGATAAGGTTGAGAGGGAGTTCCCGCAGCTGGAGGCGGGAACCATGACACACCAGCAGTACACCACAAAGTTCAACGAGATGGCACGTCTGGTGTCAGATCAGGTGACGCCTCTGTCATGGAAGATTAAGAGGTACATTCAGGGTTTGCTCGTGGATATTCGCAGGCACATGATCACTACCCGACTGAGCACGTTTAGGTCGACAGCGGACTTGGCAGGGAGGTTATATGATGAGAGGACGGTAGGGGTGGTGGCTGAAGGTAGTAAGAGGGGTGGTGGTGATCGAAACTGGAGTGTAAAGAGGTTTGGTCGGGGTGATGCCTCGACGGGTAGCAAGAAGGCACGGATGGATGATCGCCGTGTAGCCACACCGGGTACGGGACCAAAAAAGTGTGGCAAATGTGGGAAGGAGCACAATGGCGAGTGTAGGTGGGGGTTGAATGTGTGCTTCAAATGTGGGAAGCCAGGTCATATGGCACGGGAGTGTAAAGCAGGGAAATGTTTAACAATGGCGGGGAGGGCCACATGAGCAGAGACTTTAAGAAGCCAAGGACTGAGGGTTCCAGGGTGAAGAAGACGGGGAGTGAAGGACCGAGGGCGAGCACCAGGGCATTCACTATGACACAAGAGGAGGCTAGGACGGACCCTGATGTTGTGTCTGGTACGTTTCTGGTGAACCAAACTTTAGCTTCTGTGTTGTTTGATTCGGGTGTCAGTAGAAGTTTTATTTCTGCTGCTTTTTGTGCTAAACTTCCTGTTAGTAGTAGACGTGTTGACGCGCCCTTTGATGTAAAAACTGCCATAGGTAAGACTATCAGGATTTTTGAGGTGATAGAGAACTGTGATGTGGAATTAGAAGGTTATAAGTTCCCTGTTAGATCATTTGTTATGATCCTAGGTGGGTTTGATTTGGTTCTTGGGATGGATTGGGTGGCGGACTTTGAGGCGAATATTGTGTGTCGCAAGAAGATGATTCGTTTGATAGCGCCTGACGGGAGTTCGGTAACTGTCTATGGGGATCGGGTCACGATGATCCCTAGAGTAATCTTAATGGCAGTGGCAGGAAAGTGTGTGAGGCGTGGATGTAGCGCCTACTTGTGTTATGTAAAGTATGTGGAAACGCCAACACCACAACTATCCGATGTACCGGTTGTGTGTGACTTTCCAGATGTGTTTCCCGAAGACTTGTCAGGAGTGCCACCTGACCGAGAGATTGAGTTTCAGATTGATCTGATACCGGATGCCCAACCTGTTGCCAAGGCACCGTATCGGTTGGCTCCGACGGAGATGAAAGAGTTGATGGAGCAGTTACAAGAGCTGCTTGATAAGAGGTTCATTAGACAGGGTATCTCTCATTGGGGTTCTCCGGTCTTATTTCTAAAGAAGAAAGATGGTAGTATGAGGATGTGTATAGACTACCGTGAGCTGAACAAGTTGACGGTGAAGAATCGGTACCCGTTACCGAGGATAGATGATTTGTTTGATCAGCTTCAAGGTGCTAGTTGGTTTTCAAGCTTCAACCTTTGATCTGGCTACCATCAGCTAAAGGTGAAAGAGCAGGATATTCCTAAAACAGCTTTTCGCACGCGCTACGATCACTACGAGTTTCTTGTCATGTCTTTGGTTTGACCAATGCGCCAGCTGCTTTTATGGATTTGATGAATCGAGTGTGTCGGACAATGTTGGATAAATAAGTGATTGTGTTTATTGATGATATCCTGATTGCTTCGAAGAGCGAGATAGAGCATGCCGGTCACATTCGAGAGGTGTTGGAGACGTTGAGAAGGGAGAAGTTGTATGCCAAGTTCTCCAAATGCGCGTTTTGGTTGTGCGAGGTTCAATTCTTGGGTCACGTGGTGAATCAGGTGGGGATTATGGTGGATCCGGCAAAGGTGGAAGCGGTGATGCAATGGAAGTCTCCAAAGACGCCATCCGAGATCCGTAGTTTCTTGGGTTTGGCGGGCTATTACAGAAGATTTATTCAAGACTTTTCCAAGATCGCTTCTCCACTAACCAAGTTGACCCGAAAAGATGTAAAGTTTATGTGGGGTCAAGATCAGGAGAATGCATTTGAGGAATTGAAGGCGAGGTTGACTCAAGCTCCTGTATTGTCGTTACCCGATGGAAGTGAAGACCTGGTGGTTTATTTCGATGCTTCCTACTCGGGGTTGGGTTGTGTGTTAATGCAAAGAGGAAAAGTTATAGCCTATGCATCCTGACAGTTGAAGGTTCATGAGGTTAACTATCCTACTCACGACTTGGAGCTAGCAGCTGTGGTCTTTGCACTAAAGATTTGGAGGCACTATCTCTACGGGACGAAGTGCACCATTTTCACTGACCACAAGAGATTGAAGTACTTCTTCAAGCAGAAGGACTTGAACATGAGGCAGAGAAGATGGTTGGAGCTTATAAAAGATTATGATTATGAGATCCATTATCATCCGGGCAAAGCCAACGTGGTGGCGGATGCCCTTATCCGAAAGGAAAGGCCCGAGTCGATTCGGTTGAAAGCGTACCAGTTGATTATGACCTCTGATGTGATGAAGCAAGTCAAAGAGTTTCAAGATAAGGCATTAAAAGAAGATCATCTTAACTCTGAAAGAATGAAAGGTCTTGTCGCAGAGTTCGGTGAAAACACATTTGGTGTTAGAACCTGGTTTGGACGAATGTGGATTCCACGTTTTGGGGATCTACGGGTGAAGATCATGGATGAAGCTCACAAGACTCGATACTCTATTCATCCCGGTGCTACAAAGATGTACCAAGACATGAAGAAAGATTATTGGTGGCCGGGTATGAAGCGTGACGTGGTGGAGTATGTGAGTAAGTGCCTTACTTGCTTGCAAGTGAAGGCCGAGCATCAAAAGCCGTATGGGAAGATCCAACCTTTGGATATACCGGAATGGAAGTGGGAGCACATCACCATGGATTTCATTACGAAGCTGCCGCGTACTGCGAAAGGGTATGATGCTATATGGGTGATTGTCGATCGTTTGACGAAGAATGCTCACTTCCTACCAATCCACGAGACATATTCATCTGAGAGGTTGGCGGATCTTTTCATTAAGGAGATTGTGACTCGTCATGGTGCGCCGGTGTCTATTGTATCTGATCGTGACACCCGGTTCACATCCAAATTTTGGAAGAAATTCCACGATGCGATGGGGATGAGGTTACACATTAGCACGACTTATCATCCCCAGACTGATGGTCAGTCAGAAAGGACCATTCAGATATTGGAGGACATGCTTCGGGCATGTGTGATTGATTTGGTGGAAGTTGGGATGACCACTTACCGTTAGATGAATTCTCATACAATAACAACTATCATGCCAGCATTGGCATGCCACCTTATGAGATGCTATACGGTAGGAGATGTAGAACACGCGTTTGTTGGGGTGATATTGGTCATAAAGAGTTAGGGAGCGTCGAGGTGATCGAGGCTACGACTGAAAAGCTTGAAAGGATCAAGGCCTTCATGAAGGCAGCCAAAGATAGACAGAAGTCGTATGCTGATAAACGACACAGACCGATTGACTTCTAGGTGGGTGACCGGGTTATGTTGAAGGTCTCACCTTGGAAGGGTGTCATTCGGTTCAGAAAGCAAGGCAAGTTGAGCCCGAGATACATAGGCCATTTCCGAATCATTGCTCGAGTAGGAGAGGTGGCCTATAGATTGGAGTTACCAGATGAGTTAAGTGGAATTCACCCGACATTCCATGTATCTCATCTAAGGAAGTGTTTGGCAGATGATGATATGATTGTTCCACTGGAGGATATCGAAGTAGACGAACGGCTCAATTATGTGGAGCAACCAGTGGCAATCATCGATCGAAAAGAGAAGTGGCTGAGAAATAAAGTGGTTCCTATGGTGCGTGTACAATGGAAGCACAGGAAGGGATCCGAGTCAACGTGGGAGACCGAAGAAGAAATGAGACAGCATTACCCATGTTTGTTCGAGGAATAATAGGTTTCGGGGACGAAACCTATATAAGGGGGGTGGACTTGTAACCCGGATATTTTCCTTGAAGCCGACGAAAGAAGAAAAAGAAATAAAGTCCAAAGTCGGGGGACCAAACTTGCCAAAACTGGAGAAGATTCGTAAAAGTGGGGGACTAAAAGGAGGAGGGCAGCCACACCCTCCCCACACTTGTGAAAACTAAGCAAAAGGAGAAAGAAGAGAGAAAGAAGGGAGAAAAGAGAGAAAAAGCTTGGTTCGAGGGGGTTCGAGCATGGAAATCATCGTGTAGCGGGTTCAAACGAAGCTCTTCTTCTTCTTGTAGTTTGTGTGAGTTCTAGGACCCCTATTTTTATAAGGCCCCGTTCACGGGCACCTCACAGTTGGTCATTAATTGCATCATAGTTACCTATTAATATTCATTTCATAATATACACAGTGGAATTTCATATAATAAAACCCTTCATTTACTTTTAACTACTGTTGTTAAGCAATACAATATTGTTCATGAGTTACAAAAGGTTGTTCGATTGCATTACAAAACAACAATAGAATCAAAACACGGATGGATGTTAGCCTTGTCTTGCCGAGTAGCCTCCCCCTCGTGCCATCCTCAGCAATATTTACCTTCCAACTGAAAATACATAAAAGTCAGCGTTGCTGAGTGAGCTCTAGTTTTATACGTAATAAAATACTTTCTATATGTTGTATATGAAAATACTCTTTTCTGTAAAATACAACTCTGTACTGTATATACGAGCACGCGTTAACTGTATGGACGAATATTGTCCGTTTTCTGTACTGTATGCCTTGTCTGTAAACTTTTAATTTTATGTTCCACTTTCTGTATGGACCAGTGAGCAATACCCTAACTATGTGCGTGATGGAAAAACGGGTGATGGGCCATCTATATCTCTCGAAAGGGTCAACTGTATCCCTTGAAAGGGTCAACTATATCCCCCGAAAGGGTCAACTGTATCCCTCAAAAGGGGCTATGTGTACTGTGTACAAGGCCGACCCAATCACCCAGGGCACGCTACAAAGGTCCTGCCAATCTCAATTGATTGACCCTGTGCGCATAAAAGGGTAGCTAACCCGCAGCACAGTTGAGCTAACGACAGCACGGTCGTGTACCTCCTATATGCTTGCAAGACTTGTTAACATTTTATTAATGTTCCTCTTCTTTTCTTTATTGCTCTTTCACTTTATTATTACGATATACTTTAAGTTACGATAATAACATACCACGTAAAGTCACATACTATAAGTAATAATAATAGTAGCAATAACTATAATAAGGAACAATCATAAATAATCATATCATGCATGGGACATCATCATTAATAAGCCCTTAGTCAACCTCGGTCAAAACCCTAAGGCACAGACTCCCAGATAATTTCTGTAAAAATTTCTAAGTGTTGGACGCTTTGGACCTATCTGGGCGCATGAGCCCTGTTTGGGCGTTTATCACTATGTAGGCGTATCAGCTTACACTTAGAACATTTTCACTTTAGGCGCATGAACTATTCAGGCGCATGAGAACTATTGGGGCGCATGAGAACTATTGGGGCGCATGAGGTTTTAGGTGCATGGGAACACTTAGTCATTCAGCCTAATTCTAGGCGCATGGCTACTATTTTGGCGCATGAGTTTCAGGCGCATGAGACTTAGGCGCATTGGGTACTGTTTGGGTGCATGGGCTATACTTAGACATTTCTAAGGCATTTCTAGGCGCATGGGGTTACTGTTTAGGCGCATGGATTACACTTAATTCTTTCTAAGTCATTTTCAGGCGCATGAGCCCTATCTAGGCGCATGAACCTCCTGTTCAACATATTTTCAATATGTTTTCAACCCAATCATCAAATCTATCTGTTCTAGGCTTAGCATGGCTATTTTAAATATGAATAACCTATAAACACTTCAAAATCAACATACAACATGCACAATACATGCGGGTAAACATACATGAATTCTTTTAAAATATTGTACATGCATTTTCAGCCCCAAACAAGTTTAAAACACATAAAACCGGGGTCTAGAACTCACCTTAATTGCAACTTGGGTGTTTCTTCTTCTATAACCCGCTTGTAATGAGTTCACACGCCTAAAAACAACACCAAACACACACACTCGAGCACATATGCACATAAGAACATATAACCGAGGCTAAGTCTAGCAAAGAACATCTTAAAAACACTAATCCTTACCTTGGATTCGAATTCCTGCTTGAAGTTCTTTCTCAAATTCGAGCTTCTCTTCTTTCTCTCTCTAAAATATTGAATGAAAGATGTTGTGCAGGACAAAATGGGCGGCCATACCACCTTTTTCATCAACTTTTATTACTTTTGTCCTTTTTGACACTTTTGACCCCTCAACTTTGGGTGGACTTTCATTTCATTCTTTTTCTTTCTCTTTTATTCTTTTATCCCCTTCAAAAATACGGGTGTTACAAGTCCACCCCCCTTATATAGGTTTTGTCCCCGAAACCTGTTATTCCTCAAACAGATGTGGGTAATGTTGCCTCATCTCCTCGTCAGTCTCCCACGCAGACTCGAATCCCTTTCTGTGCTTCCACTGTACACGCATAAGAGGAACCACTTTATTCCTTAACCTCCTCTCCTTACGATCAATGATCACCACTGGTTGCTCTACGTAATTGAGTCGCTCGTCTACCTCGATGTCTTCCAGTGGAACAACCATATCCTCGTGTGCCAAACACTTTCTCAAATAAGATACATGGAATGTTGGGTGAATTCCACTCAATTCATCGGGTAGTTCTAACCGATAGGCCACCTCTCCCACTCGAGCAAATATTCGGAAAGGTCCTATATATCTCGGGGTTAACTTACCTCGTTTTCTGAACCTGATAATTCCTTTCCAAGGTGATACCTTCAACATGACTTGGTCGCCAACCTTGAACTCTATTGGTCTTCGTCTCTTGTCGGCATACGACTTTTATCTATCTTTCGCCGCTTTCATGAAGGCTTTGATCTTTTCCAACTTCTCAGTCGTAGCTTCGATTACCTCGACACCTCCCAGCTCTTTCTGCCCAATGTCTCCCCAACATACGAGCATCTTACATCTCCGACCGTATAGCATCTTGTAGGGTGGCATGCCAATACTGGCATGATAACTGTTGTTGTACGAGAATTCTGCTAACGGTAGGTGGTCATCCCAACTTCCTCCAAAATCTATCACGCATGCTCGCCGTATATCCTCGAGCGTCTATATCGTCCTCTCAGACTGACCGTCCGTCTGAGGATGATAGGCTGTACTAATGTGTAGCCTCGTCCCCATTGCATAACGGAATCTTCTCCAAAACTTTGAAGTAAACCGGGTGTCACGATCCAACACGATAGATATCGGCACGCCATGACAAGCTACGATTTCCTTGATGAACAGATCTGCCAATCTTTCGGATGAATACGTCTCGCGGATCGGTAGGAAGTGGGCACTCTTTGTTAGTCGGTCGACAATCACCCAAATAGTATCGCATCCCCTCGACGTGCGAGGCAGCTTAGTAATGAAGTCCATGGTGATGTATTCGTACTTCCATTCGGGTATGTCCAACGATTGGATCTTCTAGTATGGTTTCTGATGTTCCGCCTTAACTTGTAAACAAATGAGGCACTTACTCACATACTCCGCCACGTCGCGTTTCATGCGCGGCCACCAGTAATCTTTCTTCATATCGTGATGCATCTTGGTAGCACCGGGATGAATGGAGTATCGAGTCTTATAGGCCTCGTCCATAATCTTTCCACGTAGATCCCCGTATCGAGGGATCCACATTCGTCCGAATCGGGTCTTAACACCAAGAGTGTTCTCACCCAATTCCGTAACTAGACCTCTCATCCTTTCGGAGTTAAGACGATCTTCCTTCAAAGCCACGTCTTGAAACTCCTTAACCTGTGTCATCACGTCGGAGGTCATAATTAGCTGGTACGCCTTCACCCGAATCGGCTCGGCCTTTCCTTTCGGCTAAGGGCGTCTGCCACCACGTGTTTAGATCTTTCAGCTCAAAGAAATACTTCAAGCTTTTGTGGTCTGTGAAGATGGTGTACTTCGTCACGTACAAATAGTGCCGCCAAATCTTCAACGCGAAAACCACCACGGCTAGTTCTAGATCGTACATGGGATAGTTGACTTCATGGGTTTTCAGCTGTCGGGATGCGTAGGCTATCACCTTTCCACGTTGCATCAATACGCAACCTAGCCTAGAGTAGGATGCATCCGAATATACCACTAAGTCTTCGCTTCCCTCGGGTAATGTCAAGACAGGAGCTTGTGTTAGTCTCGTGTTCAACTCCTCAAAGGCATCCTCCTGCTCTCGACCCCACACGAACTTCACATCCTTGCGAGTCAACTTGGTCAAAGGTGAGGCTATCTTGGAGAAGTCTTGAATAAATCTTCGGTAGTAGCCCGCCAATCCCAAGAAGCTACGAATTTCAGATGGCGTCTTTGGTGACTTCCACTGCATCACAACCTCAACCTTTGCTGGGTCCACCATGATTCCCTCCACATTTACCACGTGACCCAGAAATTGCAACTCGCGTAGCCAAAAAGCACACTTGGAGAACTTAGCATACAATTTCTCCTTTCTCAAAGTCTCCAACACTTCCCGAATATGACCGGCATGCTCTTCCTCGCTCCTTGAATAAATCAAGATATCATCGATGAACACAATCACTGATTTAGCCAACATCGGCCGGCACACCCGAGTCATCAAATCCATAAAAGCAGCTGGCGCGTTGTTAAACCAAAGGACATAACGAGAAACTCATAGTGTCCATAATGCGTACGAAAAGCTGTTTTAGGAATGTCTTGCTCCTTCACCTTCAATTGATGGTAGCCAGATCGAAGATCTATCCTCGAGAACCAACTAGCAGCCTGGAGCTGATCGAACAAGTCGTCTATCCTTGGTAACGGATACCGATTCTTTATCGTCAACTTATTCAACTCACGGTAGTCGATGCACATTCTCATCCTACCGTCCTTCTTCTTCACGAATAAGACCGGAGCACCCCAAGGAGAGATACTCGGCCTGATAAAACCCTTATCAAGCAACTCTTACAGTTGCTCTATTGACTTTTCATCTCAGTCGGAGCCAATCGATACGGTGCCTTAGCGACTGGTTGGGCACCGGGTATCAAGTCAATTTGAAATTCGATTTCGTGATCCGGTGGCACTCCTGATAGGTCCTCTGGAAACACATAGGGAAAGTCACACACCACCGGTACCTCGGACAATTGGGGTGTTGACGTGTCCACATCTTTTACGTAGGCCAAATAAGCACTACATCCACGCCTCATGCACTTTCCCGCCACCATCATCGAAATCACTTTCGGAATTGTCGTAACCCGATCGCCATATATTGTCACCGGACTTCCGTCAAGCGCCGTCAGTCTAATCATCTTCTTACGACACACAATATTTGCTTCATAGGTTGCTAACCAGTCCATCCCTAGTACTACATCAAATCCACCTAGGGGCATCACATCTAATTTAGCAGCAAACCTATGACCTTCTAATTCTATGGCACAATCTTCTATTACATCAGTAACTCTGGTGGACTTACCGATAGCAGTTTCTACATCAAAAGGCTCGCTAATACCCCTACTGCTAATAGACAACTTAGCACAAAAGGTAGTAGAAATAAAACTCCTACTAGAACCGGAATCAAATAGTACAGAGGCACAAGTTTGATTAACTGAAAACATACCTGACATGACATCGGGATCCACTCTGGCTTCTTCCCAGGTCATAGTGTAAGCTCTAGCACTTGCCCTCTGCCCTCCTTCTTCTAGCTTCTTATTCCCCGCTCCCGAGCTCTCCGCCCTCGGCTTCTTACAGTCTCTAGCGATATGGACAGGCTGGCCACACCTAAAGCATACATTCAGTCCCAACCTACACTCACCGGTATGCTCCCTTCCATATTTGCCACACTTCTTTGACCCCGAGCTGGACTACACCCTACGATCATCCACCCTCATGCTCTTGTTGTTTGGGGTGAAACCACCACGCCCAAACCTCTTTCCATTCCAATTCTAGTCACCACTACCGGCTTTCTTCACCTCCACCACAGTCACTTCCTTTTCATCATAGAGCCTCCCAGCCAAATCCACTGCCAACCTAAAGGTGCTCGGTCTAGCAGCAATCAAGTGCCTACGAATGTCAGCTGGCAGTCCCTGAATGCACCGGTTAATCTTTCAAGACACTGGCGTCACCTGATCCGGCACCAGTCTCGCCATCTCATTAAATTTGGTGGTGTACTGTTGATGGGTCATGGTTTCCGCCTTAAGTTGCAGGAACTCCCTCTCGATCTTATCGAGTTCCCTATGAGAACAGAATTCCTCAATTACCAGCTTCTTCAACTCTTTCCATCACATTTTCCTAATGGCCCTGGAACCCTCAGCTTGGACGATGTTGTCCCACCAACATAGTGCTGAGTCAGTAAAGGAGTGGGTGGCAAACTTCACCTTCTGATCCTCCCGGCACTCGCTGATCTGGAGTACCGCTTCTATCTCCCTCACCCAACGGTGAGCGGCAGCAGCATTGCCATTGCCATCAAAAGTCGGGGCTTGCACCTCTGGAATGCCCCATAGCTGCACCCCTTGGTTGTCACCCCTACTGCATCATCCTCGTCCTCGTCAAACAATATCGTCTTAGGCTTTGGTCGTTCCTCCTCTCCCTTGATTTCCTTCCCAGTCGACCCTTTCTTGTCCTCCTTCTCCTTCCTCTCCTCGTTCCTCATAGCTCGAATAACTTCAGTCACTAAAGACGGTAAAACTGCCTGCATGACCTGGTGCACCTCATCAGCAATCGCCTCCCGAGCTAAGGCATTC
The DNA here is from genome assembly GCA_024085815.1 of Flaveria linearis. Taxonomy (NCBI): domain Eukaryota; kingdom Viridiplantae; phylum Streptophyta; class Magnoliopsida; order Asterales; family Asteraceae; genus Flaveria; species Flaveria linearis. The sequence goes on along the minus strand of CM044005.1, from coordinate 39,612,350 downwards.
AGGCTGGCATTCTCGTTTCCTTCAGTCCGATCATGAACCTAAGGGTTCTCATGGGTCGTCTCCAGAGCCTTGGCACTACTCCTAGTTATACGCGGTCGACCTCTGCCTCTAGAAGCTTTGGAAGATTTCTTCCCAGCTATTTCCTAAGCACTATAAGATTCAAACACTAAAACAGTCAGTCAAGGGAACAACTCAGTTTATGTCAAGTATAGTAAGTCCTTAATTACAGTGGCCAGTTGTGATTAACCACTTACTTTACTCTTCACACCCCAAGCATTTCCTATCCTGGCTACATCAGTATCTAAATCTACTAAGAACACATAAATCAAATAGCACACGCACATAATACCGGTTAACATTTATAAAAGACATACCTGATGGCACGTAGCTACTCGGGCTGACATCCCTCTTTCTGTCCCATTTTCAGTTTAAGTTAAGATTTATTTTGAAAATTTACCCCTTTCACTTAAACTATGGCACTGATACCAACTTGTAAGGCCCCGTTCCCGGGCACCTCACAGTTGGTCATTCATTGCATAATAGTTACCTATTAATATTCATTTCATAATATACACAACGGAATTTCATATAATAAAACCCTTCATTTACTTTTAACTACTGTTGTTAAGCAATATAATGTTATTCATGAGTTACAAAAGGTTGTTCGATTGCATTACAAAACAACAATAGAATCAAAACATGGATGGATGTCAGCCTTGTCTTGCCGAGTAGCCTCCCCCTCGTGCCATCCTCAGCAATATTTACCTGCCAACTGAAAATGCATAAATGTCAGCGTTGATGAGTGAGCTCTAGTTTTATACGTAATAAAATACTTTCTATATGTTGTATATGAAAATACTCTTTTCTGTAAAATACAACTCTGTACTGTATATGCGAGCACGTATTAACTGTAAAATACAACGCCTAGAAATGCCTTAGAAATTCTAAGTGGGAGTTGGTGCGCCTGAACAGTACCAATGCGCCTAGAATCAGTGAAAATGACTAAGTGTCCATGCGCCTGAAACCCCATGCGCCCAAATAGTGTCCATGCGCCCAGAATGCTCATGCGCCTAAGTGTTGGTGCGCCCCAGCAGTGCTCATGCGCCTAAGCAGGGCTCATGCGCCTGCATAGTGCTCATACGCCTAGAAACTTTATACTTAGACTTAAATGCAGAATTTTCGTGGGAGTCTGTGCATTTAGGGTTTTGAACAATTATTGACTATGGATTAATAAATGCATATGATTATATTTGAATGTCATTATAACCCTTCATTCTTAATATTATAATTAATATTATGATTGGGGTTATCAATAATAATAATAATATTATTATTATACTTATTAATAATAATATTATATGACTCTACGTGGTATGATCATGATCAAGACAGGAATTATTATCATTAATAAAGTGAAAGATTAATGGTAAAGAAAAGTGAAACGCAAACGAATGAACGAAAGTCTTGCAAGCAAATATATGGAGGTGCACACCCCTGGCAGGTGTTAGCTCAACTGTGATGCGGGTTCGCTACGCCGAAGGATGCACACAGGGTCAACCTTTGAGATTGACAATGAGGTGAGCGACTCGGTGTCGCAAAAGACTCACAGGATAAGTGCAATCCTTGAGATTGCCATAGAGGTGAGCGACTCGGTGTCGCTAAAGACTCACAGGATAAGTGCAATCCTTGAGATTGCCATAGAGGTGAGCGACTCGGTGTCGCAAAAGACTCACAGGATAAAAGGGCAATCATTAAGATTGCTAACGAGGTGAGTGACTCTGTGTCGCAAAAGACTCGGAAGGATAATGACAAAAGTACGAATTGAACGATGATGTAGGTAATAATGATATTACCTAAGTGTACGTATGATGTGTGATCACATATGAATAACGAACGACTTGAAATGAAAAGTAAAGTATTTTAATTATAAAACTAGAACTCACTCAGCAACGCTGACTTTTATGTATTTTCCAGTTGGCAGGTAAAACGTTGCTGAGGATGGCACACGGGGATGGATACTCGGCGGGGCAAGACTGACATTCATTCCCTATAGATATCACTGTTTTTTTGTAATGCAGTTAAACCATTTCTTTTGTAATTTGACTAAAAGAAGGTGTATTGCTTAGCAACAGTGTTTATAATGAAATGAATGGCTTTTGTTAAATTAATTCCGCTGCTTTAAATTTATAATATGTAATGTTTCATGCGGTGAATAACCAACTGTGAGTGTCCCGGGGACGGGGCCTTACATTAATAAGCTCTTAATCAACCTCGGTCAAAACCCTAAGGCACAGACTCCCAGATAATTTCTGTAAAAATTTCTAAGTGTTGGACGCTTTGGACCTATCTGGGCGCATGAGCCCTGTTTGGGCGTTTATCACTATGTAGGCGTATCAGCTTACACTTAGAACATTTTCACTTTAGGCGCATGAACTATTCAGGCGCATGAGAACTATTGGGGCGCATGAGGTTTTAGGCGCATGAGAACACTTAGTCATTCAGCCTAATTCTAGGCGCATGGCTACTATTTGGGCGCATGAGTTTCAGGTGCATGAGACTTAGGCGCATTGGGTATTGTTTGGGCGCATGGGCTATACTTAGACATTTCTAAGGCATTTCTAGGCGCATGGGGTTACTGTTTAGGCGCATGGATTACACTTACTTCTTTCTAAGTCATTTTCAGGTGCATGAGCCCTATCTAGGCGCATGGACCTCCTGTTCAACATATTTTCAATATGTTTTCAACCCAATCATCAAGTCTATCTGTTCTAGGCTTAGCATGGCTATTTTAAATATGAATAACCTATAAACACTTCAAAATCAACATACAACATGCACAATACATACGGGTAAACATACATGAATTCTTTTAAAACATTGTACATGCATTTTCAGCCCCAAACAAGTTTAAAACACATAAAACCGGTGTCTAGAACTCACCTTAGTTGCAACTTGGGTGTTTCTTCTTCTCTAACCCGCTTGTAATGAGTTCACACGCCTAAAAACAACACCAAACACACACACCCGAGAACATATACATATAAGAACATATAACCGAGGCTAAGTCTAGCAAAGAACATCTTAAAAACACTAATCCTTACCTTGGATTCGAATTCCTTCTTGAAGTTCTTTCTCAAATTCGAGCTTCTCTTCTTTCTCTCTCTAAAATATCGAATGAAAGATGTTGTGCGGGATAAAATGGGCGGCCATACCACCTTTTTCACCAACTTTTATTACTTTTGTCCTTTTTGACACTTTTGACCCCTCAACTTTGGGTTGACTTTCATTTCATTCTTTTTCTTTCTCTTTTATTCTTTTATCCCCTTCAAAAATACGGGTGTTACAATTGTACTCGTTTTCAACTGACGAGTTCCGTTATCTTTTTCTTTAATTGGTCATTTCTCATATTCATAAACTATTCGTGTGGATATCATACTTGTTTGATTATTTTTTACAGTTGTGTTATCATTATTTGCATCCTGATCACTTAAAACGCTTACGAATAGCACCGACGACATCATTAACTATATTATGTTAAATAATATAAACATCATTAATAACATCATTTTCAGTATACAAACAACATTAAATGCTTCCCTAACATTAATATAACACGCCCATTGGTCGTTTTCAACCGAAACAAATTTTGGAACTCGGGGACTAAGTGAAGGGACTAAATGTGACAATTACCAAACTAGGGCTAGGTATAAATACCCTTGTTTCAGCCCTAGCCTTCACAAATACATCTTTTTCTTCATCTTCTTCTTCTACTTTCTCCACCTCCTTGCACCTAGAACCGCCCCGTTTTCTTCGTTTTTTCATCGTTTAGACCACGACCACAGCCTAGACTACACGTTTCTAGCAGGTAGTTGACCTTGGTCATCCATTTTTGCTCGTTTTACTTCTGTGATTTTAGGGTTTCGGGTGCTCGGGTTCAACCAGAGCACAAGAGGTCGTGTGGGTGCGTGTGTTGCCTTTCTGAGTGTGCATCTTGCTTAGATATGTTAGATAAGTGTTTCTGGAGGTCCTTGATGCGTGAAACCCATGCACGGAGCAGCCGAAGGCTGCTCAGCACATCTGCAGTCGCGAACCTGCTGTTCAAGCGACTGGGTCTGTCATGCGACTGAGCTGTACGACTGGACGTGTCGTGCGACTGAGTCCATGCAATTGTGTGTGTCGTGCGATTGAGTCCATGCGATTATGTGTGTCGTGCGATTGAGTCATGCGAATGAGTATTGCCATGCGATTGAGTCAATGTGGATGAATGTGTGTGACTGTGTGTATCGCACGACTAAATGTCCAGTTGCACGAATGGAAGTTCAGTCGTACGAATGAAGCTAATTCGTACGAATGAAGGTTGAATCATGCGAATGGGAGTTGAGTCGTGCGATTGGGTGTTGTGTGGTACGACTGAATGCTGAGGCGCACGAGTGGGGGTTCAATCGTGCGAATGAACCTGATTCGCACAATTGAGGGTTGATTCGTGCGAATAGAGTGTCTAGTCGTGTGTCTGGTCCTGTCATGCGATTGGAGTCATTGTGAGTGAGTTTGTCACACCCTCAAAATCCACGTGCGGAGTTTTACCGCGAGGCGTGTGAACAAACCAGGATCACAGTCAATAGTTACTCGGAACGACTCTATATGCCACGTTTAACATAAACCAAACAAGAATTCAAACTTTTAAAATCGTGCGGAAGCGTATAGTAAATAAAACAAACCCAAAGTATATAAATGTATCATATGGCAAAACACGTGCCAACCAAATATTTGAAAACCATAAGTATAAGACGAGTAATTATGTTTGTAGTTTAAATCTTTAAAATGCATGCTGACTCGTGCAGTGCTCCTATCAGCAATCCAGATTATCGACCTGAGAATAGCATATTAAAGTCAACACAATGGTTGGTGAGTTCAAGAGTTTGCGTATAAACATAACATTTTAACAATTATGATATATATAAGCATGTGTATTGCAATAGATAGCTAGTCCATTAACAAATAAATATTAATACATAGTGATTTCGCAATTGAAGCTGACTGTGATATGTTTGCCTCCTGTCACGACTTACCATGTCGTCACAAATGTACATAGGACAAATTGCACCCGGATGACCTCGAGTCACACAGGTGGGGCTCGTCAGACCCAGTAGTACTACCCAAGTTTCCCCGCTATTCAATATTAACAATTCGAAAGTGTGAGGACTTTATCACGGTAAACATCACTATATTAATATCATACACATCTTAAATATAAAAGCGTTTATAAAATTACCAGTATGCTATCTCCCCCAAAAGAGATTAAGTAAACAGTGGGGCATGAACTCACCTGATACGCGTATTGTGTACTAGAGTTTACTTGAAAGGAAAAGTGAACAGTCAACCCTCAGAGGTTACCTAGATCATGTAAGTACATTAGTATGTGTAAACAGAGAATATGTGAAACCCTAAGTGCACTACAACCAAGATTTAAGGTTTTAGAAGAATAGACATGTTTGACCCAGTTGACCCGTTTGACCCGTTGGTGACATTATGTGTTGTAAACCATTTAGATAGACATGAGCATATATCATAGATGGTTAACATTCCAATGAATCACATATGGTGCTACATTCCCAATGCATTGCTTAAATTGTCATACTATGTATATATCATACAAGTCATGTAAGTTCTTAGCATCTAGCATACTCAATGTGTTCATATCACAACTACTGTATCATATAAAAGGTCAGATCATGCATAACCTACTTATATGACCTATAACCATGAATTAGCATATACGGGTCAAAACAGATAATTTACCAAATAATCATCCATACTAACCACAACACATTCAATATGTCCATTACATACCACATACATCTAGATGATTGATTTCCAGTCCCAAACATGATATCCTAGTTACTAGTCAACATACAAACCCATACATGATCTCCAAAGTACATAAATCACACAACAACCTAATAAACATTCCATACGACCTAATTTACAGATTCTATCACATTAGGCATCCACAACAAGCATTCTAGCATGATCCTAATGTCATGAACATGTCAAATTCCCAATATCCAATGTTTATCCAAAATAAAGTTTCCCTTTTGGGAAAGTTCATCCCAAAACCTACTAAACACCCAATGTACATACAATTCATCAATAATATACTATTTCAAGCTCATAACAACATCTAACAATGATCAACAACATCAAACCAACCTAATTCATCAATTCATATCTAAAAAGTTTCTACTTTTGGCAAGATATGAACAACAACATCCAACCTAAGATTTCTAGCATTCATATCAACAATCTAGCACCTAATCAACATCCTAAACACATTCATAACATCAATTTACCAACAATTCATCATATCATGCAAAATAAAGTTACTATTATTAGTAACCCATGAACAAAGTTCTCAATTCACCAATTTCTTGCATAATTCATGTTTTGTAGCATTCATACTAACTAATTAACATCCCAACAACATCAAACAACAATCCATTCCACATAATCATCACAATTTTCGAATTAGGGTTCATCTTCATCAAGGTTCATGATCCAATCATTACAAACGTGTCATTCATGCATAATCAACGTTAAACAACATACATGCAATCTAACTAACATGTTAACATCAACAAAACATCAAAAATTCAGCCCCATGAACATCTAATTTGAGTATGGGCTTCGGCCCTAATGAGAAACCCACAAAAACAACAAAACTAACCTTCAATTCACGTGTATACTTGTTAAGGAAGTTCCAAATCATGATTTAGCAATTGTAATTGATCAAAACTGTGATGGATTGAGTGTTCTTGGCTGAAATTCGTAGGGAGAGGGGATGAAGTATGCAGGTCACGACTTTGGGAGGGTGGGGGCTTGGGTTTAGTGTTTTGTTTTAACTTAATTAATCATATTTACTCATTTAACCCTTGCATTTTGTATTTTTATAAAAATTAAGCTTTTAACTCTTTGTAATGTGTTTTTAACTTAATAATATAAACATATAAACTAATGGTAACACTTATATATTTTATTTTGTAAAAACACAAGACATACGAATTAACACACGCGTTTCCGCGTTACGCGATAAAATTTACCGTTAATATTTAAATCGCGTAAATACGTAAGCATAGCACAATAATCATCTAATCCACTAGATTATTATTAATTTAACATTATTAATTATTATTAAGTCACCAACGTCAAACGACAACTAGTGTGTGCTTACGACACGTGTATGCAAAACTTAACGGAACTAACGGAGTTTGGTAACGGAAAATTACCGGATGTCACATTATCCCCATGTTGAAAGAATTTTCGTCCCAAAAATTACGTTACATGGTGAGAGTGTTCCATCACATGATGAGAGTGTTCCATCACTGGTCTACTTCATTGGCACACAGAAATCGAAATCGAGTTAGTTTTGTATGAGTTGTCACATCATCCCCATGTTGAAAGAAATTTCGCCCCGAAATTTAAATCAATAGCTTTGTCTGCAGGCATCGTCTCGAACAGTTGAGGGTACTTAAGCTTCATTTGATCTTCACGTTCCCACGTGAATTCCGGTCCACGTCGCGAGTTCCAACGAACTTTAACTATGGGTATCTTGCTTTGCAAAAGTGTTTTCACCTTACGATCCATCACCTCGACTGGTTCTTCGATAAAGTGTAATTGTTCATCCACTTGAACATCTTCTAGCGGTACAATTAGTGTCTCGTCAGATAGGCACTTCTTCAGATTTGAGACGTGAAACACATTGTGGACTCCACTCAATGAATCAGGTAAAGCTAGTCGATAGGCCACTGGACCTATTCTTTCCAGTATCTCAAATGGGCCAACGTACCTCGGATTTAGCTTTCCTCACTTGCCAAACCGAACTACGCCTTTCCAAGGTGAGACTTTCAATAACACTTTGTCGCTAATTTGAAACTCTAGAGGTTTCCGTCTCTTGTCAGCATAACTTTTCTGTCTATCTCACGCTGCAGCCATACCGTTCCGTATCTGCACGATCTTCTCAGTAGTTTCATGTATTAGCTCAGGACCCGTTAGTTGACTATCACCAATTTCAGCCCAGCAAACCGGTGATCGACACTTTCTTCCATACAAAGCCTCGAAAGGTGCTGCATGTATGCTAGTGTGATAACTGTTATTATAGGAAAATTCCACCAAAGGTAGGTGAACTTCCCAGTTGTTCCCGAAATCAATCACACAAGCACGTAGCATATCCTTCAAAGTCTGTATGGTACGCTCACTCTGGCCGTCAGTCTATGGATGGTAAGTAGTACTCATATCTAATCGTGTACCCAGAGATTTTGTAGTGACTACCAGAAGTGTGACGTGAAGCGAGCATCGCGATCAGAGATAATTGAGATTGGTACGCCGTGTCTCGAAATGATTTCCTTAAGATACAGTCGGGTTAGTTTCTCCATCTTATCCGTTTCCTTAATTGCAAGGAAGTGAGCGGACTTGGTCAACCGATCCACAATAACCCAGATTGTGTCACAACCAGTATTAGTCCAGGGTAATTTAGTGATAAAATCCATAGAAATTTGTTCCTATTTCCACATTGGTATCTCGGGTTGCTGTAACAGTCTGGATGGTTTTTGGTATTCCACCTTCACCTTCAAACATGTCAAACACTTACTCACATACGTGGCTACATCTACCTTCATATTAGGCCACTAATAGTGCGCCTTTATGTCATGGTACATCTTGCAGATCCAGGATGTATAGAGTATTTAGACTTGTGTGCCTCGCTCATAACCAAATCCCTCAGATTTCCATAGACAGGCACCCAAAGTCTATCAATGAAGTACTTAATTCCATCCTCTTTCACTATTAATTGTTTATCCATTCCCCGTAATGACTCAGAACCAATGTTTTCCTCTTTCAATGCTTCTATCTGTGCTTCCTTAACTTGTTCAGGCAGATGGGTACTGATCGTGAGTTGCAAGGCTCGCACCCGCCTGGGTTTAGCTGTTTCTTTTCGGCTTAAGGCATCGGCAACCACGTTCGCCTTTCTAGGATGGTACTTGATAGCGCAATCATAATCGTTAAGGAGTTCCACCCAACGTCGCTACCTCATAGTCAACTCTTTTTGCTCAAAGATGCGCTGAAAACTCTTGTGATCGGTATAGATAGTGCATTTGGTACCGTACAAGTAATGTCTCCAAATCTTTAAGGCAAAAACTACTGCACCCAATTCCATGTCATGGGTAGTATAGTTCCTCTTGTGAACCTTCAGTTGTCTCGAGACGTAAGCTATTACTTTATCTCGCTGCATCAGGACACAACCCAATCCTTGAATGGATACGTCACAATACACCACGAAATCATCTGTCCCCTCTGGCAGTGCCAATATCGGTGCACTATAGAGTTTCTGTTTTAATAGCTGAAAAGCCGCCTCTTGAATTTCACCCCATTTGTACGCTGTTCCTTTGTGGGTCAAAGCTGTGAGAGGTTATGCAATCTTAGAGAATCCCTCTATGAATCTTCGGTAGTACCCTGCTAATCCCAGAAATTGCCTTATGTCGCTCGGTGTTTTAGGTATAGCCCAATTCTTTATCGCCACAATCTTGGCAGGATCAACATGTATACCCTTCTCGTTAACAATGTGACCTAGAAATTGCACTTCGCGTATCCAAAAGTCACACTTAGAGAATTTGGCGTACAGTTGCTCATTCTTCAATAGTTCCAGGATTAATCGTAGATTCTCTTCATGTTCCTCCTTAGTCTTAGAGTATATCAGTATGTCATCGATAAACACAATAACAAACTGATCAAGATAGGGTTTACACACACGATTCATGAGGTCCATGAACACCGCAAGTGCATTAGTCAACCCAAAAGGCATGACCAAGAACTCGTAATGACCATAACGAGTACGGAATGCAGTTTTGGAGATGTCTTCCTCACGGACTCTAAGTTGATGATAACCAGACCTCAAGTCGATCTTCGAATAATAGCTTGATCCGTGAAGCTGATCAAACAAGTCGTCGATAGGAGGTACAGGGTATCGGTTCTTGACTATGACTTTGTTTAACTCCCTATAATCAATGCACATTTGAAACGTGCCATCTTTCTTCTTAACAAAGAGAACAGGGGCTCCCCAAGGTGAAGTGCTAGGTCGAATAAAGCCCTTATCTAGAAGCTCCTGAAGTTGTGATGACAACTCCTTTAGTTCGTTCGGTGCTAATCGATAAGGTGCTCTAGCAATCGGGGCTGCACCGGGAGTCAGATCAATTTGAAATTCCACTTGACGATGAGGTGGTAGTCTAGGAAGATCCTCTGGAAAAACCTCTGGAAAGTCTCGTACCACGGGGATGTCCTCTATTTTCTTTCCTCTGGTTGCTTATCGGTGACGAGTGCCAGAATAGCCAAACGACCTTTCCGCAATAACTTCTGTGCTTTCATATAGGAGATAATGCCCATCAGTGCACCACTCCTATCACCTCGGACTGTAAGGATTTCATCACCAACAGGAATTCGTATGATCTTCTCATGACATATGACTTCCGCTTGCTTATTTGAGAGCCAATCCATGCCTACCACAACGTCGAAACTTCCTAGTGTAACAGGCATAAGATCTATAGCGAAAGTATGACCAACGAGCTCTATCTTACAATCTCTAAGGATGTGTGTTACATGGATTTGTTTACCTTCAGCCAACTCTATGGTGTATTTGGATTCTAAAGCAGAAGGGATATCACTTAGGAGATTACAGAACTTTAAGGATATGAAACTCCTATCGGCTCCAGTATCAAACAGTACTGTAGCAAAACATCCATTGACAGAAAACCTACCAGTAACAGTTGTAGGGTCATTTAGAGCCTCACCTGAGCCAATGACGAAGGCTCTCCCTTTGGCTCCATTATTGTTACCACCATTGCCATTTCCATCATTGTTGTTGTTGTTGCCTTGGTTGTTGTTGTTTTGGCCATTGCCATTACCGTTCTTCCTCAACTGCGGGCAGTTTCGCTTGTAGTGCCCCTCCTTTCCACACTCGAAACAACCCTTTGGAGTCTCCTGAGGTTGTTGTGGCTTCTTAACCAACTCACCACGGCAATCCTTGGCCAAGTGTCCCATTTTGCCACACCGTTGACACTTGAAATTGTCACATCTCCCAACATGATGATAGTTGCACCGCGTGCACCTCGGCTGTTTACCACCATAGCCGCTTGGTCGTTGATTGTTCGGGGCTGATTGGTTGAAATTACGATTGTTGTCGAACCTCCTTTGTGGTTGTTGTGGTTGTTGTTGTTGGGGTTGATGTTGACCACGGACGATGATGCTCTATTGTTGTTGTTGTTGGTGGTGTTGGAGGCATCCTACTTCCTCTTGTTGTCGGGCACACCCGCCGCAGCGCCCTGTTTTGGCAACCGTCCTTGCTCCACAGCTTCGTCAGTCAGTTTGTGGGCTAGGCGAATAGCTTGTTGAATAGTGGCTGGGTTTGAAGAAGTCACCATACTCCTAATCTCGGGCACCAATCCCAGGATGTAGTTTTCCACTCGCTTGTGCATCTCGTTCACCATTCCTGGACATAGGGTGGCCAGCTCATGAGTTCTTGTGGTATAATCCTCGATCTCTGAACCTTGCATTTTCAGCTACCAAATTTCCATTTCCAGCTTTTGGACTTTGCTTCGAGGACAGTATTCCTCGGTCATCATATCTTTAAACTCATTCCACCGGAGTTCATTTGCCATGTCTTGCCCTAGCATCTGCACTTGAGCATTCCACCAAGACAACGCCACACCATCCAACGTCCCGGTAGCGTATTTCACCTGGTAGGAAGGTGGACAGTTATACTTTGAGAAAACGGACTCCGTCTTCTCAAACCACCTTACCAACCCTACAGCTCCCTCGGTTCCACTGTAGTGTGAGGCTTGCAGTCCATAAAGGACTTGTAGGTACACGTTGGCGGTCCTGCTTTAACACGATAAACATTGATCAGATATCCTATTCGATTAACTATAGCATTTGATGTAACTTTCCATTATCGTTTACCTGCTGGCTGTTCTATTTGGGCAGCAGCTACCGCTGCCTGGACTTGTGCGTTTATTAGAGCAGCCAATTCCACAGGGTTCATATTAATGGTACTGATGCCTTGGTCACCGGCACCTTGGTCACCGGCGCCACGTCCACGCCCGCGCCCGCGTCCTTGACCACATCCACGTCCTCGGGCGTCCATTATTCACTTTACATTCACAATTATAATAATGAGTAACATCAGACATATTTATCTCATTGAAGTATAATAAACAATAAGTAAGTAATGAATCATCACAACCATAACATTCTTAATAAAAATAATAACCAAAGGTAAATAAATTGCAATTGAGTCACAAATCATTTATCAATGTCAAAATTTGAGTTTGTTGTTAGGGTGGGGAAACAACCCTTCCCACATAGGTTCCAAAATAAAGAAACGCTACATAGTCCAAGTTGTTTAAAGGAAATAAAATAGAATCAATCAAGTATGCCTGAACCGTCACTGTCATCATCCATCTCTACAAGTTCTTCTTCATGCTCTTCCTCAGGTTCCTCTTCTGGTTCCTCTTCGGGTTCCTCCTCCTCCTCAGGGGCCTCCACTGGAGCAGGAGCTATGGCGATCTGAAGCGCCGCCAACTGGGCCTCCAAAGCAGCAATCCTGTTGTCGGCTGCTTCATCGCGCTGCTCTCGTGCGGTCATGTGTCCACTAAGCGTCTGGTAACCGTCCCGCATTTGGTAACACCCTTCCAAGGTTTTACCATGATGCTCCTCGAGTTCATCCAGCTGGTGTTGCAGCATGTACACCTCGTGCTGTAGTGTACCGACATCGCTCGTGAGTCGCCGGACCCGGTGTTGCTCCGTGTCCAATGCTGCCACCAATGCAGCAATCACCTGCTCGTTGGACTGCACCGTCCACGAAAGTGAAGGTAGTGGTTGCTCGGTGTGGTCCTAGTTCTGGGACTTGGTGTAGGCACACGTTCCCTATACATGAGGTGATCCACAAACTTAGGGTAGAAACTCCAGTCTCGTGGAGGGTCGTGTTCAGGTGGCACAAACGGTTGATCCCAGTCAAACTCACCTCGCGAGTAGTCCAAACGAGGCCAGTCACATCCATCGTCGGGTACTGGTCCAGGAGGTGGGGACTCGGATCTGGTGGGTGATGCCGGTCGCTTACCACGTGCTCTCGATGATGATGCCATGCTGCAGAGAGTGTGATGTGTATGCCAATGAGTATACAATAGAAAAATCTGGAACAAGTAACTAACTAACTGTGTGTGGTTATAGTCTAGTGTGTATGCAACCTAGTTCTCTATAACCAATGGCTCTGATACCAATCTGTCACACCCTCAAAATCCACGTGCGGAGTTTTACCGCGAGGCATGTGAACAAACCAGGATCACAGTCAATAGTTACTCGGAACGACTCTATATGCCATGTTTAACATAAACCAAACTAGAATTCAAACTTTTAAAATCGTGCGGAAGCGTATAGTAAATAAAACAAACCCAAAGTATATAGATGTATCATATGGCAAAACACGTGCCAACCAAATATTTGAAAACCATAAGTATAAGACGAGTAATTATGTTTGTAGTTTAAATCTTTAGAATGCATGCTGACTCGTGCAGTGCTCCTATCAGCAATCCAGATTATCGACCTGAGAATAGCATACTAAAAGTCAACACAATGGTTGGTGATTTCAAGAGTTTGCATATAAACATAACAGTTTAACAATTGTGATATATATAAGCATGTGTATTGCAATAGATAGCTAGTCCATTAACAAATAAATATTAATACATAGTGATTTCGCAATTGAAGCTGACTGTGATATGTTTGCCTCCTGTCACGACTTACCATGTCGTGACAAATGTACATAGGACAAATTGCACCCGGTTGACCTCGAGTCACACAGGTGGGGCTCGTCAGACCCAGTAGTACTACCCAAGTTTCCCCGCTATCCAATATTAACAATTCAAAAGTGTGAGGACTTTATAATGGTAAACAACACTATATTAATATCATACACATCTTAAATATAAAAAGCGTTTATAAAATTACTAGTATGCTATCTCCCCCAAAAGAGATTAAGTAAACAGTGGGGCATGAACTCACCAGATACGCGTATTATGTACTAGAGTTTACTTGAAAGGAAAAGTGAACAGTCAACCTTTAGAGGTTACCTAGATCATGTAAGTATATGAGTATGTGTAAACAGAGAATATGTGAAACCCTAAGTGCACTACAACCAAGACTTAAGGTTTTAGAAGAATAGACATGTTTGACCCAGTTGACCCGTTTGACCCGTTGGTGACATTATGTGTTGTAAACCATTTAGACAGACATGAGCATATATCATACATGGTTAACATTCCAATGAATCACATGTGGTGCTACATTCCCAATGCATTACTTAAATTGTCATACTATGTACATATCATACAAGTCATGTAAGTTCTTAGCATCTAGCATACTCAATGTGTTCATATCACAACTAGTGTATCATATAAAAAGTCAGATCATGCATAACCTACTTATATAACCTATAACCATGAATTAGCATATACGGGTCAAAACAGATAATTTACCAAATAATCATCCATACTAACCACAACACATTCAACATATCCATTACATACCACATACATCTAGATGATTGATTTCCAGTCCCAAACATGATGTCCTAGTTACTAGTCAACATACAAACCCATACATGATCTCCAAAGTACATAAATCACACAACAACCTAATAAACATTCCATACGACCTAATTTACAGATTCTATCACATTAGGCATCCACAACAAGCATTCTAGCATGATCCTAATGTCATGAACATGTCAAATTCCCAATATCCAATGTTTATCCAAAATAAAGTTTCCCTTTTGGGAAAGTTCATCCCAAAACCTACTAAACACCCAATGTACATACAATTCATCAATAATATACTATTTCAAGCTCATAACAAAATCTAACCATGATCAACAACATCAAACCAACCTAATTCATCAATTCATATCTAAAAAGTTTCTACTTTTGGCAAGATATGAACAACAACATCCAACCTAAGATTTCTAGCATTCATATCAACAATCTAGCACCTAATCAACATCCTAAACACATTCATAACATCAATTTACCAACAATTCATCATATCATGCAAAATAAAGTTACTATTATTAGTAACCTATGAACAAAGTTCTCAATTCACCAATTTCTTGCATAATTCATGTTTTATAGCATTCATACTAACTAATTAACATCCCAACAACATCAAACAACAATCCATTCCACATAATCATCACAATTTTTGAATTAGAGTTCATCTTCATCAAGGTTCATGATCCAATCATTACAAACGTGTCATTCATGCATAATCAACGTTAAACAACATACATACAATCTAACTAACATGTTAACATCAACAAAACATCAAAAATTCAGCCCCATGAACATCTAATTCGAGTATAGGCTTCGGCCCTAATGAGAAACCCACAAAAACAACAAAACTAACCTTCAATTCACGTGTATACTTGTTAAGGAAGTTCCAAATCACGATTTAGCACTTGTAATTGATCAAAACCGTGATGGATTGAGTGTTCTTGGCTGAAATTCGTAGGGAGAGGGGATGGAGTATGCAGGTCGCAACTTTGGGAGGGTGGGGGCTAGGGTTTAGTGTTTTGTTTTAACTTAATTAATCATATTTACTCATTTAACCCTTGCATTTTGTATTTTTATAAAAATTAAGCTTTTAACTCCTTGTAATGTGTTTTTAACTTAATAATATAAACATATAAACTAATGGTAACACTTATATATCTTATTTTGTAAAAACACAAGACATACGAATTAACACACGCGTTTCCGCGTTACGCGATAAAATTTACCGTTAATATTTAAATCGCGTAAATACATAAGCATAGCACAATAATCATCTAATCCACTAGATTATGATTAATTTAACATTATTAATTATTATTAAGTCACCAACGTCAAACGACAACTAGTGTGTGCTTACGACACGTGTATGCAAAACTTAACGGAACTAACGGAGTTTGGTATCGGAAAATTACCGGATGTCACAGAGTTCTTGTTGTGTGAGGTGTTTGTCGTGTGATGTTAAGGTGACATCGACACGGTTGCCATCGCTAATGACAATCTTCAAATTAACACTAGCAAATTCACTAAAGTTAAACCAAATCGAAGCAACTTAACATTTTACAATAAACAACAATCGATTTGTAACACTAATGTTTACTAAGTATTTCTCTAACAACAATAACACTTTTACACAAATGTTATCGACAATGGCAACGTTTCTAGTACTTAGATCTACATAGGATCTATTGCTTGTGTTGTGTGTGTGTGCGTCACCCGCGACCGAACCGATACGACCCGACCCCACTGAACAATATTACTAACATCAGGCATATCATTAATGCTTAACATAACTGTCAATAGGTGATTAAACGTTCATACATACAACATTTGGGAAGTTCATCATACATACTTACCACTTAACAAGTGAGTTTCGTGGCCCCTTTTTATGCTTATACAATGTTTCAATCTTTTACAAACATGGGGGAAAAGTATGCTCACCCGTTTTCAATGCTGTACAACTTACATACAATTTACATACTTGGAATCAACGTGATACTGTTTTGTGAGTACTTATCGGATGCATACATGAGTTACTGTGTGGTTCTTCTTACAACCATTTAATTCTGGTGTTAGAACCGATGGATAGGTATTAGTAGTACTACTGGGTTGACACCCCCACCCATGACAGATGGTTACTAGTTAGTACCATCACCATTGCCATGAACGGGCCTTGGGTGAATATATTCTGACAAGTTGTTGTGTGTACGTCAATAGGTTTAGTTGTATAAAACTCATGGTATATGATTTTGCTTGCTTATAACTGTATGCACGGTATTCCATAACAAACACTATACAGCATCAACTACATGTTTACAATTTAAACCTGCGAACCTCACCAATATTATTGTTGACAATTTTGAGCATATCTTTTCAGGTAATAATGAGAACTGAAGATCTAGGAGTGCTGCCTTAGTAGAGACCCTAGGATGCATTTTTGAGACTGAACATACTTGATGAACAATTATTTTGTACATTGTTGCAGTCCATTTAACAATCATCATTCTTTTGGATACTTGTTCCTGGGTTGTGGGAATTACATACAAGAATACAATTTTTGTGATTATGTGAATCATTACAAGTTTCTGTTTATGCCTATGGCTATGTTGTCGTGAATATTGCCTAAACACGACACGTACAAGTCTCCATTTGTGCCGGACGTCGTCATGACACGCTTTGTCATCAATTACATATATATATTGCATCTCTAATTTTAACCATGTGTTATGACGATCCCGTCTCGCTCGCATCCCCGTGTTTTCGCTCTCAGCGGGGGTGTGACATGCACAATGTTCGAAGTCTATGAAAGACCTCAGGCCTAGTAACCAGCTTCATGCACAATGTTCGGGGTATTGTACATGTCATCAAAAGTAATGAATGTATGAATGAAAGAATGTATGAAATGAAAGTAATAAAATATCATGATAAAGAACGAATCGAGATCCTTGTCATTCGACCTCAGTAATCGTGGCTGTGTGCCATGAGGAGGGTAAAGCCTGACGGGATCTAGATGAGAAATGAATGATATTGATAAACTTAAATGAACAAAAGTTAACTAATGTAAAGAAGGATAATAATGATATTATCGATGTGTACGTATGATGTGTGAGCGTGTATGAAAGTATTGTACGATTTAAAAGAAAGTAAAGTATTTTATTTATAAAACTAGAACTCAATCAGCAACGCTGACTTTTTATGTGTTTCCAGTTGGCAGATAACGTTGCTAAGGATGGCACGAGGCAGCTACTCAGCTCTTTTTGGATGACATTCTTTTGTTTAACGCTTTTGTGTTGTAATACGAACGAACGATATTTTGTAAAGAATGATGTATTACTTGGCAAAAGTGTTTACTTAAAGGAAATGAAATGTTTATTTAAAAAGTTACCACTGCATGATTTTAGTAAAGTTAAATAATTATATGTTCTATGTGCGATGATTGACCAACTGTGAGGTGCCCGGGAACGGGGACTTACAGAATGTAATTATTAAAACTAAAGGAAATAACATGTAATTTTATGTATTAATAAAGGATATAATTTGTAAGTTACTCTTGATTCTATTTACAAACTTATAAACTAAACATCATATTAACTTTTCTTATTGTTTATACTGTACATAAAGCATTTTAAAGGGGTAATTTAAGATAATCTAAAATTAAAAACTTATACTTGTCACAATGCATAATGTACAACCATTTTTAAAGGTAAAACAATAATTATATCATTATATACGGATTATCCCCTTACAATTATTTACATAGTGACCCTACACTTATGTAAGGTTTATACTTAAAGGCTGATACAATCAAAGTAACCAAAGAGCTTCGCATGCATGCATGAAGTGCAAAGTAGAGTTACTTTGAAAGTTTTACACAACTCAGAGAAAATATTTTAAGTGTAAAATCTTCTGAAGCCAAAGATCATATTTTCCAAAGCCGAAGATGAAGTCTTCTGAAGCCAAGAGACTGAAGACTGATTTCTTCCGAATACAGAGAAGACATGATTTCTCTGATCACCTTTTGACAGAAAGCTGAACAACTTCCCGCTGCCACTCTGAAGACTCATTGACTTATATAAGTTAGTGAAAAGGTCAATTCTTTTGTCAACTATAAATTATGTTCACTGGTCTATAACTTTCTACTTTATACCTTTTATTATTTTTGTAATAGATTAGGATGTGAGCTATGACATCTCATAGTCACAAGTCAAAAGTCAATTTGCCTTTTGACTATACATTGATCTTATTTTCTAGATTAGTGTTTCCTGTCACACCCCGACTGACAGTGGAATCATCGAGGTGGACGAATGTGAAACGATTGTTCATAGCACATAGAACTAAATAAGTTGGAATAATATTAAATATCATTTTTGATTGAACATTACAAGACAATAAATCATTACAATACAAAAGATTCAAACAAAGAAATAAAATATTTAGTTAAACTAGGTCCAAGTCATATATGTGCAAGAAGAATCCCACAAGTAGTAAACCTGAAACATGTTAAAAATAAAAGGTCAACTTTGAAAGTTGGTGAGTTTCCAACTTTGAAAGTTGGTGAGTTTCCATGGGTTAAACACACGCGTATATATATATATATATATATATATATATATATATATATATATATATATATATATATATATGTATATAAAGGGTTACAAGTAGCAATTCATGACAATGGTTATGAATTATGCAAGTTTATAGAACACATATAGCTACAATCAAACCTTGACTTAATTACAAGTTTATATGATTGGCTAAGTGTACTTCGTTCCCATGATGAACAAGTCATACGTCATCAGGAGCCGGCAATACATCGGCTTTAGCACCAAATAGGCTTGTCAGGCCCATAGATCTAAGACGTCGCCAGGCTAGCAATAGTCAATGATTGTCAACACATAAGTATCTCATATAATACTCACAATAATACTAATAACCATGACAAAAAGTAAAGATAAATTGCATGTGCATTTACAACTATCAAGATGTTTACAAGTGTAAGTTCATAAGGTTAACATGTTTCACCCCAAAAGGTGTGAAATAAAGTAAAAAGGGGCATGAAAAACTCACATGGAAAACTACAAGTATAGTGATGGTAGTAGAGTACATAAGAAAGCTTGGATGTCAAGAGTTAAAGGTGATGTCCTAAATGATAGAAAAAACAATAACTTGAGGTTGAAATTCATTACAAGAAATTAGGACGCTTAGGAATGCCAATAAGCGAAAGGTAGATCGATAAACGATTATTGTACCAATTTTAGATTCTGGACAGAATGCTTGGTATGTGTTTGAACAGGTTTCTAAAATAGCAAACGGTTTCATAAAATTATAAAAATTTACATTTGACTAGTCAAAGTCTCCCGAACAACTTTCATTCAAAAACATTTTTATAAAAAGATCCGTAAGTAGGTCAATCAAGTAACACAAGACAGAAGGTGCTGAAATGCGCACTTATCTTGTGAAGGCTATTGTTGAGTTGTCCGATTGAGTTTGAAGATATATAAACTGTCGTTGAAAAGGTAATTCAATGAATTTAATATTGGAGTCTGATTTTACTCAAATTCTATTTGTTATGATCAAATTATGGTCGGTTAAAGTCAGATTATATTCTGCCAGAATTGTAGTAAGGCACTTATGTGCACTTTTAAAATCGTTAAAGCATGAAACGGGTTAGAACAAATTTATTATATTGACATATGATATATTAGACTTCATTTGAGTTATATCAAAAATATTCCAAGACTTCAACATATCCATCACTTAGGGAAATAATCTTGTGGAATAACGAATGCGGCGGCATAGCCGTCCATATGCAAACGGGATTCTTTGTTTACCTTAGTGTGTTGTTAGCTTGATTTAAGAATTTTAGTGATTGTTATAATACTAGTGAACATTAGAAGGTTAATGATCAAATGATAATGATAAAAAAAGATTTGGTGAAGAAAGAATAAAAGTAAGAACATGAGAATAATTTGATGTTAGGATGTTTAAAAGAATATAGAAATGCTTAATATAAATCAATATAAGATTACCTTAGTCTTAGAAACTTCTTGAGATTACTTGTAAAAGAAAATTCTTGAATTTAATCAAAACCAAAGAATGGAAGAAAGGTTTTGTTAGAGAGATTTTTAGAGAATGAGCAAATGAAAAGTGAGGCCTAAACCTTGCTTTATAGTTGAGGTTAGGAGGAGGTTATGAATGGTGTTAATGATGAGTTATAAGTCTTTTAAAAGGGGGTTATGATTAGAATTTGAAATAAATATAAAATTAAATAATAAAATAATAATTACAATTTAAATTTTAAATTTATGAAGACTCTAATTTTAACAACTTATTTTTTTATAAAATCTTTATAGACTTTATAAAATCAAATTGAATAATCAATCAAATTATCTATTTGTTAATCTTTATAACTTTTATATAATCTGTAAACTTTATAATTTGATTATTTATTTAAAATTCATAATTACTAATAAAACTTTATAAGTTTATTAAAATTCATTTTATAACTTTATAAGTTTTAATAAAGTCTTTTCCATTTAGTTATTTTTTGTAACATGATTAATAAACTTTATAATTTTATAAAAAAGAATTATTTATAAATCAACGAGTTATTATAAGTTGTTTAAATGATAAATTGAATAAATCAATTCACGATATTGTTTAAACTGCATGTCTAATCTATATAATTCATTAATATAAATAAAATAAGTTAAATAAAGAAATTCATATCATATGAAAGTTCGATTTTAGTTCGGGTTCGGGTTTATAACTTGAAAATGGCGGATGTTACAGTCTCCCCTACTTTAAGAAATTTTGTCCCCAAATTTATTCACGAGAAGATTGATTTCAAAGATATGAGAAGACTTGAATTTCATTTCGTGTTTGCAAGTGAACTTTCGGGAACGTTTAAATTCAATAAGTTTAATTATGATGTTTTGCTATGCTTAAGTTTGTTAAATTTCATGATTCAAGATTTGGACGTTTCTTGTCAAAGTGTATAAGATCATCAATTTAAAATTTTAGTTGGTAAACTTTTGTATTCTAGACGATGCATGATGATTAGGAAGGTTTTGTCATGAATACAACACCAAGGTTTAGATCAATACGAGAGTCTTTTTGACGAACACGAGATATATTTTAAGACACTTTTGGATTAGATGTGAATTCATAGGAGTTTCTCAAGCAAATAACTTCGACATGGTTCTTAGATAATTGATTCTTGTTCACTAAGTCATTGAGGTTTTAATGTTACATTAGTTTAAAGTTGATACGAGAATCGTGTTTGTTAAGATTAATGGTTTAGTTTAGAATAAGAGTATCATTGTAATGAGGTTTCAGAATAAGTGCAATTTTGAGGGAAAGGCATTCAAAAAGACTATTAAAAGTCATTGTGAGAATTGGGTAATGAGTTTTAAGTTCCAAAAAGACAAGATAAATGATAAGACGATTCAAATTAACAAGGTAATTCGAGTGTAATGTTAGGTTTACAAACCAAAGCATTACGTTGACTTATCAAAGTATTAAGTCAACTACAACCTTAATGAAGACATGCGTACCTATAAGCGAACACTCACCCCAAGGGTTCCCAGGTAAGCTAAACGGATCCATCGGTTGATTTGGATTTATATGAATACCTTTCTTAGATAGAACACCTCGAGATACAGGCATCACGCTCTTCCAGCATTACATGTTTCAAGTTGTAAGACACAGACTTTGACGAATTTGAAAACCACGAATAACGATTCAAAGCTCATTTTGAAAACCATTTGATTTAGTGTGACAACCCTAAAAAAATAAATAGACGATTTTATATTTTAAATTTTATATTACGACTAACATCTTATGAATATTATTTAATAAATTATATTATTATGTCATATGCATGTCAAGTATATATTTTACGTATGCATGTTTGCATGCATGTATATATATATGAAGAATTTACATGTGCATGCATGTATATATGTATATATATCAAATATATATATGAATGGTACATGAATACATTTTAATAAGCATATATGAATGTATTATAATTGTTTGCATGCCTTCGTATATAAAGACTCTCCATGCATGAACCTTAGGTATGCATGTTTGCATACATGTATATATATAGAATTTTACGTATGCATGCATGTATAGATATATATATATATATATATAAACTTTAGAGTAATATGGTACTATGCATGCATAGGCAATGTATAATGCATATGTATCTAAAAACTATGACACCTACAAATACATAATGTAGTAAGCTAAAATTTAACCAAACCCAACCAAACATCACAACACAAGTTGACATCAAAACTAAAAACACTCAAAACATTAACTTAAGTACCAAATCCGGATTATTAAGGTAACATAACAATCCAATTAAGCAATTAAAACCTTTTGTTTAAACTTAGGTTAATGACTAAAAGAAGTCAATAGCACCTCTCGGCTAATGAAATGTAAGGCCCCGTTCCCGGGCACCTCACAGTTGGTCATTCATCGCACATAACAACATATATTTACATTAACTTAATAAAAATAATGCAGCGGAAACATTAAATTTTACATTCAAATTACTATGAATGCTTTTGCCAATTAATACAACGTAAATCAATTACAAAATACATATTGTTGTATTACATTACAAAAGCATTATACAAAAGAATGCCATTCCCAAAAGAGCTGAGTAGCCGCCTCGTGCCATCCTCAGCAACCTCACCTGCCAACTGGAAACATATAAAAAGTCAGCGTTGCTGAGTGAGTTCTAGTTTTATAATAAAACATACTTTTCTTTCGTTAAACCTTTCTTTGCTTACATGCGGTCACACAATGTACGTACACATAGATAATATTATTATTATCTTCATTGTTCATTCATTCGCTTTTGTTTGTGTGTCGTTCGTCGTTAACATTCACATTCTTTCATACTCCTTCTTTAATTCGTACGTTTCTTACTTTCATTCTTTCATTCATTACTTACGTTCGTACGTTCATTTCATTCATACATTCCGTACATTCATTCGTACATTCATTTCATTCATACATTCGTTACATACGTACGATCATTTCTTTCATTCATACATTCATTTCATTCGTTCGTACGTTCATTTCATTCGTTCGTACGTTTATTTCATTCATACATTCATTACATTCATTTGTACGTTCATTACTTCTGGTGACATGTACAATACCCCGAACATTGTGCACGAAGCTGGTGCTGGACCTGTGGTGATCAACCATGAACATTGTGCACGAAGCTGATCCAGTCACCTGAGGCAAATACATGCACAACTTATCTTTTCTCTTTCATTCTGGATCAATGCCATATGCTATACCCCGAACATTGTGCACGAAGCTGATGCTGGACCTGTGGTGATCAACCACGAACATTGTGCACGAAGCTGATCCAGTCACCTGGGGTAAGCAGCAAGGATCCCATACATATGGTCAATCACAAGGATTGGACCACAATGTGCATCCTTCGGGGTAGCTAACCCGCACACCGTTGAGCTAACACCTACCAGGGGTGTGCACCTCCATACATTTGCTTGCAAGCCTTTACTTATTCATTTACGTTCCACTTTTCTTCATCATTAATATTTTACTTATTAATGATTATACTCTTCGTTAAATTTTAAAAATTTTTCATCATGCCATTTCATACTTAACAATATTAAAATAATAATAATATTGCTAACAATAATAAAATACTGATAATAATATCAGTAACAATAATAAGGGTCAATCATTAATCATCATATCGAGCATAAAACATCATCATTAAATAACCCTTAGTCAACATCGGTCAAAACCCTAAAACCCAGATTCCCAGAAAATTCTGTAAAAATTTCTAAGTATATACAGTCTGGGCGCATAAGCACTATGCAGGCGCATGAGCCCTGCTTAGGCGCATAAGCATTGCTGGGGCGCACCAACACTTAGGCGCATGAGCATTCTGGGTGCATGGGTACTATTCGGGCGTATGGGGTTTCAGGCGCATGGGACACTTAGTCATTTTCAGCCTAATTCTAGGCGCATGGATATTGTTCAGGCACATCAACTTGCACTTAGAATTTCTAAGGCATTTCTAGGCGCATGAGGGTACTGTTCAGGCGCATCATCTCATACTTAGATTTCTAAGTCTAAATTTCAAGCGCATGGGGACTATTTGGGCGCATGGACAACATTTAAAAATTTCTAAGGCATTATTTAGGCGCATGAGCCTTATATAGGCGCATTATCAGCCTAATTAACGTGTTTCTAAGTCGATTTCAGTCCCAAACATCATATTGCCTTATTCTAAGCATATACACACTATACTAAGCATAAGCATAACATGAAACATCCATAAATATCATCATACATACATAGGCATATACGGTTTCATATTTTCATTCTTTAAAACATTTTTATATGTATTTTCAGCCCCAAAAATCATACAAAACATATAAAAATATGGGGCCTAGAACTCACCTTAGTTGCTACTTGGGTGTTTCTTCTTCTCTAACCTGCTTGTAACGAGTTCACACACCTAAAAACAACACTAAACACACACACCCGAGCACATATGCACATGAGAACACATAACCGAAGCTAAGCCTAACAAAGAACAACTTAAAAACACTAATCTTTACCTTCAACCCGAACCCTGCTTGAACTTCTTTCTAAATTTCGAGCTGCTCTTCTTTCTCTCTCTAAAATATCGAGTGAATGATGTTGCGCAGGGTATAATGGGCGGTCATGCCACCTTTTTACCAACTTTTATTACTTTTGTGCTTTTTGACACTTTTGGTCCCTCAACTTTGGGGTTGACTTTCATTCTATTCTTTTTTTTTCTCTTTTGTCCTTTTATTCCCTTCAAAAATACGGGTGTTACAAGTACACCCCCCTTATATAGGTTTCGTCCCCGAAACCTGTTATTCCTCAAACAGATGTGGGTAATGTTGCCTCATCTCCTCTTCAGTCTCCCACGTAGACTCGGATCCCTTCCTGTGCTTCCACTGTACACGCACAAGGGGAACCACTTTATTCCTTAACTTCTTTTCTTTATGATCAATGATTGCCACTGGTTGCTCCACGTAATTGAGCCGTTCGTCTACTTCAATGTCTTCCAGTGGAACAATCATATCTTCATCAGCTAAGCACTTGCTCAGATGAGATACATGGAATGTGGGATGAATTCCACTTAACTCATCTGGCAATTCAAGCCGATAGGCTACCTCTCCTATCCGTGCAATGATTCGGAAAGGTCCTATGTGTCTCGGGCTTAGCTTACCTCGTTTCCTGAATCTAATAATCCCTTTCCAAGGTGAGACCTTCAACATGACTCGGTCGCCAACCTTGAATTCTATCGGTCTTCGCCTCTTGTCAGCATATGACTTTTGTCTATTTTTCGCCGCCTTCATGAAGGCTTTGATCTTTTCCAACTTCTCAGTCGTAGCTTTGATCACCTCAACACCTCCCAGTTCTTTTTGCCCAATGTCTCCCCAACATACGGGCGTCCTACATTTCCTACCATATAGCATCTCGTAGGGTGGCATGCCAATACTGGCATGATAACTATTGTTGTACGAGAATTCTGCTAACGGCAGGTGGTTGTCCCAACTTCCTCCAAAATCGATCACGCACGCTCGAAGCATGTCCCTGAGTGTTTGGATCGTCCTCTCAGACTGACCGTCCGTTTGAGGATGATAGGCTGCACTAATGTGTAGTTTCGTCCCTATTGCATCATGGAATCTCCTTCAAAACTTCGATGTAAACCGGGTGTCACGATCTGACACAATAGACACCGGCACACCATGACGAGCTATGATTTCCTTGATGAACAGATCCACCAATCTTTCAGATGAATACGTCTCGCGTATCGGTAGGAAGTGAGCAATCTTCGTCAAACGATCAACCACCACCCATATAGCATCATACCCCTTCGGGGTGCGTGGTAGCTTTGTGATGAAGTCCATGGTGATGTGCTCCCACTTCCACTCGGGTATATCCAATGGTTGGATCTTCCCGTACGGCTTCTAATGTTCCGCCTTCACCTGCAAACAGGTAAGGCATTTACTCACATACTCCACTACGTCGCGTTTCATCCCCGGCCACCAATAATCTTTCTTCATGTCATGGTACATCTTGGTCGCACCAGGATGAATGGAGTATCAAGTCTTATAAGCCTCATCCATGATCTTTCCACGTAGATCCCCGTATCGAGGAATCCACATTCGTCCGAATCGGGTCTTAACACCAAGAGTGTTCTCGCCCAATTCCGTAACTAGACCTCTCATCCTTTCGGAGTAAAGACGATCTTCTTTCAAAGCCTCGTCTTGGAACTCCTTAACCTGTGTCATCACGTCAGAGGTCATAATTAGCTGATAAGCCTTCACTCGGATCGGTTCGGGCCTCTCCTTTCGGCTAAGGACATCTGCCATCACGTTGGCCTTGCCCGGATGGTAATGGATTTCGCAATCATAATCCTTTATAAGTTCCAACGATCGCCTCTGCCTCATATTCAGATCTTTCTGCTCGAAGAAATACTTCAAGCTTTTGTGGTCTGTGAAGATGGTGCACTTTATCCTGTATAGATAGTGCCGCTAAATCTTCAACATGAAAACCACCGCAGCTAGTTCTAGATCGCGTGGGATAGTTGACTTCGTGGGTCTTCAGCTGTCGAGATGCATAAGCTACTACCCTTCCGTGTTGCATCAACACACAACCTAGCCCAGAATAAGATGCATCCGAATAGACCACTAAGTCTTCATTTCCCTCGGGCAATGTCAAGACAGGAGCTTGGGTTAGTCTCATCTTCAATTCCTCAAAGGCATTCTCCTGTTCTCGACCCCACACGAACTTCACGTCCTTGCGAGTCAATTTTGTCAAAGGCGAGGCTATCTTGGAAAAGTCTTGAATAAATCTTCTATAGTATCCCGCCAATCCTAATAAGCTGCGAATCTCGGATGGCATCTTTGGTGACTTTCATTGCATCACGGTCTCAACTTTTGCTGGGTCCACCATAATTCCCTCTGCATTTACCACGTGAACCAGAAATTGCACCTCGCGTAGCCAAAAAGCACACTTGGAGAACTTAGCATACAGTTTCTCCTTCCTCAAGGTCTCCAACACTTCCCGAATATGACCGGCATGCTCTTCTTCACTCCTGTAATAAATCAGGATATCATCGATAAACACAATCACTGATTTATCCAACATCGGCCGACACACTCGATTCATCAAATCCATAAAAGCAGCTGGCGTGTTGGTTAAACCAAAGGACATAACGAGAAACTCATAGTGTCCATAACACGTACGAAAAGATGTTTTAGGAATGTCCTGCTCCTTCACTTTCAATTGATGGTAGCCAGATCGAAGATCTATTCTCGAGAACCAACTGGCACCCTGGAGCTGATCGAACAAGTCATCAATACTCGGTAATGGATACCGATTCTTTACCGTTAACTTATTCAATTCACGGTAGTCAATACACATTCTCATACTACCGTCCTTCTTCTTCACAAATAAGACCGAAGCACCCCAAGGAGAGATACTCGGCCTGATAAAACCCTTATCGAGCAACTCTTGTAGTTACTCCATCAACTCCTTCATTTCCGTCGGAGCTAATTGATACGGTGCCTTGGCGACAGGTTGGGCACCGGGTATCAAGTCAATCTGAAATTCGATTTCGTGATCCGGTGGCAATCCCGATAAGTCCTCCGGGAACACATCTGAAAATTCACACACAACTGGAACATCGGGTAGTTGTGGTGTTGGCGTTTCCATGTCCTTTACATAACATAGGTAGGCGCTGCACCCACGCCTCATACACTTCCCTGCCACCGCCATCGAAATCACCTTCAGTATCGTCGTAACCCGATCTCCGTAAATTGTCACCAGACTTCCGTCAGATGCCGTCAGTCTAATCATCTTCTTACGACATACGATATTCGCTTCATAGGTTGCCAACCAATCCATTCCTAGCACTACATCAAATCCACCTAGTGGCATCACATGTAACCTAGCAGCAAACCTATGACCTTCTAACTCTATGGCACAGTCCTCTATCATATTAGTAACTCTAGTGGACTTACCAATAGCGGTTTCTACTTCAAAGGGCTCATCAATGCATTTACTACTAACAGGAAATTTAGCATAGAAAGTAGCAGAAATGAAACTCCTACTAGCACCAGAATCAAATAACACAGAAGCAAGAGTTTGATCTACTAGAAACGTACCTGACACAACATCGGGGTCTATCCTGGCCTCCTCCCTGGTCATGGTGAAATCTCTGGCACTCGCCTTCTGCCCTTCATTCCCGGCCGTTTTCTTTGCCCCAGAACTCTCATCCCTCGGCCTCCTGCAATCCTTACTCATATGGCCACTTTCCCCACAGTTAAAGCACCTCGTCCTCTTACAATCTCTAGCCACATGAACGGATTTCCCATACTTGAAACAGACGTTCAACCCCCACCTACATTCACCACCATGCTCCTTCCCGCACTTGTCACATCTTTTGGGTCCCGAGCTAGATGACCCCATTCTACAGTCATCCTGTAATGCCCCGAAATTTCCCGAAACAAGCTATTTAATAATAATGGGCTTTTAAGGGTTAATTTAAGAAATAAAGGGGTAAATTAGTAGGCTATGGACCTAATTAGCCTAGTGGGCTATGTGCTTATGGGTTTAACGGCCCTAATCAGCCCTTAAACAATGCATGAACAGCTCTATGTTCAGCATTTCCAACCCTAGCCACCAAATTCGTAGAGAGAGAAAGTAGAGAGAGAAAGTGGAGAAACTCAAGATTTGGAGCTTGAAAGTTGGAAAGATTGAAGTTCTGGGTGATTTGAACATCAAATCAGAAGAAAAGAGCAACAAAACAAGGTAAGAATCGGCCTCTAAACCTCTCTGTTGATCAAACCCGGATTCTAGGGTTTTGGGTTTTGAAAAGTTCAAAGAAACACATAAAGGTCAAATTTGTACGTATGAAAACAGGTAAAAATGATAGAAATGGTTTCATGGAAGGTAAACCAAGGATATGGACGTAAAAAGTTAAGATTTTGGGTTAAAAACGGGCTGGTTCTTAGTTTTAATTCATCCAGCGAAACTGGGCCCCGATCCAGCGAAACTGTGAGTTAATCCAGCGAAACTGTGTACTCGTTCAGCGAGACTAGAAGAAGTTCCAGCGAAACTACAGTTTCGCTGGGGCGAAACTATAGTTTCGCCGGTAATCTCGCTAAGACCCAGACTGACCTATAGACTTTGCGAAGCTAGGAAATTCCAACGAAAGTTGGGCGCTCAAGGCAGCGAATCTGTCTAGCGAAACTAGCAGAAGTGCTGTCCAGCGAAACTGATAGCGAAACTGGTAGCGAAAGTACCAACGAAACTGTGGGCGAAACTATGAAGAAAATGACGTTTTTGCATATTAACTTTCGTGCAGCTAGAGTATTCAAGCTATAGCTTAAGTGACTTAAAATTTAAGCTAAGTGGACAAGTTCAGGTGAGTTCTAGATCCCCTATTTTATACATGTTTTAAATGTTTTGGGGCGGCATGCATACTAAATGTATATCTCTATTATCTGTTCTTTTAAAGTAAAGTTTTATACGCTAGTTTATATGGAAATAGGGTTTCCTAAGGAGTTGATGATATGACCTTTGTAGTGACGAGTTACCATGTAATGTGTTGTGTTATATTATGTATAACTTAAACGTGAAAGTGAAACGTAAAGAAAGGTTATGAGGCCCATAACATGTACCTGGATAAAGTAAAGCCTTGCAAGCATTTGGATAAAGGAGGGTCGCATTCGTTGTGCCCTCCCCCGGATAAAGTGATAAAGTATGCTCGAACAAGCAGGTCAGTAAGTCCTGAATTGGGATGACAATAATGGCCTGATCGGGTACGACAGTAAGTCCTTAACTGGCGTGTCGGTAAAGTCCTAGGCCAGCCTAGGCACCGATAATGATAGAGAATTGACGGATAAAGTAGAGAAATAAATAACAAGAAGTGATAAAGTATTGATAAAGTAACAGCCTGTGTGTATTGATATTTTGACAGACAATGATTATTTTCAACTGATAAAGCTAATATCTTTTACAAAAGTTATTTAGCAAAGTAAACCTAGAATTCACTCAGCGAAGCTGACTTTTGTAGGCATATCAGTTGACAGGTGAGAGTTAGAGCTATGGGATAGAAGCATGGAACTGAAGCTTTTTGGCACTAGAAGACTGGCATCCCTAATGAAGAAAAGCTTAAGAGGACTTTTAAATAGTTTTGAAGATTAAAGACAATGTTTATATTTTATTTGTAATGAATTGAAATTACAGTATTTTCCGCTGCAATATATATTTATACATATATGAGTAAATGATTGTTTTAAATTGATGTTTTGCTGTGAATGACCAACTGTGAGGTTTCCCTGAGAGAAGGGGGCCTTACAAGTTAGTATCAGAGCCAATGTTTAAGAGATTTGGGGAAAATTATTTCATAAACCTAAACTTAAATAGAGAATGGGACCAAGTGTCAAGGATGTCAGTCCAAGAAGCTCCATGCTAAGAGGAAACAACTAGGTTGTAAGTATTATTCTAATGGGTAGTGCCTTCTTATTTAAGTTAGAATCGAGGTAGGGTATGATAATGATATCTGTGATGCCTATCTGAATTTATGTGACGTATACGTGCATAGACCAGGTATAGTAGGTTCTGGTGTTAGTGTGGTTCAGGATAGGAAAGTTTAGGGCACGAGAAGTTCTATAAGTAGTTAATCACAACTGGCCACTGTTATTAAAAATTTACAAAACTTGTCGTGATCTGAACTTGCCTTGAAGGACCATGTTAACATTCTGAATCTTATAGGAAGTAGAAAGGCTGGCACCAAAGAAAACAGTTCCAGCTATGGTCCCCGGAGGAGCACTAGGGGAAGGCCCCCTACTAAGGCGAAAGAAACTGCAGGTGAAACTGCGAAACCGACCAAAAGGTCAACCAGGAAGCCGGTTGACAAATCAGTTAAGGAGGAGGTTGAGTTGGAATTGGAAACTGAGGGGCCTACCACCGACCAGGCAAAACTGAAAGAGACAGTAAAGGAAGCTATTGCCCAAGAGGTGCATCAGGTCCTCTCTGGAGTGATGCCCGCTCTGCTCGCGGAATTTGTGGAGCAGGTTAAGGGCGACAATAAAAAGAGTGCGGCTTCAGAGAAGGTTGATAAGAAAGGAGCGGTCAAGACTGAGGAGTTGAGCGACGAGGAAGATCGTCTGGGTAACCATGACGGTCCCGAGGTGGAACAGAGGGCGAAGGGGTGCAGCCACGGGGATTTTCAGAGGTGTAAGCCCCCAACGTTTGATGGTACTGGTAACGCTGCCACTGCTCAGCGTTGGATCAGGGAAATGGAGGCAGTACTGAAGATCAGCGAGTGCTGGGAAAACCAAAAGGTGAAGTTTGCTTCCTATTCCCTTTTGGATCCAGCACTGTGTTGGTGGGATAACATTGTTGAGTCTTACGGAGAGGAGGCTATTGAGAGGATGAAGTGGCCGGAGATGAAGAGGTTGATGATAGAGGAGTACTGCCTGGAAAGAGAGCTTGACAAGATTGAGCAAGAGTTTGTGAGTCTGGAGGCTGGAAATATGACTCACCAGGAGTACACTACAAAATTTAATGAAATGGCACGTCTGGTGCCTGACTTGGTGACTCCCGAATCCAAGAGGATCAAGAGGTACATACAAGGTTTGCCTCTGGACATTCGTAGGGACATGGTCACTGCTCGACCTAGTACTTTCAGGTCAGCGGTGGACCTCAGTGGAAGGTTGTACGATCATTGCAGGACGGCGATAGTGGGTGAGACGAAGAAGGTTTGGAATAATAATGGGAAGAGATATGGAAGTGGTAATCACCAACCGGGGAACAAGAAAGCAAGAGTGGATGCAAAACAAGTGATTGTGAAGGGGGTCGAGGAAGTTAAGAACTGTGGGAAGTGTGGGAGGAGGCATCCCGGAGAGTGCCGATTGGGTAGCCATGGGTGCTACCGGTGTGGGAAAACGGGTCACATGGCTAGAGAATGCCCGGAAGTAAACGAGTGCTTTAACTGCCATGAGTCAGGGCACTACAGCAGGGATTGCAAGAAAGCTAAGCCA
The DNA here is from genome assembly GCA_024085815.1 of Flaveria linearis. Taxonomy (NCBI): domain Eukaryota; kingdom Viridiplantae; phylum Streptophyta; class Magnoliopsida; order Asterales; family Asteraceae; genus Flaveria; species Flaveria linearis. Next base: position 39,579,601 of record CM044005.1, on the reverse strand, counting down.
GGAAACTCGGGAACAAGCAGGGATGACGACAAGGGGGATGATGGAAAGCCCAAGGTTAAGGCAAGGGCTTTCACCATGAACAAGAAGAAGGCAAGGAAAGACCCGGACGTAGTGTCAGGTACGTTCCTTGTCAATAATATTTGTGCCTCCATATTATTTGATAGTGGTGCCAGTAAGAGTTTTGTATATGTACCCTTCTGTGCTACACTAGATGTCCAAACTAAGGAAATAGATGATGCTTTCGAAGTAGAAACGGCCGATGGTAAGTCCATTAGAATAGACAGAATGATAGAGGATTGCCATATTAAACTAGGAGGCCATTACTTTCCCACACGATTGTTTGCCATGCCCTTAGGAGGTTTCGATGTCGTATTAGGGATGGATTGGTTAGCTGCTCATGATGCTAACATAGTATGCCAGCAAAAGATGATCCGATTAACGGCACCAGATGGTAGTCCGGTTACGATTTACGGTGATAACGATTGCAAGGTCCCAAGGATCATTTCCATGATCAAGGCGGAGAAATGTATGAGGCGAGGGTGCGGAGCTTATCTAACGTATGTCAAGGATGTTAAAGATAAAGCAAAAGAGTTGTCCGATGTACCAGTGGTACGGGATTTTCCTGACGTATTTCCGGAGGATCTGCCCGGAGTACCACCGGATAGAGAGATAGAGTTTCAGATTGATCTACTGCCGGGAGCCCAGCCCATTGCCAAAGCACCCTACCGCTTAACCCCATCCGAGATGAAGGAGCTCATGTCCCAACTGCAAGAACTCCTTGACAAGGCATTCGTTAGGCCCAGCATTTCTCCCTGGGGCGCTCCCGTGTTGTTTGTGAAGAAGAAGGATGGCAGCATGAGGATGTGTATAGATTACAGGGAGTTGAATAAGCTGACCGTGAAGAATCGATACCCTCTACCCCGGATAGACGATTTGTTCGATCAGTTGCAAGGGGCAAGCTGGTTCTCCCGAATAGATATCCGATCCGGATATCACCAACTGAAGGTAAGGGAGCAAGATGTCCCAAAGACGGCCTTCCGAACGCGCTATGGCCACTATGAGTTTCTGGTTATGTCTTTCGGGCTAACCAATGCTACTGCGGCATTCATGGACTTAATCAATCGCATGTGTCGCCCGATGTTGGACAGATCGGTGATAGTCTTCATTGATGATATCTTGATATACTCAAAGAACGAAGGAGACCACGCTTGTCATATCAAGGAGGTGTTAGAAACTTTACGAAGGGAGAAACTGTATGCGAAGTTCTCTAAATGTGCCTTCTGGCTACGGGAGGTACAGTTTTTAGGGCACGTTATATGTTCCGAGGGAGTAATGGCTGATCCAGCGCAAGTTGAAGCAGTTACGCAATGGAATTCCCCGAGGACGCCATCCGAAATCCATAGTTTCTTGGGATTGGCGGGCTATTATAGAAGGTTCATTAAAGATTTCTCGAAGATAGCTTCCCCATTAACAAGGTTAACAAGGAAGAACGTGGTGTTCGATTGGGGAAAGGAACAGGAAGATGCGTTCCAGGAATTGAAGGATAGATTAACCAAAGCTCCTATACTAACACTACCGGAGGGAGACGAAGACATAACGGTATACTCCGATGCTTCTTACTGCGGGTTAGGCTGTGTGTTGATGCAAAGAGGAAAGGTTATAGCCTACGCATCCAGACAGCTAAAGGACACGGAGATTAATTACCCGGTTCACGATTTGGAACTTGCCGCAGTAGTGTTCGCATTGAAGATTTGGAGACACTATTTGTATGGGACTAAGTGCGCCATATTTACCGACCATAAAAGTCTGAAATATTTCTTTGAGCAGAAAGACCTAAATATGAGGCAGAGGAGGTGGTTGGAGCTGATAAAGGATTACGACGGTGAGATCCATTATCACCCGGGTAAGGCAAATGTAGTAGCCGATGCCCTGAGCCGAAAGGAAGGATATGAACCAATCCGGGTGAAGGCGTGCCAACTAGTAGTGACCCCAGATGTTATGAGAATGATAGGCGAAGCTCAAATGGACGCTTTAAAGAACAACAAATCAAGAAGGAAAGGATGGTGGAAAAAATAGATGAATTGATTGAGAACACCTTGGGTGTTAAGACCTTCCACGGTAGAATATGGGTTCCGAAGCATGGCGACTTGCGAGAAAAGATTATGGACGAAGCGCACAAAACCCGCTACTCGATACACCCAGGAGCAAATAAGATGTACCACGACTTGAAGAAAGATTATTGGTGTCCTGGGATGAAGCGAGATGTGGTTGCATATGTAAACAAATGTCTAACGTGCCTACAAGTGAAGGCTGAGCACGAAAGACCTTATGGTTATGTTCAGCCATTAGAAGTGCCAGAATGGAAGTGGGAACATGTTACCATGGACTTTATCACCAAGTTACCACGCACGACAAAAGGGCGTGATGCGATATGGGTGATAGTTGATAGACTGACAAAGAGTGCGCATTTCCTGCCAATCAAGGAAGCAATTGGTTTAGAAAAGCTTGCGGAACTATTTATCCGTGAAATTGTGACGCGACATGGTATGCCCGTATCGATTGTTTCAGATAGGATACGCGGTTCACCTCAAAGTTCTGGAAAAATTTCAACGAATAAATGGGCGCGAGGTTGCATGTTAGTACCGCATACCACCCACAGACTGATGGGCTATCGGAAAGAACGATCCAGACACTAGAGGATATGCTTTGGGCATGCGTTATCAAGTTCGGCGGTAACTGGGATGATCATTTGCCACTAGCAGAGTTCTCCTATAACAACAACTACCATGCCAGTATTAAAATGCCCCCATATGAGTTATTGTACGATCGACGGTGCCGAACTCCTATTTGTTGGGGTGATGTCGGTCAGAAGGAGATAGGAAGCTTGGAAGTCTTGGAAGCCACCACGGAAAAGTTGGAGAAAATCAAGGCATATATGAAGGCTGCAAAGGATAGATAGAAGTCATACGCCGACAGAAGAAGGAGACCTATCGAATTTAGCGTAGGTGACAGGGTAATGTTAAAAGTGTCACCATGGAAGGGAATTATCCGATTTAGGAAAAGGGGGAAACTGAGTCCCAGGTTTATTGGACCCTTTAAGGTACTAGCACGAGTTGGGGATGTAGCTTACCGGCTAGACCTTCCAGAAGAATTAAGTGGGATTCACCCTACCTTTCATGTGTCGCACTTAAGAAAATGTTCAGCACCGGATGAGGCAGTCGTGCCTCTAGACGACATCGAAGTGGACGAGAAACTAAACTATGCAGAGCAACCGGTGGCTATACTGGACCGAAAGGAGAAACGATTGAGAAATAAGATAGTCAAGCAAGTCAAGGTGCAATGGAAGCACCGAAAGGGGTCGGATGCCACCTGGGAATCCGAGGAGGAAATGAGACGCCAATACCCCGATCTGTTTAACGATGAGGCAGGTTTCGAGGACGAAACCTAAGTAAGGGGGGAGACTTGTAACGCCCTGAAATTTCCCGAAACAAGCTATTTAATAATAATGGGCTTTTAAGGGTTAATTTAAGAAATAAAGGGGTAAATTAGTGGGCTATGGACCTAATTAGCCTAGTGGGCTATGTGCTTATGGGTTTAAGGGCCCTAATCAGCCCTTAAACAATGCATGAACAGCTCCATCTTCAGCTTTTCCAACCCTAGCCACCAAGGATTTGGACGTAAAAAGTTAAGATTTTGGGTTAAAAACAGGCTGGTTCTTAGTTTTTATTCATCCAGCGAAACTGGGCCCCGATCCAGTGAAACTGTGAGTTAATCCAGCGAAACTGTGTACTCCAAATTCAGCGAGACTAGGAGAAGTTCCAGCGAAACTACAGTTTCGCTGGGGCGAAACTATAGTTTCGCCGGTAATCTCGCTAAGACCCAGACTGACCTATAGACTTTGCGAAGCTAGGAAATTCCAACGAAAGTTGGGCGCTCAAGGTAGCGAATCTGTCTAGCGAAACTAGCAGAAGTGTTGTCCAGCGAAACTGGTAGCGAAACTGCCAGCGAAACTGGCAGCGAAACTACCAGCGAAACTGTGGGCGAAACTATGAAGAAAATGACGTTTTTGCATATTAACTTTCGTGCAGCTAGAGTATTCAGGCTATAGCTTAAGTGACTTAAAATTTAAGCTAAGTGCACAAGTTCAAGTGAGTTCTAGATCCCCTATTTTATACATGTTTTAAATGTTTTGGGGCGGTATGCATACTAAATGTATATATCTATTATCTGTTCTTTTAAAGTAAAGTTTTATACGCTATTTTATATGGAAATAGGGTTTCCTAAGGAGTTGATGATATGACCTTTGTAGTGACGAGTTGCCATGTAATGTGTTGTGTTATATTATGTATAACTTAAACGTGAAAGTGAAACGTAAAGAAAGGTTATGAGGCCCATAACATGTACCTGGATAAAGTAAAGCCTTGCAAACATTTGGATAAAGGAGGTTCGCATTCGTTGTGCCCTCCCCGGATAAAGTGATAAAGTATGCTTGAACAAGCAGGTCAGTAAGTCCTGAATTGGGATGACAATAATGGCCTGATCGGGTACGACAGTAAGTCCTTAACTGGTGTGTCGGTAAAGTCCTAGGCGAGCCTAGGCACCGATAATGATAGAGAATTGACGGATAAAGAAGAGAAATAAATAACAAGAAGTGATAAAGTATTGATAAAGTGACAGCCTGTGTGTATTGATATTTTGACAGACAATGATTATTTTCAACTGATAAAGCTAATATCTTTTACAAAAGTTATTTAGCAAAGTAAACCTAGAATTCACTCAGCGAAGCTGACTTTTGTAGGCATATCAGTTGACAGGTGAGAGTTAGAGCTATGGGATAGAAGCATAGAACTGAAGCTTTTTGGCACTAGAAGACTGGCATCCCTGATGAAGAAAAGCTTAAGAGGACTTTTAAATAGTTTTGAAGATTAAAGACAATGTTTATATTTTATTTGTAATGAATTGCAATTACAGTATTTTCCGCTGCAATATATATTTATACATATATGAGTAAATGATTGTTTTAAATTGATGTTTTGTTGTGAATGACCAACTGTGAGGTTTCCCTGAGAGAAGGGGGCCTTACAAGTTAGTATCAGAGCCAATGTTTAAGAGATTTGGGGAAAATTATTTCATAAACCTAAACTTAAATAGAGAATGGGACCAAGTGTCAAGGATGTCAGTCCAAGAAGCTCCATGCTAAGAGGTAACAACTAGGTTGTAAGTATTATTCTAATGGGTAGTGCCTTCTTATTTAAGTTAGAATCGAGGTAGGGTATGATAATGATATCTGTGATGCCTATCTGAATTTATGTGACGTATACGTGCATAGACCAGGTATAGTAGGTTCTGGTGTTAGTGTGGTTCAGGATAGGAAAGTTTAGGGCACGAGAAGTTCTGTAAGTAGTTAATCACAACTGGCCACTGCTATTAAAAATTTACAAAACTTGTCGTGATCTGAACTTGCCTTGAAGGACCATGTTAACATTCTGAATCTTATAGGAAGTAGAAAGGCTGGCACCAAAGAAAACAGTTCCAGCTATGGTCACCCGGAGGAGCACTAGGGGAAGGCCCCCTACTAAGGCGAAAGAAACTGCAGGTGAAACTGCGAAACCGACCAAACGGTCAACCAGGAAGCCGGTTGACAAATCAGTTAAGGAGGAGGTTGAGTTGGAATTGGAAACTGAGGGGCCTACCACCGACCAGGCAAAACTGAAAGAGACAGTAAAGGAAGCTATTGCCCAAGAGGTGCATCAGGTCCTCTCTGGAGTGATGCCCGCTGTGCTCGCGGAATTTGTGGAGCAGGTTAAGGGCGACAATAAAAAGAGTGCGGCTTCAGAGAAGGTTGATAAGAAAGGAGCGGTCAAGACTGAGGAGTTGAGTGACGAGGAAGATCGTCTGGGTAACCATGACGGTCCCGAGGTGGAACAGAGGGCGAAGGGGTGCAGCCACGGGGATTTCAGAGGTGTAAGCCCCCAACGTTTGATGGTACTGGTAACGCTGCCACTGCTCAGCGTTGGATCAGGGAAATGGAGGCAGTACTGAAGATCAGCGAGTGCTGGGAAAACCAAAAGGTGAAGTTTGCTTCCCATTCCCTTTTGGATCCAGCACTGTGTTGGTGGGATAACATTGTTGAGTCTTACGGAGAGGAGGCTATTGAGAGGATGAAGTGGCCGGAGATGAAGAGGTTGATGATAGAGGAGTACTGCCTGGAAAGAGAGCTTGACAAGATTGAGCAAGAGTTTGTGAGTCTGGAGGCTGGAAATATGACTCACCAGGAGTACACTACAAAATTTAATGAAATGGCACGTCTGGTGCCTGACTTGGTGACTCCCGAATCCAAGAGGATCAAGAGGTACATACAAGGTTTGCCTCTGGACATTCGTAGGGACATGGTCACTGCTCGACCTAGTACTTTCAGGTCAGCGCTGGACCTCAGTGGAAGGTTGTACGATCATTGCAGGACGGCGATAGTGGGTGAGACGAAGAAGGTTTGGAATAATAATGGGAAGAGATATGGAAGTGGTAATCACCAACCGGGGAACAAGAAAGCAAGGGTGGATGCAAAACAAGTGATTGTGAAGGGGGTCGAGGAAGTTAAGAACTGTGGGAAGTGTGGGAGGAGGCATCCCGGAGAGTGCCGATTGGGTAGCCATGGGTGCTACCGGTGTGGGAAAACGGGTCACATGGCTAGAGAATGCCCGGAAGTATACGAGTGCTTTAACTGCCATGAGTCAGGGCACTACAGCAGGGATTGCAAGAAAGCTAAGCCAGGAAACTCGGGAACAAGCAGGGATGACGACAAGGGGGATGATGGAAAGCCCAAGGTTAAGGCAAGGGCTTTCACCATGAACAAGAAGAAGGCAAGGAAAGACCCGGACGTAGTGTCAGGTACGTTCCTTGTCAATAATATTTGTGCCTCCATATTATTTGATAGTGGTGCCAGTAAGAGTTTTGTATATGTACCCTTCTGTGCTACACTAGATGTCCAAACTAAGGAAATAGATGATGCTTTCGAAGTAGAAACGGCCGATGGTAAGTCCATTAGAATAGTCAGAATGATAGAGGATTGCCATATTAAACTAGGAGGCCATTACTTTCCCGCACGATTGTTTGCCATGCCCTTAGGAGGTTTCGATGTCGTATTAGGGATGGATTGGTTAGCTGCTCATGATGCTAACATAGTATGCCAGCAAAAGATGATCCGATTAACGGCTCCAGATGGTAGTCCCGTTACGATTTATGGTGATAACGATTGCAAGGTCCCAAGGATCATTTCCATGATCAAGGCGGAGAAATGTATGAGGCGAGGGTGCGGAGCTTATCTAGCGTATGTCAAGGATGTTAAAGATAAAGCGAAAGAGTTGTCCGATGTACCAGTGGTACGGGATTTTCCTGACGTATTTCCGGAGGATCTGCCCGGAGTACCACCGGATAGAGAGATAGAGTTTCAGATTGATCTACTGCCGGGAGCCCAGCCCATTGCCAAAGCACCCTACCGCTTAACCCCATCCGAGATGAAGGAGCTCATGTCCCAACTGCAAGAACTCCTTGACAAGGCATTCATTAGGCCCAGCATTTCTCCCTGGGGCGCTCCCGTGTTGTTTGTGAAGAAGAAGGATGGCAGCATGAGGATGTGTATAGATTACAGGGAGTTGAATAAGCTGACCGTAAAGAATCGATACCCTCTACCCCGGATAGACGATCTGTTCGATCAGTTGCAAGGGGCAAGCTGGTTCTCCCGAATAGATATCCGATCCGGATATCACCAACTGAAGGTAAGGGAGCAAGATGTCCCAAAGACGGCCTTCCGAACGCTCTATGGCCATTATGAGTTTCTGGTTATGTCTTTCGGGCTAACCAATGCTACTGCGGCATTCATAGACTTAATCAATCGCGTGTGTCGCCCGATGTTGGACAGATCGGTGATAGTCTTCATTGATGATATCTTGATATACTCAAAGAACGAAGGAGACCACGCTTGTCATATCAAGGAGGTGTTAGAAACTTTACGAAGGGAGAAACTGTATGCGAAGTTCTCTAAATGTGCCTTCTGGCTACGGGAGGTACAGTTTTTAGGGCACGTTATAAGTTCCGAGGGAGTAATGGTTGATCCAGCGCAAGTTGAAGCAGTTACGCAATGGAATTCCCGGAGGACGCCATCCGAAATCCATAGTTTCTTGGGATTGGCGGGCTATTATAGAAGGTTCATTAAAGATTTCTCGAAGATAGCTTCCCCATTAACAAGGTTAACAAGGAAGAACGTGGTGTTCGATTGGGGAAAGGAACAGGAAGATGCGTTCCAGGAATTGAAGGATAGATTAACCAAAGCTCCTATACTAACACTACCGGAGGGAGACGAAGACATAACGGTATACTCCGATGCTTCTTACTGCGGGTTAGGCTGTGTGTTAATGCAAAGAGGAAAGGTTATAGCCTACGCATCCAGACAGCTAAAGGACACGGAGATTAATTACCCGGTTCACGATTTGGAACTTGCCGCAGTAGTGTTCGCATTGAAGATTTGGAGACACTATTTGTATGGGACTAAGTGCGCCATATTTACCGACCATAAAAGTCTGAAATATTTCTTTGAGCAGAAAGACCTAAATATGAGGCAGAGGAGGTGGTTGGAGCTGATAAAGGATTACGACGGTGAGATGGGCAATCGGAAAGAACGATCCACAGACTGATGGGCAATCGGAAAGAACGATCCAGACACTAGAGGATATGCTTTGGGCATGCGTTATTGAGTTCGGCGGTAACTGGGATGATCATTTGCCACTAGCAGAGTTCTCCTATAACAACAACTACCATGCTAGTATTAAAATGCCCCCATATGAGTTATTGTACGATCGACGGTACCGAACTCCTATTTGTTGGGGTGATGTCGGTCAGAAGGAGCTAGGAAGCTTGGAAGTCTTGGAAGCCACCACAGAAAAGTTGGAGAAAATCAAGGCATATATGAAGGCTGCAAAGGATAGACAGAAGTCATACGCCGACAGAAGAAGGAGACCTATCGAATTTAGCGTAGGTGACAGGGTAATGTTAAAAGTGTCACCATGGAAGGGAATTATCCGATTTAGGAAAAGGGGGAAACTGAGTCCCAGGTTTATTGGACCCTTTAAGGTACTAGCACGAGTTGGGGATGTAGCTTACCGGCTAGACCTTCCAGAAGAATTAAGTGGGATTCACCCTACCTTTCATGTGTCGCACTTAAGAAAATGTTCAGCACCGGATGAGGCAGTCGTGCCTCTAGACGACATCGAAGTGGACGAGAAACTAAACTATGCAGAGCAACCGGTGGCTATACTGGACCGAAAGGAGAAACGATTGAGAAATAAGATAGTCAAGCAAGTCAAGGTGCAATGGAAGCACCGAAAGGGGTCGGATGCCACCTGGGAATCCGAGGAGGAAATGAGACGCCAATACCCCGATCTGTTTAACGACGAGGCAGGTTTCGAGGACGAAACCTAAGTAAGGGGGGAGACTTGTAACGCCCCGAAATTTCCCGAAACAAGCTATTTAATAATAATGGGCTTTTAAGGGTTAATTTAAGAAATAAAGGGGTAAATTAGTGGGCTATGGACCTAATTAGCCTAGTGGGCTATGTGCTTATGGGTTTAAGGGCCCTAATCAGCCCTTAAACAATGCATGAACAGCTCCATCTTCAGCTTTTCCAGCCCTAGCCACCAAGGATTTGGACGTAAAAAGTTAAGATTTTGGGTTAAAAACGGGCTGGTTCTTAGTTTTTATTCATCCAGCGAAACTGGGCCCCGATCCAGTGAAACTGTGAGTTAATCCAGTGAAACTGTGTACTCGTTCAGCGAGACTAGGAGAAGTTCCAGCGAAACTACAGTTTCGCTGGGGCGAAACTATAGTTTCGCCGGTAATCTCGCTAAGACCCAGACTGACCTATAGACTTTGCGAAGCTAGGAAATTCCAACGAAAGTTGGGCGCTCAAGGCAGCGAATCTGTCTAGCGAAACTAGCAGAAGTGCTGTCCAGCAAAACTGGTAGCGAAACTGCCAGCGAAACTGGCAGCGAAACTACCAGCAAAACTGTGGGCGAAACTATGAAGAAAATGACGTTTTTGCATATTAACTTTCGTGCAGCTAGAGTATTCAGGCTATAGCTTAAGTGACTTAAAATTTAAGCTAAGTGCACAAGTTCAGGTGAGTTCTAGATCCCCTATTTTATACATGTTTTAAATGTTTTGGGGCGGTATGCATACTAAATGTATATATCTATTATCTGTTCTTTTAAAGAAAGTTTTATACGCTATTTTATATGGAAATAGGGTTTCCTAAGGAGTTGATGATATGACCTTTGTAGTGACGAGTTGCCATGTAATGTGTTGTGTTATATTATGTATAACTTAAACGTGAAAGTGAAACGTAAAGAAAGGTTATGAGGCCCATAACATGTACCTGGATAAAGTAAAGCCTTGCAAGCATTTGGATAAAGGAGGGTTGCATTCGTTGTGCCCTCACCCGGATAAAGTGATAAAGTATGCTCGAACAGGCGGGTCAGTAAGTCCTGAATTGGCGTGACAATAATGGCCTGATCGGGTACGACAGTAAGTCCTTAACTGGCGTGTCGGTAAAGTCCTAGGCGAGCCTAGTCACCGATAGTGACAGAGAATTGACGGATAAAGAAGAGAAATAAATAACAAGAAGTGATAAAGTATTGATAAAGTGATAGCCTGTGTGTATTGATATTTTGACAGACAATTATTATTTTCAACTGATAAAGCTAATATCTTTTATAAAAGTTATTTAGCAAAGTAAACCTTGAATTCACTCAACGAAGCTGACTTTTGTATGCATATCAGTTGACAGGTGAGAGTTAGAGCTATGGGATAGAAGCATGGAACTGAATCTTCTTGGCACTAGAAGACTGGCATCCCTGATGAAGAAAAGCTTAAGAGGACTTTTAAATAGTTTTGAAGATTAAAGACAATTTTTATATTTTATTTGTAATGAATTGAAATTATAGTATTTTCTGCTGCAATATATATTTATACATGTATGAGTAAATGATTGTTTTAAATCGATGTTTTGCTGTGAATGACCAACTGTGAGGTTTCCCTGAGAGAAGGGGGCCTTACACATCCCTCCTCATCTTCTTGTTATTGGGTAAAACCACCACACCCGAACCGTTTCCCATTCCAATTCCGGTCACCACCACTGGCTTTCTTTGCCTCTACCACCGTCACTTCCCTTTCGTCATAAAGTCTCCCAGCCAAATACACTGCCGACCTAAAGGTGCTCGGTCGGGCAGTGATCAAGTGCCTGCGAATGTCAGCTGGTAGCCCCTGAATGTACCGGTTAATCTTCCGAGACACCGGCGTCACCTGATCCGGCACTAGTCTCGCCATCTCAATTAACTTGGTAGTGTACTGTTGGTGGGTCATGGTTCCCGCCTCGAGTTGTAGGAACTCCCTCTCGACCTTATCGAGTTCCCTATGAGGATAGAATTCCTCGATTATTAGCTTCTTTAATTCAGTCCATCGCATTTTCTCAATGGCCCTGGAACCCTCAGCTTGTACGATGTTGTCCCACCAGCATAGTGCTGAGTCAGTAAAGGAGTGGGTGGCAAACTTCACCTTTTGATCCTCCCGGCACTCGCTGATCTCGAGTACCGCTTCCATCTCCCTTACCCAACGGTGGGCAGCTACAGCAGTGCCATTGCCATCGAAAGTCGGGGGCTTGCACCTTTGGAATTCCCCGTAACTGCATCCTTTGATCGTCACCCCTACTATATCATCTTCTTCCTCGTCTGACACTATCGTCTCATGCTCTGGCCGTTCTTCCCCTCCCTTACTTTCCTTTCCAGTCGACCCTCTTCGGTCCTCCTTCTCCTTTCTTTCCTCGTTCCTCACAGCTCGAATAACATCGGTCACTACAGACGGCATAACTGCCTGCAGGACCTGGTGTACCTCATCAACAATCGCCTCCCTAGCTGAGGCATTTAGGCTGGCATTCTCGTTTCCTTCGTTCCTTTCATGAACCTCAGGGTTCACAGGGGTCGTCTCAGGAGCCTTAGCACTGTTCCTAGTCATACGCGGTCGACCTCTACCCCTAGTAGACTTGGAAGGTTTCTTTCCCGCCATTTCCTATATCACACACTGAAAGATTCAAACACCAACACGGTCATTCAAGGAAATAGCTCAGTTTATGTCAAGTCTAGTAAGTCTCTAATTACAGTGGCCAGTTATGATTAGCCATTTACTTTACTCTTCGCACCCCTAGCATTACCTGTCCTGACTACATTAGCATCTAAATCTAACAGTAACACATAAACACATAACATGCGCACATAATACCGGTTAACATTAAGAAAATACCTGATGGCACGCAGCTACTCAGATTGGCATTCCTTTCCTTTCCGTCCCATTTTCAGTTTAAGTTTAGGTTTATTTTGAAAATTTACCCATTTCACTTAAACTTTGGCTCTGATACCAACTTGTAAGGCCCCGTTCCCGGGCACCTCACAGCTGGTCATTCATCGCACATAACAACATATATTTACATTAACTTATTAAAAATCATGCAGCGGAAACATTAAATTTTACTTTCAAATTACTATGAATGCTTTTGCCAATTAATACAACGTCAATCAATTACAAAATACATATTGTTGTATTACATCACAAAAGCATTATACAAAAGAATGCCATTCCCAAAAGAGCTGAGTAGCCGCCTCGTGCCATCCTCAGCAACCTCACCTGCCAACTGAAAACACATAAAAAGTCAGCGTTGCTGAGTGAGTTCTAGTTTTATAATAAAACATACTTTTCTTTCGTTAAACCTTACTTTGCTTACATGCGGTCACACAATGTACGTACACATAGATAATATTATTATTATCTTCACTGTTCATTCATTCGCTTTCGTTTGTGTGTCGTTCGTCGTTAACATTCACATTCTTTCATACTCCTTCTTTTATTCGTACGTTTCTTACTTTCATTCTTTCATTCATTACTTACGTTCGTACGTTCATTTCATTCATACATTCCGTACATTCATTCGTACGTTCATTTCATTCATACATTCGTTACATACGTACGATCATTTCTTTCATTCATACGTTCATTTCATTCGTTCGTACGTTCATTTCATTCATACATTCATTACATTCATTTGTACGTTCATTACTTCCGGTGACATGTACAATACCCCGAACATTATGCACGAAGCTGGTGCTGGACCTGTGGTGATCAACCACGAACATTGTGCACGAAGCTGATCCAGTCACCTGAGGCAAATACATGCACCACTTATCTTTTCTCTTTCATTCTGGATCAATGCCATATGCTATACCCCGAACATTGTGCACGAAGCTGATGCTGGACCTGTGGTGATCAACCACGAACATTGTGCACGAAGCTGATCCAGTCACCTGGGGTAAGCAGCAAGGATCCCATACATATGGTCAATCACAAGGATTGGACCACAATGTGCATCCTTCGGGGTAGCTAACCCGCACACCGTTGAGCTAACACCTGCCAGGGGTGTGCACCTCCATACATTTGCTTGCAAGCCTTTACTTATTCATTTACGTTCCATTTTCTTCATCATTAATATTTTACTTATTAATGATTATACTCTTCGTTAAATTTTAAACATTTTTCATCATGCCATTTCATACTTAACAATATTAAAATAATAATAATATTGTTAACAATAATAAAATACTGATAATAATATCAGTAACAATAATAAGGGTCAATCATTAATCATCATATCGAGCATAAAACATCATCATTAAATAACCCTTAGTCAACCTCGGTCAAAACCCTAAAACCCAGATTCCCAGAAAATTCTGTAAAAATTTCTAAGTATAAACAGTCTGTGCGCATGAGCACTATGCAGGCGCATGAGCCCTGCTTAGGCGCATGAGCACCGCTGGGGCGCACCAACACTTAGGCGCATGAGCATTCTGGGCGCATGGGTACTATTCGGGCGCACGGGGTTTCAGGCGCATGGGACACTTAGTCATTTTCAGCCTAATTCTAGGCGCATGGATACTGTTCAAGCGCATCAACTTCCACTTAGAATTTCTAAGGCATTTCTAGGCGCATGAGGGTACTGTTCAGACGCATCATCTCATACTTAGATTTCTAAGTCTAAATTTCAGGCGTATGGGGACTATTTGGGCGCATGGACAACACTTAAAAATTTCTAAGGCATTATTTAAGCGCATGAGCCTTATATAGGCGCATTATCAGCCTAATTAACATGTTTCTAAGTCGATTTCTGTCCCAAACATCATATTGCCTTATTCTAAGCATATACACACTATACTAAGCATAAGCATAACATGAAACATCCATAAATATCATCATACATACATAGGCATATATGGTTTCATATTTTCATTCTTTAAAACGTTTTTATATGTATTTCCAGCCCCAAAAATCGTACAAAACATGTAAAATACGGGGCCTAGAACTCACCTTAGTAGCTACTCGGGTGTTTCTTCTTCTCTAACCTGCTTATAACGAGTTCACACACCTAAAAACAACACCAAACGCACACACCCGATCACATATGCACATGAGAACACATAACCGAAGCTAAGCCTAACAAAGAACAACTTATAAACACTAATCTTTACCTTCAACCCGAACCCTGCTTGAACTTCTTTCTAAATTTCGAGCTTCTCTTCTTTCTCTCTCTAAAATATCGAGTGAATGATGTTGCGCAGGGTATAATGGGCGGCCATGCCACCTTTTTACCAACTTTTATTACTTTTATGCTTTTTGACACTTTTGGTCCCTCAACTTTGTATTCTATTCTTTTTTTCTTCTCTTTTGTCCTTTTATTCCCTTCAAAAATACGGGTGTTACATGAAACCACAACCACCAAACCGCCATACAAAAAGCCACATGAATCATCCTCATTACTAGGAGGTATGTGGCAAGTTCTAGAGCCTCCTTGAGAACTCTTAGCCACCTTGCTTGACACCTAATAAGCTAGTAAAGGTGACTCACCAAAGCTAGAACTAAACTTCATAATTGCAAGCCATAAAGGCCTCAGCCAAGACCTCCATAAAAGCATCCATAGACCACCTCCACCAAGCACACTACTACCTCAACTTCTCTTGGCTCCCTTGTCTTCCTCGGTTTGACCTTCATCACCACCATCATCACCCGTAACCAACACCGCCATCATCATCCGTAACCATCACCATCCACCACCTTGTTTTCTCTCTACCCCTCGGTTCCTATAAGCGAACAAACATCCAAGTTTCACCATCTTCTCAAGTCGTGGACTCAAGGCACTCTCAACCATCTTTGATCATCGTCAGCTCCTTTTTCTTATCATTCACAAGGTTTTTAAATTTTCTTAATAGCTCTTGAAATCAATATTACACATGTGTTACAAACATCTATATAACTAAGTCTTGGTAAATATACACCAAGACTAAACCTTAAAACATCTTGAAATTCTTATTTTTCATCAATTCACAAGAATGAGATGTTAAAATTCAGAAGCTTGTGACATAAATAAAAGCTTTTGAAATTTTTAAATAAATCTTATAATATTACGTAAAATAAGCAAAAATACTAAATAATTGCGATTGTGGGAATAAACATTGGAAAATTTCTATAAAAATATTGATTTATCATTCTATAAATTTTAGTAAAAATATAATAAGGACAATAATTTATACAAATTATTTAAATGAAGAAAATACTCAAAAATACAAATAAATTTGGGAAAATTTTGGAAACATCACAGAATGACTCTATTGAGATATAAAAGCCCCAGGAATTATTTTGTATTTTATTTCCTTATTATGATTGAAAAATGAATTTTTAAGTGATCTGTAAAGAAAAAATCAAAAGAAATACTTAATCAATACCATAAATCGTGAAAAATTAAATGAAGCCATTATAAATCAAATTAAACATATGGTGTAAATTTAATAATTTTTGGAGTAATATAGATAGTTTTAATTAATTTTAGGAATATTGTAAGATTTATAGAAAGAAATTTGTTGTGACTTAAATATCAGGAAAATTATGGAATAATATAAACTGTTGAAGTAACATTCTATAAAATTTTGGGAATTTTTGGACAACATTAGATATTTTTGGTGATTTATGGTGAATTTGTAATAACTATAACAATTTATATATAGTAAAATAAAAATTGAGAATTTTATGGTAATATTAGCTGATTATATTACAGCTAAATTTTCAAGAATTAGTTATATCTGAGGTTCTAAAAATTCTAAAGAAATTTTATCTAACTTATGAATTATTTTTATAGGTTACAATTTGGAGTAAAGGTGAGACTCATGGCCCCATTTTGATATTTATAAAGTTTTTGGGGGAAAAAGCATACTGTTTATGTCGATGCATTATTTTTGAAATTATTTTGAGATTTACTGTTATTTGTGATGCAACCATTAATTCGAATGAGGAACCGTCTGATAATATTAGTAGCGCTACTTAGGAGAATATTTTGCACCAACAGGATGAGTGTTGTGAGGCTATTTAAATATTTCCTGTACCAACAGAATAAGTGTTGTGATGTAATATTATCTGATCTTGTGAATTATTTCGTGACAGTATGATTATATGTGTGAGCAGGTTTGGTTGTAATTGGTGCATCAATAAAATGTTTTGTCTAGAAATAAACCTATGATCTCACCAACTTTTTATTGACTATTTGAGTATGCTTTTTCAGGTGAAAAATGACTAACAATGTAGACTTCTCGTTTGATGTATACAACGGTTGGGGCGAAGTAGTGGGAAGGATCTGTGTAAACCTAACCGTCAACATATACGATGACAGCGTTGTGGTGGACGCACATTTCCATCGCATTTGAAGATGTTTAGTTAAATAAAAGTTGTAATAAAGATTATATCAAATTTTGACTTTATATGTAATGATGTAATCCTAACTTATGATATATATATAAAATCAAGTTATGTGTTTTATATATTAATACTGTTGTGATTTAATTTCTTATAATTAATTGCATTCTGAACAAACAAGTCACAACCAGAAATCGCTTCACTCTTCCGTCGGGATGTGATATTTAGGCACCCAATGCCTTAGAATATGATTTAAGATTCGTGTGTGCATGGATAAGATTCAAAGTATAAGAGGAATCACATAAGGCATATAATCACATAATCAAGTATAAACATATAAGGTACATAAAATCCTATCTAAGCATATAAAATACATGAGAGGACTCATGTGTAAGGGTACTTAGTTATAGTCTAGGTCATTCTATTTCTAATAACCTAATTCCCTATAACCATGGCTCTGATACCAATCTGTCACACCCCGACCGACGGCGGAATAATCGAGGTGGATGAATATGAAACAATTGTTCATAGCACATGGAACTAAATAAGTTAGAATAATATTAAATATCATTTTGGATTGAACATTACAAGACAATAAATCATTACAATACAAAAGATTCAAACAATGAAATAAAATATTTAGTTAAACTAGGTCCAAGTCTTATATGTGCAAGAAGAATCCCTCAACTAGTAAACCTGAAACATGTTAAAAATAAAGGGTCAACTTTAAAAGTTGGTGAGTTTCCATGGGTTAAACACACGCGTATATATATATATAAAGGTTTACAAGTAGCAATTCATGTCAATGGTTATGAATTATGCAAGTTTATAGAACACATATAGCTACAATCAAACCTTGACTTAATTACAAGTTTATATGATTGGCTAAGTGTACTTGGTTCCCATGATGAACAAGTCATACGTCATCAGGAGCCGGCAATACATCGGCTTTAGCACCAAATAGGCTTGTCAGGCCCATAGATCTAAGACGTCGCCAGACTAGCAATATTTAATGATTGTCAACACATAATGTATCTCATATAATACTCATAATAATACCAATAACCATGACAAAAAGTAAAGATAAATTGCATATGCATTTACAACTATCAATATGTTTGCAAGTGTAAGTTCATAAGGTTAACATGTTTCACCCCAAAAGGTGTGAAATAAAGTAAAAAGAGGCATGGAAAACTCACATGAAAAACTACAAGTATAGTGATGGTAGTAGAGTACATAAGAAAGCTTGGATGTCAAGAGTCAAAGGTGATGTCCTAAATGATAAAAAAACCAATAACTTGAGGTTGGAATTTATTACAAGAAATTAGGACGCTTAGGAATGCCAATAAGCGTAAGGTAGATCGATAAACGATTATTGTACCATTTTTAGATTCTGGACATAATGTTTGGTATGTGTTTGAACAGTTTTATAAAATAGCAAACGGTTTCATAAAATTATAAAAATTTACATTTGACTAGTTCAAAGTCTCCCGGACAACTTTCATTCAAAAACATTTTTATAAAAAGATCCGTAAGTAGGTCAAACAAGTAACACAAGACAAAAGGTGCTGAAATGTGCACTTATCTTCTGAAGGTTATTGTTAAGTTGTCCGATTGAGTTTGAAGACATATAAACTGTCGTTAAAAAGGTTATTCAATGAATTTATTATTGGAGTCTGATTTTACTCAAATTCAGTTTGTTATGATCAAATTATGGTCGGTTGAAGTCAAATTATATTCTGCCAGAATTGTAGTAAGGCACTTATGTGCACTTTTAAAATCGTTAAAGCATGAAACGGGTTAGAACAAATTTATTATATTGATATATGATATATTAGACTTCACTTGAGTTATATTAAAAATATTCCAAGACTTCAACATAGCCATCACTTAGGGAAATAATCTTGTGGAATAACCGAATGCGGAGGCATAGTCGTCCATATGCAAACGGGATTCTTTGTTTACATTAGTGTGTTGTTAGCTTGATTTAAGAATTTTAGTGATTGTTATAATATTAGTGAACATTAGAAGGTTAATGATCAAATGATAGTGATAAAAAAAGATTTGGTAGAAGAAAGAATAAAAGTAAGAACATGAGAACAATTTGATGTTAGGATGATTAAAAGAATATAGAAATGCTTAATATAAACCAATATAAGATTACCTTAGTCTTAGAAACTTCTTGAGATTACTTGTAAAAGAAAATTCTTGAATTTTATTAAAACCAAAGAATGGAAGAAAGGCTTTGTTAGAGAGATTTTTAAAGAATGAGCACATGAAAAGTGAGACCTAAACCTTGCTTTTATAGTTGAGGTTAGGAGGAGGTTATGAATGGTATTAATGATGAGTTATAAGTCTTTTAAAAGGGGGTTATGATTAGAATTTAAAATAAATATAAAATTAAATAATAAAATAATTATTACAATTTAAATTTTAAATTTATGAAGACTCTAATTTTAACAACTTATTTTTTTATAAAATCTTTATAACTTTATAAATCAAATTATCTATTTGTTAATCTTTATAACTTTTATAAAACTTGTAAACTTTACAATTTGATTATTTATTTAAAATTCATAATTACTAATAAAAGTTTATAAGTTTATTAAAATTCATTTTATAACTTTATAAGTTTTAATAAAGTCTTTTCCATTTTGTTATTTTTTGTAACATGATAAATATACTTTATAATTTTATAAAAAATAATTATTTATAAATCAACGAGTTATTATAAGTTGTTTAAATGATAAATTGAATAAATCAATTCACGATATTGTTTAAACTGCACGTCTAATCTATATAATTCATTAATATAAATAAAATAAGTTAAATAAAGAAATTCATATCGTATGAAAGTTCGATTTTAGTTCAGGTTCGGGTTTATAACTTGAAAATGACGGATGTTACATTTCCAACAGACTTTCAAAGTGTAGACCGCTGCAGGGCGACTTAACGTTTTTAGAGGTCCAAAGCGAACAAAAAATATGAGACCCTCAATAGAATATTGATATAAACTCTCCTTCTTTATCCGGGCTTGGGACCGGTAATAATAAACTTATAAGTTTACAATTGGTGGAGGTAAAAAAATTAAGTTATTTATTGTGCTTGTATAATTATCTATACTACTATATAAAGCATAATCATAGGACACAAATATAATGTCATAAAAATTAAGACACATAATACAAACTCTTAAACATTAAGCACAAGTGTTCTATGCAATAATTCTTATTTTGCCATTCATTTAATAAAGTTCTTCTAATTAATACATCATATAATTCATATTATTAATACATTATTTAATAATATAAGATTATTTAACTCCAACATTATAATATTATCTTATTTGAATACTTAACTATATACGTACTAATACTTTTATAATAACAATAATAATAATATAATAATAATAATAATTATTATTATTATTATTATTATTATTATTATTACTATTATTATTATAAAATTTATAAATAAGTAGTAAACTATTTGAATACTTAAAAATACAATTATAAAATATTTTTATACTTATGATGATAATAATAATCAATATATATTATTTATATTTATAATATTATATAAACTATTTGAGGATAATACACTTATCATACTACTCACGATTTAATACACCTAATATATTTTTTTAAACATAAGGTACACTTGTTATATATAATAGTTTCTACTTTGCTCATATTTAATAAATTTATCAGAATTAATATGTTATTTAATATATTTATTTTAAGTATTATTTTTTTAAAATACTTTAAATTAATATTGAAATACATACATTTATTTTTTATATTTTTATAACTTAACACTATTTGATTTAAGTATTATTTTATTTTTGTATTTAAGTATATAATCACTAAATAATTATATAGTTATAATAATAATATCCAGTGTTTAAGGCAGGTCAGAGAAAACACTAGATACAACCCACCACATCACAATATATAACAAATAAAAAAGATTATAAGAAATGTAGGTTAAGGGTTTTACTCAATGTCATGAAAATAATTTTTTTTCCTCCAAACTAATAAAAAACTTACTTTGTTTTTTCTTATAGTTTTATATTTAAACCATTTAAGGATTTTTTAAAACTAATCACAACACTTTCTCTCTCTCTCTTTTTTTTCGAAATTGATACCTGCTCATTTTATGTTTTTTATTTTATACTTAATTTTTTGAGTTACGTCAAATTTATAGTTAATCACCATAACTTTTATTTTAATTTTATACATAAGTCTTTAAGTTATGTCAAATTTACATTTATTGACTTTTTGGTAAACTTTTATATATAAGCCTTCGAGTTATGTCAAAAAAAAATTTAACCAATTTACAATATTGCTTGTTAATTATAATAAAGTCACCATATATTCATTTCTTATTTTTCTTATGAGGTATATATTTTTATAGTTTTTTATATTATATTTTTATCAGTGTTTCGTACGTAGTTTTTTCCGGATTGTTAGTAATAACATATAGATCATCAGATTTTATATCCCAAAAGCTAACATAACGGCATTCACGTATACATTAAACCATACAGCAGCAGAGCGCGGGTCTAATCCGCTATATTTAGATTAAGTTTATTTTTCTAGCTTTTTTTTGATGCAAAATCTTTAATAAATTCTTCGTAATCAAATTCTTTTAAAAAGTCCTTTTCAATTCGATAAAAGAGCTAATCCGTTTAACTTTTATAAGTTTTAATTTGGAAAAGCTACGTTCCGCAGAAGCAACAGTTACGGGAATTGTTAAAATAACTCGCTAGACACACTCGGTAGATCGTAAATAATTTCTTATAAGTTATAATTTGGCCTTTTTATCCCTTTTTTGATGCACCACATTCAAACTTACGGTTTCGGTTTGACATTGTTATAAATTGATTAAATTCTAACTTCTAAGCAACCAATGAACCAAGTTACAATTCCTAGTTATAGTATGTAGTGTGAACTAATTACTAATTGTGACATCCGTCACCACAAGGTCCGTCATTTAACGTGAATTTTGTTAACTATCCTTAGAACGTTTATTTCTCATCTTCATAAACTATTCGTGTGGATATCATACTTGATTGATTTTCTTTTTCAGTGGTGTTATCATTATTTGCATACATATCACTTAGAACGCTTACGAATAACACCGACGACATCATTAACTATATTATGTTATATAATATAAACATCATTAATAACATCATTGTCAAGATACAAACAACATCAAATACTTCCTTGTCACTAATACAACATGCCCATTTACATCGTTTTCAACCGAAACAAATTTGGAAACTCGGGGGCTAAGTGCAGGGACTAGAAGTGACAATTGCCAAACTAGGGCTGGGTATAAATACCCTTAATTCCAGCCCTAGCCTTCACTATTTCTTCTTCTTCCTTATCTTCTTCTCCACTTTTCTTCTTCATATTTTCACCAAAACCGCCCCTTTTCGTCTCGTTTTCGTCGGTGAAACCTCGGCTACAACTGAGACTACACGTTTCTAGAAGGTAGACGACCTTGGTCGTCCATTTTTTCTCATTTTACTTCTGCGATTTCTAGGGTTTCGGGTACTCGGGTTCAACCTGAGCACAAGAGGTCGTGGGGGTGCGTGTGTTGCCTTTCTGAGTGTCCATCTTACTTAGATATGTTAGATAAGGGTTTCTGGAAGTCCTTGATGTGTGAGATCCGTGCACGGAGCAGCCGAAGGCTGCTCAACACTTCAGCAGTCGCGATCTGCTGCACTGGGCGACTGGGTCTGTCATGCGACAGAGCTGTGCGACTGGGTGAGTCGTGCGACTGAGTCCATGCGATTGGGTGAGTCGTGCGACTGAGTCCATGCGATTGAGTGAGTCGTGCGACTGAGCCCATGCGTCTGTGTGTGTCGTGTGATTGAGTCATGTGGATGAGTATTGCCATGCGATTGAGTCAATGCGGATGAATGTGTGCGACTGTGTGTATTGCACGACTGGATGTCCAGTCGAACGAATGAAGGTTCAGTCATACGAATGAAGCTAATTCGTACGAACGAAGGTTGAATCGTGCGAATGGGAGTTGAGTCGTGCGATTGGGTGCTGTGTGGTACGACTAGATGCTGAGTCGCACGAATGGGGGCTCAATCGTGTGAATGAAGCTGATTCGCATGATTGAAGGTCCAATCGTGAGAATGGAGTGTCTAGTCGTGTGTCTGGTCCTGTCATGTGATTGGAGACATTGTGAGTGAGTTCTTCATGTGTACGGTGTTGTCGTGCGATTTTTAGGTGACATCGACACGGTTGCCATTGCTAATGACGATATTTAAGATTAACACTATCAAACTTATTAATGATATATCAAATCAAATCAACTTAACATTTTACAATTAGCAACAAACGATTCAAAACACAAGTGCTTACCAAGTATTTCTCTAACCACAATAACACTTTTACACAAGTATCATCTACAATGGTAACGTTTCTAGTACTTGGATATACATAAGATCTATTGTGAGTGCTTGTGTGCAAGTGTTACCCATGACCGAACCGATACGACCCGACCCAATTAAACAATATTGTTAACATCAGACGCATATCATTAATGCTTAACATAACTGTCAATAGGTGATTGACCGTTCATACATACATACAAGTTTGGGAAGTTACATCATACATACTTATCACTTAACAAGTGAGTTTCGTGGCCCCTTTTTATGCTTATACAATCATTTCAATCTTTTACAAACATGGGGGAAAAGTATGCTCACCCGTTTTCAATGCTGTACAACATACATACATACAATTTTCATACTTGGAATCAACGTGATACTGTTTTGTGAGTACTTATCCGATGCATACATGAGTTAGTGTGTGGTTCTTCTTACAACCATTTAATTCCGGTGTTGGAACCTCCGGATAGGTATTAGTAGTACTACTGGGTTGACACCCCCACCCTTGACAGATGGTTACTTGTGAGTACCATCACACTGCCAGGAACGGGCCTTGGGTGAATATTGTGACATCCGTCACCACAAGGTCCGTCATTTAACACGAATTACATTAACCATTCTTAGAATGATCAATCCTCACTTTTATAAACCAATCGTGTGGATGTCATACTTGATTTATTTTCTTTTTCAGTGGTGTTATCATTATTTGTATCCATATCACTTAAAACGCTTATGGATAGCACCGACGACATCACTAACTATATTATGTTATATAATATAAACATCATTAATAACAACATATTCAAGATACTAACAACATTAAACATATCCCTATAATTAGTATAACGCGCGTATCTACGTCGTTTTCAACCGAAACAAATTTGGGAACTCGGGGCCTAAGTGCAGGGACTAAACTTGACAATTGCCAAACTAGGGCTGGGTATAAATGCCCCACACCAGCCCTAGCTTTCACATTCTGCTTCTTCTTCTACACTCTCTTCTTCTTCTCCATTTATTCATCCTAGCACTAAAATCGCCCCGTTTCGTCTCGTTTTCGTCGGTTAGACCATGCCACAGTCAAGACTACACGTTTCAAGCAGGTAGATGACCTTGGTTGTCTGTTTTTACTCATTTTACTTCTGTGAATTCTAGGGTTTCGGGTGCTCGGGTTCAACCCGAGCACAAGAGGTCGTGGGGGTGCGTGTGTTGCCCTTCTGAGTGTGCATCTTACTTAGACATGTTAGATAAGTGTTCCTGGAAGTCCTTGTTGCATGAAATCCATGCACGGAGCAACCGAAGGCTGCTCAGCACTTCAGCAGTCGTGAACCTACTGTTCAGGCGACTGGGTCTGTCATGCGAATGAGCCGTGCGACGGGGTGAGTCGTGCGACAGAGTCTATGCGATTGTGTGTGTCATGCGATTGAGACATGCAGATGAGTATGCCGTGCGATTGAGTCATGCGGATGAGTATGCCATACGATTGAGTCAATGCGGATGAATGTGTGCGATTGTGTGTATCGCATGACTGAAGGTCCAGTCGCACGAATGAAAGTTCAGTCGTACGAATGAAGCTAATTCGTACGAATGAAGGCTGAATCGTGTGAATGGAAGATTGAGTCATGCGATTGGGTGTTGTGTGGTACGACTGAATGCTTAGTCGCACGAATGGAGGTTCAATCGTGCGAATGAAGCTGATTCGCATGATTGAGAGTTGATTCGTGTGAATGGGATGTCCAGTTGTGCGTCTAGTCCTGTTGTGCAATTGGAGTCATTGTGTGTGAAATCTTCCGGTGTGCGATGTGTGTTGTCGTGTGATGTTAAGGTGACATCGACATGGTTGCCATAACTAATGACGATCTTTAAGAATAACACTATCGAACTTATCAATGTTACATCAAATCCAGTCAACTTAATATTTTACAATTAGTAACAAACAAATCATAACATGAGTGCTTACCAAGTATTTCTCTAACAACAATAACACTTTTACACAAATATCATCGACAATGGCAACACTTCTAGTACTTGGATCTATATAAGATCTATTACACGTGTTTGTGTGCAAGTGTTACCCACGACCGAACCGATACGACCCGACCCAACAAAACAATATTGTTAACATTAGACACATTATTAATATTTAACATAACTGTCAATAGGTGATTGACCGTTCATACATACAAGTTTGAGAAGTTTCATCATACACACTTACCACTTAACAAGTGAGTTTCGTGGCCCCTTTTTACTCTCAAACAACCTTTTAAACATTTATAAACTTGGGGGAAAAGAATGTTCATCCATTTATTTTGTATCTACACGTCTTCCCTAGTGGAAGCTTATTACTACTGTTATGAACGTCTTATCTGCTGAATGAGGATATCATGATTCCTGACTCTATACTACGTTACCAACTTACATGTTACTTGGTGACACTACATTACTATGTGATACTATTTGTGGGTTGATACTATTTGGCTGTGTGGTTCTTCTGTGTGGTTCTTCTGTGTGGATCTTTCAATACAACCATTAGTTCCAGAAGTGGGACCTAAGGATTGGTTTGGTTGTAACATACACCGTATACGCTGTGTTGATCTTTATACGTTGTGTGGATCTTATTTTGCCGTGTGATACTTTCCTTACAAACATTAATTTCCGCATGGAACCGACGACTAGGCTTGGCTGTAACTACCAATAACAGGCAAACCCGCTTATATATAAATGTAATTGCGGTCACCCATATAAACTTACATGATGACGACTAGGTTTGGTTGTAGCTATCAATAACAGGCGAAACCGCTTACATATAAATGTAATTATGGTCACTCATATAAACTTACATGATGTTTCATTTAATTTATTTACTACTTAAAACCTGCGAAGCTCACCAACATTATTGTTGACAATTTTGAGCATATCTTTTTAGGGAACATTGAGAACTGAAGATCTAGGAGTGCTGCCTTAGTGGAGACCCTAGGATGCATTTTTGAGATTGAACAAACATGATGAACAATTCTTTTATACGTTGTTGCAGTCTATCAACAATTAACATTCTTTTGGATACTTGTTCCCGGGTTGTGGGAATTACACACAGGAATACAATTTTTGTGATTATGTGAATCGTTTATATGAATCAACTACAAGTTCTGTTTATGCTTATGGCTATGCTGTCGTGGATATTGACTAGACATGAAACAAGTCTCCATTTGTGCCGGGTGTCGTCATGACACGCTATGTCATTAATTACATATATATTGCATCTCTATTGTTAACCATGTGTTATGACGATCCCGTCTAGCTCGCATCCCCATGTTTCCGCTATCAGCGGGGGTGTGACAGACTGGTATCAGAGCCATTGGTTATAGAGAATTAGGCAATTCACTTGACCTAGACTATAACCTAGGAACCTTCATGTAGAATGCATGCTAGGACTGGCTTGTATTTGATATTACATGTATGTTCCTCTATACTTGTTTCTTGTCTCTATACATGATTCTATACATATATGCTTGTTATCTGATCATCTTGAGGAAGACACTATTACTCTTAGTCTTTCTCCATGGGATACCTTTATACTAGAATCTTACAGTTATATGCGCACTACATTATACCATTAGGTCGGAACACCCGACTGAAGGGAAACTTCATAGATCACGCGTAGCGTCGATCATAAATACTAAACCCGACCATAAGATAGTATGCCTGAGATCCTGAAAGTATGAAGGACAGACAACTATCGTTAGACAAATTGTGTTTATGTGCTTGGAGTTTAATTGCTACTACATACTACTATTGGGATACTAATGGCTCATGCACATTAGGACATTACATGAATCGTGCTTGATGAATGTTGTCAATACTATGATGTTAACTTGGGGTAGATGAAGCTAAGGGTGACCATGCAAGGAAAGTTACCATTACGGGTGCACACGTAATTGCAATTCGCTATGCATGTGAAGTCTGGCTAATCTTACCATGAGGTAACGATCATGAGTATTACAAGTTTTCTATTCTATACCCTAGGGTGCTAGGATCATAATTCTAGTAAGGCCTTGTTAAGGGTAACAAAACATTACTAACACTTGCTATTACATAAGTCCTGTCCTACTTAGAGCCTTCATGGTATTACCAATCATGACATTGATTTTATTCTCCACGAAACATCCCTCCGCTTAGCATTTCAGTAGCTAAGGAACTGATTGAATGCTTAGAATGAAAGTGGACTTCAAGAAAAGTAGAGGAGTGATGATACTCTCTACACACACATTATGTTATTCATTGAGATGATGCTAAGGAAAATCGGATGTCAAGTAACCAGTTTAGGCATCATTCTAGGTATATCGTGGATGTGGTGGGAACGCTGTGGGGAACCCTATATATAAGCATCACCGGTATACTAAGGATGTGCTTAAACTGGGCTACGTGATGATCTTGATTGACTGAAGCATGGGTTATTGGAATTTGATGAGTGAAATCATACATGTATCTTCAAGTGACTAAGGTTTACATGTTTACTAAAGTTTACATGTTTACACCTTTCTATGATTAGAAGATGCCACCTCGAAGAGTCACATGTAGTACCAATCAAGAAGGTGAGACCCCACAAGGCAGAGGTAGGGGTAGACCACCAAGAACAGGTGGAGCTCCAACTGGCAACAATCAGGGAACTGACAACCCTGACATAGCTGCTATGATTTCTCAGCAGCTGGCCGCACTGATTCCAACTATAGTGACTCAAGTGAGCGACACTCTTCTGAATCATCATCTCCACGGGGATCATGATACTAATGATCAACATAACCAAGGAACAAGGGAAGACACTTGGATTGGTGGAACAACTGGGAACGAAAGTGGGGTCGACAATATAAGACGGGGATGTTCCTACAAGGAATTTGTGGCCTGTAAACCACGAGAATTTGACGGGAAAGGTGGGGCGATAGCCCTAACTAGATTGCTTGAAAAGATGGAGGCAGTGATTGATATCAGTGAGTGCCTCGACAATCAAAGAATCAAGTATGCCACATGTTCACTGCAGGGCAAGGCACTAACCTGGTGGAACACCCAGGTTCAAGCTAGAAGAAGAGAGACTGCAATGCGGATGACGTGGGATGAGTTTAAAACTCTAATCACCGAGGAATATTGTCCACTCAACGAGATGCAGAAGTTTGAACATGAATTTTGGAACCATGCTATGGTAGGAGTTGGGCACGCAGCTTACACTGATCGTTTTCATGAGTTAGCAAGACTGGTTCCACATCTGGTAACTCTGGAATCAAAGAGAATTGAAAGGTATATTTGGCGACTCGCGCCTCAAATCTGAGCATTGGTAACAGTAGCTGCTCCTCCTATGATTCAGAGCGCAATCCTGAAGGCCGGCGCTCTAACTGACGAGATAGTAAGAACAGGGATATTGGGTAGGGGAGAAGAGAAGAGAAAGGAGGCTGGGGAAACGAGCCGGTCTAATGTCGGAAGGTTTGATAAGAAGGCCAAGACGACCCGAAATTTTGTGGCTGTGACTCAAGTAAAGAAAGAATATGCTGGGCCGCACCCGAAATGTGACAGGTGCAACCTTCATCATCACCCAGCAATGCTGTGTCAGGCGTGTGTGAACTGAAGGTGCCCGGGGCACCTAGAAAAGGATTGTAGAATTGCGCTGAATCTAGTTGATAGGATCAATTAGAGCAATCTGTATCAATTAGATGAACAATTCAAAGCAAAATACAATCAAGTGTAATCAAATCAAGACAAATCAACAAAATTCATATTCCATTGATTGCAAAGACGATTACAAGTGATAGAAAGCAGTTCTCATAAAACATATGCAAAAACTTACTATCTACACTACGTCTAAGCTATTTATACTAGGACCTAAGGAACTAAATTTACACAACTAGTCCCTACACTAGTATAAAATACAAAAACAGACACTAAACAATAAAAGACTAAATGTTAATCTTTTAAGAACCTAACAATACTCCCCCTAAGATTGACATTGTCTTCAGTCTTCTGTTCAGCTCCATCCTTTTCTTTTTCTTCTTTTGTCTTGATCTTGACTTTGTCTTCATTTCTTCTCAGCATCCTTTGATTTTTTCTTTTCTCCTTGAATCTTCTATCTTCAATCTCAACCTGAGCTGTATTCCAAAACTGTCTGATAAGCCTGTCATAGATTACTGTTTGGTAGCACATGGCATAAACATATTTGGTTCTTAGCAGAAATCTGATCATTTCTTCATATGAGAAAGCATCTTGAACTTCATCATTCAAAAATGCAACAATATTATGCTTAGGTACAAATTTCAGTTCTGCCATCTGCAAAATTTAAGAACAAAGATGTTAGATAATATGTATTTTGAAGCAAATGATTAATTGTGAGTTTAAAATAATGATGATTTAAGAAATTATAAACTGATGTGTTAAATTTAATTTGAATCTTGAAAACAACTTGAATTTTAATTTTAAGTGTAAATACTTAATTTTGAAAAATGATGAATTTTCAAGATTGTTTTTTATTAGCATTTTAACACTTCTGTTTATGAAATCTTATATCACTTTATTAAACTCTTAAATTCCTGAGATGATGATTTGTATCAATGTTGATTTTATTTTGAATTTTGTTTTATTTTATTTTGAAAATTTTTGAAACTGTTCATCTTCTTCAATCAGTTCAACATCCCCGAGACTGTTCATCGAAGACCCTGAACCAAAAATTTAATCAAACATCAGATTATCACAAGATTAACCTAATATAATGATCGAAATCATCAAATGAACATGAATCAGTCATCAATTTTTCTCATTTTTCTCTCGATTTGAAGAACTCTGTGATTTTGTCAAGTGTTAGGGTTCATACGACCCACAGGGATCGAACGACCATCAACATGTTTCATTAAAAATGAAATCAGTTGAAAATGATTCATTTACTTACATTCACAATCTCACGAATCCTATCAATAATCGGGAATTTTTGTTCGAAGAGAATACAATCGATGAATAAGGGTTTTTGATCGAAGAAAGTCGAAAGTTCGAGTGTTCAGAGGGTTTTGTGAGGGTTTTTGAATTAGAATGAAATGAATATCACAAGTGTTCTATTTATACTAAGTATAAAAATTTTAGACTCATGAGTACTGTTGGTCGTTTTAGGATCATTCAGACTCATTAGATCAAAAATTTTACTAAGTATCTAGACACATGAGCACTGTACAGCAGTCGTATGAGCACTGTTAGACACATTAGTCTAGCCGTATGAGAACTGTTTCAGACTTATGAGAACTGTTAGTTACTTAAGCACTGTTGGTCGCATAAGAACTGTTCCAGTAGCATGAGTACTGTTTCAGTAGCATAAGAAATTTTTCAGTAGCATTAGCACTATTAGTCGTATAATAAATCTGAAATGTCCACATTCACTTGTAATTTTTTCAAGTCTTCCACCTGCACACTGTTTAAACAAATTAGTAATATTTCATACTAATATTCAAACAATATTGCATATTTACACTTTGACCCTCAAAGTTTCAAATTTACACTTTTGACCCTCAAAGTTTCAAATTTTCATTTTTTGACCCTTAAAGTGTCAAATTTTCATTTTTGACCCTTAAAGTTTCAAATTTTCATTTTTAACCCTCAAATTTGAACTATTTACAAGTTTGACCCTTCATCTTAGTTTCAAAATGAACAACCAAATATTTCAACATCTGTCTTGATTTAAACTTTTCAAAGAAGCTTTTCCTTTCTAACAATTATGAGATCATTTTATCATTTGATAAACACACACATACTTTGAAATTAAAGCATCATCCGTTCAATTCAATCATGATCATTTTCATTTTGATTTTCTGAGAATATTCTTACTGGATTATTACTCCCCCTAAACTTTTAAGTTTCACAAACTTAGAAGTTTATTAATTGATCATAAGAATATCATACTTAACTTTGTTATATTGCCTGCACACAAGAAAACATGCATAAAATCAAAATTAAAGCAGAATAAAAATCTAATATTTACACTAGAATCTTTAATTGCAGTGAGATCATATTAGATAAGATCAGACATTAAAATAAAAAATTGTGTGGATAGTCATAGACAATGATTAAATCCTGATCAAGTGTGTTCCAGGTCAGTGATATCACAGCAAAGGAGACACAAGATCTAAGGACAGCAAATGAGTGTTTTTGACATAATCTATCAGCTCACTTACTTTTTCAATTCTTGGATGAGTATGGTAGAGGTGTATGACAAGATGTGACTCATACCAAGACAAAGAGGATCAACCATCATCAAGACAAGCAAGAAAGCACTTATTCTCAACTTATTACCTAACAAATATGCATAATCAGAGTTCATGTTACTTAATGTAATAGAGAATGATCATGGATAACCATTTGATCAACTCTAACCATCCTTTTGAATGGGTTGTGCACATTGGCATCTTTTGCATCAAATGAGAATATCCAGGTCTGTAATGACTTACAACAGAGGATATCTCGGTACTTCAGGTCTATGATGACTCATAACAGAGAAGTAAATGATGCTTGTAACAGATCTCATGATTAGTCACATTACCATTAGGTGAGCAGGAGTAGCTTAACAAGCAGTCAATCTGATAAGCTAATACACTCAAATGTACTTAGATGAATACACAAACAAGCATAAGAATGTGGGTGATCACAAGAATTTACTTGTTCAGTATACTAGCATGATAGTGTCTACACAACAATTCCTGATCATGTCAGACTTTATTAGCGAGTGAAGTATGTAACTGATCTTACTAATGTACTATCATTTCTCACAGAAGGCAAAAACAGATTCATTCCTAAAATAAAGAATGAAAAATGAAAAGCACTCTATTTTTTGGATTTTTGATTTATATTTTTCTATTTGATTTTGAGGTTTTCTACTTTTGTATTTGTTTTTCTATAAAAGAAAGCACACACACACAAACAATCAGGCAAATAACTATGAAAAGTTATCCTTATGAAAATTTCAGATGTAGGAAAGTTTTTGATCATGAAAAGATTCAAATTTGTAACCAGGTTTACACATGGTTAATAAGGCCAATTGACTCCACTAAATACTCAAACCTTCCTGGTAGAAAAGCTTTAGTAAATAGGTCTGCCAACTGTTTTTCAGTTGCTATTTGAATCAAAATGATTAAACCTTTTTCAGAATTATCTCGTAGAAAATGATATCGAATTTCGATATGTTTTGTTTTTGAGTGTTGAACTGGATTAGCTGTAATGAACATAGCAGCAGTGTTATCAATGTAAATGGGTGTTTTAAGAAAATTGAACCCATAATCTAGCAGTTGGTTTTGTAACCAAAGGATTTGAGAACATCCTGCGGATGCAGCTATGTACTCAGCTTCTGCAGTTGAGACAGAAACATTTGTTTGTTTCTTACATTGCCATGAAACTAATCTGGGTCCAAGAAACTGACACCCACCCGTAGTAGATTTTCTATCTTGACAACATCCACCATAATCACTATCTGTATATCCATGTAACTCAAAATTACCTTCATAAGGATACCAAAGCCCTAAGGCTGGTTTACCTTTGAGATACCTGAATATTCTTTTGACAGCAATTAAGTGAGATTCTTTCGGGTCTGATTGATACCTTGCACAGACACAAACAGCATACATTATGTCTGGTCTTGATGCAGTAAGATACATCAAAGAACCAATCATAGATCTGTATAAAGTTTGGTCTACTGATTTTCCTTTAGGATCAGGTTCAATCTTGGTGTTAACATCTGCTGGAGTTCTTATGGATTGACAATCATGCAGTTTGAATTTCTTCAAGAGTTTATCAACGAACTTCTCTTGATTAATAAAAATACCATCTGCAGATTGTTGAACTTGTAGTCCAAGAAAGAAATTTATTTCTCCCATAGAACTCATTTGAAATCGAGATTTCATAATCTCTTCAAATTCTTTGCACAAAGATGGACTGGTAGAACCAAATATGATATCATCTACATACACTTGCACACATAAGAGATCATCATTATCCTTCTTTATGAATAAAGTTGGATCGATTTTCCCTCTGGTATATCCATGTTGGATCAAGTGTTGAGATAATGTCTCATACCAAATTCTAGGAGCTTGATGTAGTCCATATAAAGCTTTGCTAAGCTTATACACACGATGTGGAAATTCTGCATCCTCAAAGCCCGGAGGTTGCTTAACATACACATCATCAGTGATTGGACCATACAGAAATGCACCTTTTACGTCCATTTGATACACCTTGAATTTCATGAATGATGCATAAGCCAGGAAAACACGAATAGATTCGAGTCTTGCAACTGGAGCAAATACTTCATCATAGTCAATTCCTTCTTCCTGAGTGTATCCTTGTGCAACAAGTCTTGCTTTGTTTCTGATTACAATGCCACGATCATCAGTTTTATTTCTGAACAACCATTTGGTGCCTATGGCATTTTCTCCTTCAGGTAATTCCACCAACTTCCACACTTCTTGTTTTCGAAATTGTAGAAGTTCCTCCTGCATAGCTTCAATCCAACCATTGTCCTGTAATGCCTCGGTGACATTTTTAGGAACATTCTGAGAAAGGAAACAAGAGTATAAACAAACATTTGCATGTTCAGATTTACTCCTAGTAGTTCTTTCATTCAGAGGACCAATAATCTGTGATGTTGGATGGTTCCGGTGGATACGAGATATCGGAATCTCATTTCCTTGAACAGTAACATCAAGATTTGTTTGGTTCAGATTGGAGAGCTGTTGCAATAAGGTAGAAGAATGTGGTGTGAAATTTGGAACTTGAGTCGGAGAATTGAGAAAGTAATCGAAGTTACTATGATCAATTACATCTCCAGAGATAGAAGATGTGCCAGACTCAGGATGTCCAATTTCTGTACCATCATTAGGAAATGGTTGTGATGCTTCTTGAGCAGCTGAAACAGAATGATCTGAAGCTGGAGAATCAGGAACATTGTCATGAAAATGGATTGTTGAATCCTTGACAAATGAAAAAAATGGATAATCTGGACGAGCATCATCTGAATCATCAGAATCTGAATCATCACTGAAAGATCCAAGATCTCCTCTTGAGTTCTTCTTACCTGAAAAATCATCAGATTGATTAAACAAGTTAGACTGAAATGAGTTTGACAAAGAATCCAAATCAAATAACCATGCAGGACCATTTGAAACTGATGGAAAAGAATTTTCCAAAAATTTAACGTTGAATGTTTCATTAATAGTGTTTGTCCTAGAGTTATACACTCGATAGGCTTTTGAAACAGATGAATATCCAACGAAAAATCCATTATCAGCTTTTTCTTCAAATTTTCCTAAATGATCACTTGAATTAAGAATCATAACGGGACAACCAAATGATTTTAAAAAATTTATGTTTGGTTTCCTGTCAAACATCAACTCATATGGAGTTTTCTTTTTATCTTTAACAAGCAAGATTCTGTTCTGAACAAAACATGCTGTGGATATTGCTTCGTCCCAGAAAGTGATTGGAAGTTTAGCATCAGCTAACATAGAACGGGCAGCTTCAATCAAAGTTCGGTTCTTCCTTTCAGCAACTCCATTTTGTTGTGGAGTTCTGGGAGCACTGAACTGATGAACTATCCCTTTTTCTGCACAAAACAAATCAATGTTAGCATTTTTAAATTCAGTTCCATTATCACTTCTTATTATTTTTACTTTTTGATCAAGTTGATTTTCAACTTTATTAATAAATTCTTTTAGAAGATCTGCAGTTTCAGATTTAGCTTGAAGAAAGAAAACCCATGAAAATCTTGTATAATCATCTATGATGACTAAACAATAAGATTTTCTACCAATACTCCTAACATTAGTTGGTCCAAAAAGGTCCATATGTAACATCTGGAGTGGTTTGGTATTTGAGTTTATCAGCTTGGACTTATAAGACGCTCTATGTTGTTTTCCCTTCAGACATGCTGAGCAGTGATCAGTAGTTGAAAACTTCTTGGAAGGAAGTCCAATAACATGATTTCCTGCTACAAGCTTGTTCATGTTTTTGAAGTTGGAATGACCGGGACGTCTATGCCAAAGCTGGCTTTCATCATTTGAAGCTTTAGCAATCAGGCAAGTAGTTTCAGTTGCAGGATCCACTTGAGACATATCCAATTTGTATACATCTCTGTCTCTAGCAGCTTTAACTATCACCCAGTCATTGCTAATCTGAAAACCTGGTTTCAAGACATAACAGTGAGATTCATCAAAAAGAACAGAGTAAGATTTATCACAAATTTGGGATACACTTAAAAGATTAAAGTTCAACTGTGAACAGAAGTTGACTTTATCAAAACTTATAATCCCATTGGACACTATTCCCTCTCCTGTTATCTTTCCACCTGCATCTCCTCCAAAAGCAACATGAGTACCGTCCTTTAACTTAAAGTCTTGCAATAAGGCTTGATTGCCTGTCATATGCCGGCTACACCCACTGTCAACATACCATGAGTTGATTGGTCTCCGCGGGCGTACCTGCATTCACAAACATTTAAGGTGAGTTAGTAACCCAAGCCGAGATGGTCTTGGGCTTGCCAAATTTGTCAACAATTGTAAATTGTTTAAAATGAAGTTTGTTGACATCTGGTTTCTTTTGAATTTTGACCTGTTCAAATACTTTTTGTGAAATCAACTGATTATCTCTTTGTGAATTATCAAGGAATCTTGAACTTTTGTATGAATCATTTGAGAATGTTCCTTTGTTTATTCTCACAGAGCGAGGAATAAACTTTTCATGATTGTATTGCTGAGATTTGACAAAGTGATGATTATCATAACCAGAATTGTTTCTTCTGAAAGATCTCAGACCCAAGGAAGGTTGTGATTGTGAAAATTTAAATCCAATAGTTTGATTTTTTATAAATTGTGGATTTATAAAACCTTGATTATTGAATTCCTTCCTTGTAGAGTTCTTCCTGAAGTAACAATCATTGGTATTGTGATTTCTTTCATCACACAATGCACAGTATTTGTTAAAATAACAATCAGCTGTGGTGTGATTTGTCATATCACATATATAACAATACTTGTTAAAGTAACATTCAGAAATGTCATGATTGTACATGTCACAGATATCACAATACTTTTCAGAATGTTTAAACAACATTTTATTAACCCTTGATGTTGAAGCAACATTTGATTCTTGTTTGAATTTTGGGTTAGGCAGTTTAATTTGTTGTTTAATTTGAGTAAAGTTTGTCTTTTGATCTTTGGGATTTTTCTTTTGAACTTGAACAAAATTCTTTGACTCCTTTGATTCAAATCTTTTGTACACAGCGGAAGTCTTATGATCTGGACTTGTTCTCAGATCAGAGTTAGATTTGATCTTAGGTGTATTTGTTATTTTTGTGTTTGTGTTCAAGTCAAAAGTTCCAGCAGACACAAACTTCACAGGTTTAATTTGAGTATTGTTCTGTGAATGATTAGTTGATTCAGTTTTCTTTGCTTTTGCAGCTTTTCTTCGTCTTTGATTTCGCAATCTAGATGAAGTTTTCTTGCTTTGAAGTTTAGTTGAATCTTGAGAAGATTCCTTTTGACATTCTTTCACTTTAGTTAGTTCATTTGAACTAGAATCATCGGAATTATTGTTATCTGATTTAACCTCTTCATATTTTTCTTTCAGTTTGTTATTGACATCAGAATTTTCACTCTTTATTTCAGTTTGTTCAATAACATTTTCACTTTTTGGTACGAACAGCTTCTTTTGTTTTTGTTGAGGTTCATAAGATTTAACTTTGATTGGATGACCATTTTTGATCTTGTTTAAATCAGTTTCTTCATAAACTTCAACATTTTTCTTTTGAAGGTTCTTTTGATCTTGAAATTCCTTCAGTTTAGCTTTGTTTTCTGGTGAATGATCATGAGTATTGAAATTATCAGGTAATGTTTTTGAGATAGATTCAGGCATAGGTTCATGTGTGAATCCTAGACCTGTTTTGTCTTTTTCATTCCTTCCATTCACCAGTTGCTCAACAATTTTCTTTGAGCTTTTAACTTTAGCTAAGTCTATTTGAGTTGCTGCATGTGCCAATTTTTCTTTTTCAAGTGTTTTGTTCATCTCTTCAAGTTGTTGTTTGACAAGTTCAAGTTCTTTAATGGTTTTGTTCCATGATGCTTGAAGAGACATGATCTTTTCATCAGCAATTTTGTGATCTGATTTTAGCTTGTTGTGTTTTGATTCTTCTTGTTTGAGCTTGTCACAAATTTTAAATGAATATGTTCTGTAGTGTTCAACTAGCTCAAAACATGCTTTTGTGCACATTTTCTCTCTCACTTCTACTGGTATTTCAGGATATGAGTGTGAAGATTCAGTATCAGAAGAATTAACAACCTTTGGCTGTTCTGATTGAGCCATAAGAGCAACTTCTTCAGTGGTATCTTTTGGGTCTGCTTTGTCACTCCAATCATACTCTTCTTCTTGATCTGATTCATCATATTTAGGATCTTTAACTTCAGACCAGTCATCATCATCAACTTCAGCAACTAATGCCAGATTAGCAGTGAGATCAGCAGTAAATTGTTCTGCATATGCACTCCAGTCATAACCATCTTTGATGTTTACAACCAGTGCCTTCTTGGTTTCCTCACTTTTCTTCTCTTCTTTGGGTTCTGGCATTGGTAGACTTTGGTATGGCTTCTGAAAAGTCTTGTTTGCCTGTTGCTGATACTTTTGACCATTTGAGCTGCCTTGAGTGTTTCCTCCTTGGTTTCTTGGAGCTTTGCATTCTCTTGAAAAATGACCATAACTGTTACAGCTAAAGCATCTTGATTTTGATTTATCAAACCCAACAGTTTTGTTTGCACTGGGTTTGTAATTTCTGTTAGTGTAAGCATGCTTTTGAGTTCTGTAAGCTATCATGACCATCTGCCAATTAAGATCCATTTCTTCTACATCATCTGGATCCATTTCAAACAAATCCTGTAGAACTAGCTCCATTTGAGTCAGATGACTGCCTTGATAAGCTTGAAAGCTTGCCATGAATGCAGTGAAAGCAGTTATTGACTCTTCATCTTGTAAAAGAATGTTAATCACATCTTTCACTTTGCTTGGATTGGGAGAGTTTGAGGAGGATGGCATCTCAGTTGAAGGTTTTGGCATTTGAGCTTTAGGTGAAGATTGTGGTTGTGGTTGTGGTTGAGTGGAGTAAGCAGGTGTACTTGTGAAGAATCCTGCTCCCACAAATAGATCACCTTCATCTTCAGGAGTAGATTGATCTTTGGCCAAGAATGCATTCTCAACAGTATTTGCTGGTGAAGCAACATACTTATACTGAGTTGTAGATGCATGTCTATCATTATTTCTTGAGCTCTCATCAATTTCTACAGATTCAATTTTAGCAATGAGCAGATCAAGATCCATTGGAAACTTCTCAGTATGTTTCAACAACGTGACAGTTTGTTTCCAAGAAGATGGTAGTGCATTCAGGAGTCTATTGTTTAAGTCCTCAAGATCATTCTTGATTCCCAAAGTAGACATCTCTGTAGTTAATTGCACAAACCTGTTCATCATTTGGTTTATTGTTTCTCCTGAGATGTGCTCAAAAAGTTCCAATTGCCTTTTCAGTTTCTGCTTTTTCAGATCTTGAATCTTTTTTCCTCCTTCACATATAATCTTCAAGGCTTTATACATTGTATATCCAGTCTGATAGTTTTCAAGCCTTGAAAGAACTTCCAGTGGTAGTCCTTTACACATGAGAGAATATGCTTTGATGT
Source organism: Flaveria linearis (assembly GCA_024085815.1). Lineage (NCBI taxonomy): Eukaryota > Viridiplantae > Streptophyta > Magnoliopsida > Asterales > Asteraceae > Flaveria > Flaveria linearis. The sequence continues at coordinate 39,540,637 of CM044005.1, read as the reverse complement.
CATTCTTTACTTTCTTTAAATCATCACCATGAAGATTATCTTCTGGATAAGGCTCTTGTGAATCTTTAGAATACACAAATCCTCTGTCTGGACCATCAGTAGTCACAGGAATGTATGGACCTTTTTCAATTGATTTCCACAGATCAGTGTCTATGGAATTCAAATGATGTTTCAGCCTAAGAGACCAATTTTTAAAATCAGCTCTGTTTTTAAGTTTTGGAACTCTATTCTCAGAATCTTCTGATTTAGCCATTTTTTTTTATATTTTTGTTGTTTTTCTAATCTTTTGAATTAAGAAATGAAAAGAAAAAAAATATTTTTGGGTTTTTGAAATTTTATGAAAAATTTCTAAGTGTTAAGGCTGAAAAGTCCGAAACAGTTGTCAAACGTCCAACAGTAGTGATACGACCAGAAGTGAAACTTCCAATAGTTGTAATACGTCCAACAATGAAAAAGTCCAACAGTAGTGATGAGTCCAACTGTGATGAGTCTAAGGGATTGCCTTAGAAAAATATTCAACACAGTGCTGAAACTACCAACAGTAGTTATACGACCAAAGTTGAAACGACCAACAGTCGTTATACGGCTAAGCTGAAATGACCAACAGTCGTTATACGGCTAAGCTGAAATGACCAACAGTCGTTATACGGCTAAGGTAAAACTACTAATAGTAGTGATGTGTCTAACCAACAGTGGTTATACGACTAGGGTGATACGACTGAAACAGTTGAGAAAAGTCCAACAGTTCTCAAACGACCAATCACTTAGTCAATTTTCAGTGTTTTTCATCCCTAATACGGCACATTCATCAGATTCTTATGAATGTAATGAACTCAGAAATCTCAAAATCCTTCAATTGTTGATGAATTGAGCTGAAATTTCGCAATTAGTTCAAGATTATGCCGATAATCAATCCTATAACCTCAATTTCTGTGATTATCAACAACTTTCTATGAATTTCAGAGATTTTAGGTCGAACACTCAAGAACACATATTCGTACTGTTTTTCCACTAATTCACTTGATTTTTATGAGATAAACTGCAAATTGTGATTCAAAACATGTTTCTGATGATGAAACACAGCTTCGATTCACAATATTTCACTTGAATTGTCAATTGATTACAGATTTCAGTGGATTTTTGAAGTATCTATCTTCGACAGAACCTCAAAAACACGCAACCGAAAGCTCTGATACCAATTGATAGGATCAATTAGAGCAATCTGTATCAATTAGATGAACAATTCAAAGCAAAATACAATCAAGTGTAATCAAATCAAGACAAATCAACAAAATTCATATTCCATTGATTGCAAAGACGATTACAAGTGATAGAAAGCAGTTCTCATAAAACATATGCAAAAACTTACTATCTACACTACGTCTAAGCTATTTATACTAGGACCTAAGGAACTAAATTTACACAACTAGTCCCTACACTAGTATAAAATACAAAAACAGACACTAAACAATAAAAGACTAAATGTTAATCTTTTAAGGACCTAACACTAGTGGCACCCGTCAACGCGGTTAACCCCGCTGAAAATGCCAGATTCTGTTATAGGTGTGGAAACCCAGGTCACTACAGGAACATGTGCCCCAAACTGAATAGGGCATCGGGTCAACAAGGGGATAATCAACAACAAGTGATGGCCATAGCTGGGAATCAAGGCCCGGCTAATCAAGGGAGCGTCGCTCGGGGACGTGCATTTGTCATTGGAGCTAACGATGCTCGTCAGGACCCGAATGTTGTTACGGGTATGTACTTGCTCAATCACCACTTCGCATCCATATTGTTTGATCCTGGAGCAGACAATTGTTTCATATCCTCTGATTTTGCACGCATGCTTGCCTTGAACCCTAGTAGATTAGAAACTAGCTTCTCCGTAGAAATGGCCAACGGTAGAGTTATACAGGCCGATAAGATCATTAGAAAGTGCTCCATGATATTAGAAAACCATGCCTTCGACATAGACTTAATACCTTCTGAGTTGGGGAGTTTCGATGTGATTGTGGGGATGGATTGGTTGTCGAAACACGGAGTCGAGATTGTCTGTCGGGAAAAGGTAGTACGGATCCCCATGCCAAATGGGGAGGTACTCCAGATACACGGAGAACGACTGGAAAGAACTCTGAAGCTTATTTCTTGCATGAAGACGCGTCGATGTTTATGAAAGCAGTATTACGCATTTCTGGCCATGTAGTGGAAAAGAAAGATGAAGGCAACAAGTTGGTAGATATTCATGTAGTAAGAGATTATCCGAAAGTGTTCCCTGATGACTTGTCGGGTTTGCCTCCTCCATGACAGGTGGAATTTCGTATAGAGTTGGTTCCTGGAGCTACGCCGGTAGCAAAAGCACCATACCGGTTAGCACCATCCGAAATGCAAGAGTTATCTGGCCAATTACAAGAGCTACTGGAGAAGGGTTTTATTCGGCCAAGTCATTCACCATGGGGAGCACCGGTCTTATTTGTCAAAAATAAAGACGGGTCGTTCCGCATGTGCATCGATTATCGCGAGTTGAACAAGTTGACTGTGAAGAATCGATATCCTCTTCCCAGAATTGATGATTTGTTTGATCAGTTGCAAGGGGCTTCATATTTCTCCAAGATCGATCTTCGTTCTGGATATCATCAACTAAGGGTTTTTGAGGATGATATACTGAAGACGGCATTCAGGACTCGTTATGGGCACTATGAGTTTTTAGTCATGTCGTTCGGACTGACTAATGCACCAGTTGTGTTCATGGACCTGATGAATTGAGTGTGCAAACCCTACTTGGATAAGTTCGTGATCGTATTCATAGATGATATACTTATCTACTCTCGATCGAAAGAAGACCACGAGGAACATCTTCGGTCCATACTGAGTCTATTACAAGAAGAGAAACTTTTCGCTAAACTCTCGAAGTGCGAGTTTTGGCTTCGAGAAGTGAAATTTTTGGGGCATGTGGTTAACGAAAATAGGATTCATGTAGATCCCGGCAAGATTGAAGCAGTAAAGAAATGGGATGCACCCCAGACACCTTTAGAGATACGGCAATTCTTAGGATTGGCCGGATACTATCGTCGCTTCATTGCGAATTTCTCAAAGATTGCTCAACCGTTAACTTTGTTGACTCAAAAAGACAAGAAGTTTGATTGGGGACATGCACAAGAACAAGCATTCCAAACATTGAAGGAGAGGTTGTGCAATGCACCTATATTGTCCCTCCCAAACGGAACTGATGATTTTGTGGTGTACTGCGATGCTTCACATCAAGGATTGTGTGACATCCGTCACCAGAAGATCTGTCATTTAACGTGAGTTTCATTAACTATTCTTAGAACATTCATTCCTCACCTTCATAGACTATTCGTGAGGACATCATACTTGTTTAGTTTCTTTTACAGTTATGATACCATTGTTTGCAACCTTATCATCCAAAACGCTTATGGGTATCACAATTGACATCACTAACTATATTAGGTTATATAATATAAACATCATTAATAACAATATATTCAAGATACAAACAACATTAAATACTTCCCTATAATTAATATAACGTGCGTATTTACGTCGTTTTCAACCAAAAGAAGTTTGGGGACTCGGGGGCTAAGTGCAGGGACTAAACTTGACAAATTGCCAAACTAGGGTAGGGTATAAATACCCCACACCATCCCTAGCCTTCACATTCTACTTCTTCTTCTTCTTCACTTCTTTCTTCTCCACTTTTCTACTTCATTTTAGCACCGAACCGCCCCGTTATCGTCTCGTTTCCGTCGGTTGAACCTCGACTACAGCCTAGAAAACACGTTTCAAGTAGGTAGACGACATTGGTCGTCCATTTTTGCTCACTTACCTCTGCGATTTCTACGGTTTCGGGTGCTCGGGGTTCAACCCGAGCACAAGAGGTCGTGTGGGTGCATGCGTTGCCTTTCTGAGTGTGCATCTTACTTAGACATGTTAGATAAGTGTTTCTGGAAGTCCTTGTTGTGTGAAATCCATGCACGGAGCAGCCGAAGGCTGCTTAGCACTTCAGCAGTCGTGAACCTACTGTTGAGGTGACTTGGACTGTCATGCGACTGAGTCATGCGACTGGGTGAGTCGTGCGACTGAGTCCATGCGATTGGGTGAGTCGTGCGACTTAGGCCAAGCGATTGAGTGTGTCGTGCGACTGAGCCCATACGATTGTGTGTGTCATGCGATTGAGTCATACGGATGAATGTGTGCGATTATGCGTATCGCACGACTGAAGGTCCAGTTGTACGAATAAAAGTTCAGTCGTACGAATGAAGCTAATTCGTACGAATGAAGACTTAATCGTGCGAATGGAAGATTGAGTCATGCGATTGGGTGATGTGTGGTACGACTGAATGCTTAGTCGCATGAATGGAAGTTGTTAGATCTAGATTGTATAGGGCTAGATCATTTTTGTATAGGCTTAGTACTTGAATCAAGTTTTGTAATTAATATTTGTAACAGTCAATATATATATATATGTGAATTGAATTTATAGGTTAACCCCATATATGTATGTGTGTTGATTTGTGCCTTGACAGGAGAAACAATATACTTGGATGGATATCCTGAAATTGACCAAGTGTATGAAACATCTACGGATGAACATTATTGTTAATCCGTAGATATGTTTCTTACAAGACCAAATGACCAAGTGTGTGTTCCTGCTGATGACCAAGTAACATGAAGTGAAGACTCCTACGGAAGAAGGATTTCCTACGGAAGAACAAATCTGCTACGGAAGACCAAGTCATCTACGGAAGAACAAATGATCTGCGGACGACAAGATTGCTGCGGAAGAACAACATACTTGTTCGATTGTAATTCCCAAGAAGTCAAACAAGTCAACACAATCAATAACAAATCCCGAGAGATCCGGTGTTTCCTTAGCCGACTCAAACATCTATAAATATGAGTCCTAGGTTTCACATCTCGGTGAACACAATCAATCATTATTACGGCTGTCAAGTTACATCATTGTGCAACCCTAATCGCCGTCTCATCAACATCAACATTATTTGATACACTGTATTCGATTGTTTATAGTATTCATTATTATTCTTTTGTAATCATTACATTATAGTTAATGAAACACGTTTGAATAATTATTGATTTCGCATTCATTGTGTCTCTGTGGTTGTGTTCATAATTAATCATCAAACCAATTAAACGTCAATTAGTGATAATTCCGCGATCATTAAATTGATTTGTTTTAATACTGGTAATTCCTGAATTGAGATCCTTGGATTCACAGGTGGTATCAGAGCATTGGTGCTCATTGATCTAGATCAATTGATCTATCAGTATTAAAATTGTTTAATTGATTTTCAAACAATTAAATCAACGACTTGTCGTTCAGCAAGCATTCTCTTATTGCTTGTTTGATTTAGATCTATATTCAAATCCATTGAATATTAGATCTGCGTCTTTGATAGATTTGTCAATTTAAGCATTTAAATTTTAAATCCTCTTTTGCAGTTAAACATGAGTACTTTTGGAGGAGGGTCTTATCAACCACCAAAGTTGGAAACCAAAGCTGATTTTAAATCCTGGAAGATCAAGTTCAGGAATCATGTGAACTACACAGATTCTGACTTGTGGGAGTCCATCACTCAAGGTCCTTATAATCCACCCACTCTTGGGCCGGATTATAATGACAAAAATCAGCCAATCAGCACTAAGGACTTGCCACCTGATGATGTCAAGAAGGTCAAAGTTGATATTAAAGCATACAGCTTGCTTAGTATGGCTTTGCCTGAAGAAATCTTGATCAGGTGCGAGAATTATAAAACAGCAAATTCCCTTTGGAAGATACTTCACACTCTCTGTGAAGGGAGTGATGAGATCAGAAGCATAAGGAAAGACACCCTTAGATCACAATATGAAACTTTTCATCATATTGAGGGTGAGTCAATTCCTCAGCAACTCCATAGATTTATGCAACTTGTTACTGAGATGAACATCTTGGAGTTAAAATATACAACTGAGGAACTGAACAAGAAGATGCTCCATACTTTGCCGGAAAGTTGGAAGCAAACAGTCTCCATGTTCAAGAACACCATAGATCTCAAGACAACTGGTCTAGATACATTGGTTGCTAAAGTAGAAGCACTTGAACTGGATGAACAATCAAGAAACAAGAGTGTGAGAACTCATGTCTCACCTTATCACTTCAAGGAAACAAAGAATGCTGGAAGTGCATTTATCTCTAATAATGAAGATGATAACTCTTGTGCTTTGAGTGATGATGAAGAGGAAGTAAGTTTCTATGCATCCAAACCCACTAAGAAGTCATCTCAAAGTAAAAATCAAAAGGAAAAGGGAAAAGCTGCAGAGAAAAGAGAGACATCAGCAACAGCAAACTCGGAACCAATAACTGTGATATTGGATTCTGAAGAACAAAAAGCAGCCTTTGCAGCTTTCAGTTCAAGCTTTCAAGCATATCTTGGCAGTTCCCTTACAGCAGCAAACATCTGTCAGCAAGACTTGGAGGAACTCCCTCCTGATGTAGTAGAAGAGATGGATCTACAATGGCAGATGGCGATGATTGCTTACAGAGCCAAGCAATATCTTCGAAGAAATAAAAATCTGGCAGCAGCTAGCAAAACATCGAAGATTGGAGTTGATAAGTCTAAAGTCAGATGTTACAAGTGCAATCTCTATGGTCACTTTTCTAGAGAATGCAACCAACAATCAACTCCACAGTATCAGCAGCAGCAACAACAAAATCAGCAGCCAACCTCTCAAAGATCTCTGCATAGACAACCTCAGCTCACATCCCCACCAGCAATAAATACATCAGCAGGACCAAGCAACTCTAAGGAGACAGGGCTGATCATACTTCAGGATGGAACTTGTGACTGGAGTCTGTATGAGAAGGAAGTGATAGAGGAGAATCAAGCACTGATGGCACATATGGAAAACAAAGTTCCTCCTATGGCCAGAGAGGTAAAAGACAGGTTATGTTCATCAACATGTGTTGAGGAAGTTGAGAGATATAGAGTCCATGCTCAACAATTGGCTGATAAAGTAAAAGAAACTATGGTTTTAAATGAATCACACTTAAGAGAACAAAAACTATATCAAATCAAAATAAACTCTTTACAAAAAGATTTAGAAAAATATGTTTCTGAAAACTACAGTCTAAAAGCCCAAGTTGAGCATCTGACCACTTCCTTAACAAAATCCATGGCTGATCATGCATCCACTGAAGTGAAACTTCAGAAGTTTCAATTATCATCTCAGCAATATGAGAAGTTGCTAAATTCTCATATTGAATCAAAGAACAGGTCCGGGTTGGGTTATAATGCTGTTGCACCACCTATTAATGATAACTACACACCCTTACCTGAAACAATGACTAACAATTTGTCAAATCATTTTGTGCAAAGCACCAAAATTGACATCAAAGATAGTCAAATAAACAACAATGAAACTGAGATGAGTGAAACTGAATCTACTGAATCAGAATCAATTAAACATAATGAATCAGATTTTGATAACTATGATGACCTGGATGATTCTGATGAACATGATACTGATCAACTGAACATTGGTAAGAATGTTCAAGTTGAAACTGGTCTTCCACGAGTCCTTGAAGAATCAAAGCTGCAATATCCGCCAAAGCAACAGAACATGCTGAAGACTATTTGTAAGAGGATTGCTGAACTTAATGAAGGATTACAAGAACTGAATCTTCACAAGATTGATAGCTGCGGATCAAGCACAGTAGCACCTTTGTCATCTTCAGATAAAGGTAAGAAACAATCAAACAAGAGTCCTCGGAAAGCACCAACTGAAGAATCCGTAGAACACCCGCGGAAAAAGAACTCTGAGGAATCCGTAGAACATCTGCGGAAAGCAAAAACTGCCAAGTCCGTAGATCATCTGCGGAAGGCAAAAACTACTGAATCCGCAGAAAAACAACGGAAGAAAGATACTGATACTGCGGACGAAACCAACAAACATGCTCAGAAAAAGCTAAATGTCAAACAACAAAAGCCATCCATAGACAAACAAACAACAGCTGATGAAGCCCACAACAAAAACAAGAAGAAATCAACTGATGCTTCAGCTAGTTTGAAAAAGAACAAAAAGAAGGATGAACTCGAAGAAACTTCTGAGAAATATTGCAAATGGTGTGATATGAAGAATCATAACACTGATGAATGCTATTTCAGTAGCTACTGTTCCATTTGCAACATGAACAATCACATGACTGATGACTGTTTCTTCAACAAACATTGTGCCATATGTGACAAAAATAACCATTCCACTCAGGAATGTTATTTTAATAAGAAGAACAAGAAAAAGAGCAACAAGAAGTCACAAGGTGCATCATCAGACTCAGAAAGTGACAAAGAGACAAAGACTGAGAAAGAAAAACAAAATTCAAAGAAAAGATCATCTGTTGCAGACAAGACTGTGAAGAAGAAAATACCAACACAGGCTAAGACACCTCACAAAAAGGTGGATTTGTCTGATAAACAAACGGAAGCTGTTGATGATTTCTTTGACAACTTTGATATAGGAACTCATGTGTACCAATCAAAGCAGAAAGATGAAGAAACTTTCAAGACTACAGGATCCTCTTCAAAGTTAAGATACCAACCAAAACAAGCTAAGTTGAAGGAAGACTCAGATAAGCATGAAGACACTCAGAAACCTGAATCATCTTCAACAGAATCATCCTCACTACCATCAGATCAAAAAGAAACAACTAATACTGAAACTTCACGATTAATTCATGAAGGAGTAACTATTGTTGACACAACTGGCAAACCCAAGACAATTAAGCCTTGGGTTGTCAATTCTAATTAATTTCTTTTTGTGTGCAGGAACAATCATGGAGAGCTGACAACAAGTGGTATGTTGACAGTGGTTGTTCCAGACATATGACAGGCAACTGTGCACTTCTCCATGACTTCAAACATAAACATGCCTCTTATGTGGCATTTGGTGGGGATAAGAAGGGAGGTAAAATTGTTGGTGAGGGAATGGAAACTAATGGTGTTTTAACATTTGAAAAAGTAAATTACTGTGAAAATTTGCAGTATAATTTACTTAGTGTTTCCCAAATTTATGATCAAAATTATTTAACACTATTTGATAACACTAACTGTTACATTCTTAAGCCAGGGTTTACAGTTCCAGCAGACTGGATACTTCTTAAAGCATCAAGAAAAGGCAACACATATATCTTGGATATGAACAACACAACACTCACAAAACATGAGACATGCCTGCTGTCCAAATCTTCCGAAGATGAATCTCAATTGTGGCATAGAAGGCTTGTCCATTCCAACATGAAGAACATGAATAAATTGGTGAAAAATGACTTAGTCATTGGATTACCAAAGAAAGAATTTCATTGTTCTAATCACTGTTCTTCATGTTATAAAGGAAAACAACACAGAGTGTCTCATAAATCCAAAACAATCAACACTAACACTACACCACTCAAATTGCTTCACATGGATCTCTTTGGTCCAACCAATGTGCTAAGCATTGGAAAAAGGCAATATTGTTTGGTGATAGTTGATGATTTCACTAGATTTACATGGGTCTTTTTCTTAAAACATAAGAGTGAAACATCTGAAACATTAATGGATTTTGTGATCAAGATTGAGAATCAACTTGATTTAAAAGTTAAAATTTTTAGGAGTGACAATGGAACTGAATTTGTTAATGCTGATTTGGATTCTTTTTGCAGGACTAAAGGAATAGCTAGACAATTCAGTGCCCCAAGAACTCCACAACAAAATGGAGTGGCTGAAAGGAGAAATAGAACACTGATAGAAGCAGCCAGAACAATGCTAGCTGATTCTCAGTTGCCCATTACATTCTGGGCAGAAGCTGTGAATACAGCTTGCAATGTTCAAAATAGAACTTTGATAGTCAAAGAACATAATAAAACACCTTATGAACTCTTATTTAAAAGAAAACCTTTTATAGGATATCTTAGAGCTTTTGGGTGTCATGTGTCTGTTTTAAATACTAAAGAACAATTGGGAAAATTTTCTGAAAAAGCCTATGATGGTTTCTTTGTTGGATATTCATCCACTTCTAAATCATATAGGGTGTACATTCCAGAACATAACATAGTTGAAGAGACTCCCAATGTTTCTTTTGATGAATCCATGTTTACTACCAATGTAAAAGGATCATCTTGGTTATTTGATATAGATGCATTAACTGAATCATTTAACACTGGTTATTTGATCAACGTAGGTGCTGCGGATACATGTTATCCCTTTGTGCCCCCAAGTGTGAATGAAGTGCCTTTAACAGCTGACCCACCAAGAGCACGTGTGCCACCTGGACCACAGCAAAGATCAAGTCAGCAGCATGAAGCTACTTCTGGAGAAGCAAACTCTTCATCCCCAGCACATGTAAATACATCAGCAGATGTTCCCTCATCCGTAGATATAAATACTGGTGCAACTACTGATGCTAGAGATGGAGAAGAGGTAGTCATTCAACAACCATTACCAGCTGACCAACATTGTTCATCCGTGGATGGTGATGTATCTCCTACGGAAGTACAAAATGCCTCCGTCGATGCTGCAGTTCCTCCTACGGAAGAACAAAATACTGCTTCCGTAGAACCTCCTGCGGAAGAACAAAATGCTGCTTCCGTAGAACTTGCTGCGGAAGAAGACAAAGCAGCCAATCAAACACAAGCTGATCCGAACGACCATGAGCCTTTTGATTATTTCATTGACTCAACTTCTCAGCTGACACCATCTGCTTCAATGGATTTCACAAACTTAGACTCCACAGTTCAAGTTGATGCTATCTCAACAAGCAGAGTACACAAATCTCATCCAACAGACAATATCATTGGGGACCTGCATGCTAGAACCACAAGGAGCAAAGGAGGTGTGGCAAACATTTGTTTGTTCACCTGCTTTTTGTCCCAAACAGTTCCTGCAAACATTACAGCTGCACTAAAAGACAACAGCTGGATTGAGGCTATGCAAGAAGAGTTACAACAATTCAGAAAACAGAAAGTGTGGACTCTTGTAGATTTGCCTACGGGTCAACATCCAATTGGCACAAGATGGCTTTTCAAGAACAAGCTGGATGACAGAGGTATCATAGTGAGAAACAAGGCCAGGCTTATTGCTCAAGGATATACTCAGGAAGAGGGAATAGAGTATGATGAAGTCTTTGCACCAGTTGCAAGGATTGAAGCTATACGAGTCTTCCTCGCTTATGCAGCATTCAAGAAGTTCACAGTCTATCAGATGGATGTGAAGTGTGCTTTCCTTTATGGGAAAATTGATGAAGAAGTCTATGTGGCTCAACCCCCTGGATTTGAAGACCCTGATTACCCACATAGAGTATACAAGCTTGACAAGGCTTTGTATGGTCTTCATCAAGCACCCAGAAAGTGGTATGATACACTATCATCCTTCCTGCTGAAGAATGGGTACAAGAGAGGAACTATTGATCAGACACTTCCTCAAACAAGAACATCAAGATCTTTTGGTGGTTCAAATATATGTTGATGACATCATATTTGGATCAACCAACAAGAAGCTGTGTCAAAGCTTTGAAGACTTAATGAAATCTGAATTTCAGATGAGCTCCATGGGAGAATTGACTTTCTTCCTTGGCTTACAAGTTCATCAGAAATCAGATGGCATTTTCATCAATCAAGAAAAGTACATTCATCAAATTTTGAAGAAGTACAATCTTGCTGATTCCACTTCTTGCAAGACACCTGCCTCAACAATAGACAAGATTGTACCTGACCCTGCTGGCAAATCCGTAGATCAAAGATTGTACAGATCAATGATCGGTTCTTTAATGTATTTAACTGCCAGTAGACCTGACATAATGTTTGCTGTTTGTGTTTGTGCCAGGTACCAATCTGACCCAAAGGAGTCCCATCTGAATGCTGTGAAGAGGATTTTCAGATATCTGAAAGGCAAACCTGCATTGGGACTTTGGTATCCCAAAGATGGAGACTTTAGCCTATACTCCTATTCAGATAGTGACTATGGAGGGTGTAACAACAACAAAAATCCACAACTGGTGGATGTCAGTTTTTAGGACCAAGACTTGTTTCATGGCAGTGCAAGAAGCAAACCAATGTCTCTGTATCCACAGCTGAAGCAGAATACATAGCTGCTTCAGCAGGTTGCTCTCAAGTACTTTGGTTGCAAAACCAATTACTTGATTATGGTTACAATTTCCTTCACACACCAATTCATATTGATAATTCAGCTGCTATGTTTATAACTGCTAACCCAGTTCAACATAGTAAAACTAAACACATTGAAATTAGATACCATTTTCTGAGAGATTGTTCTGAAAAAGGTCTAATTAAGTTAGTCAAAGTAGATACAACAAATCAGCTTGCTAATTTGTTCACTAAAGCATTTGATTCTGTTAGATTTAATTTCCTGATAGAATCTTTGGGAATGATTAACTTAGAATAAATCAACAAAAGCATATGACTGACTTTGTCGAGAGTGATTGTTAGGGATGAATTAACATCTGTGCATGCATTATATATGGGAAATGATAGTAAGTTATATTTGGTTTTTCAACAAACACTCAACACTGCCTTATATGCTACTGATAGGTGAGTAGATTCATCTTGAGTGGAAACAAAGCTCAGAGCATGCCAAACTTAAAGCTTCAGGTAACTGTCTGTGGGGATTCCATTTTCTAATTCAGTAGGTATGTTCTCTCCTGATGTGATCAAACCACATACCCAAGCACACTATGTAAAATACTTTATAATATTCTATCTTTGCAAAGTCATATTCCCTCTGTTTTGTGTAAACAAAGACCTGGGCTTATGATTCAAGAGTATGATCGTCATTTTCCCTCTGTTTTGTGTAAGCAAAGACCTGGGTTAAGTTCACCTCTGTTTTACGTAAGTAAAGACCTGGTGACTATGACAGATCATATCTCAGCTCTAACAAGAATCACTTGTGCTTAATTGTACATCAATTCAATGAGCTTCAATATCAAAGCATTCATGAGATTGTACTACGTCTCAAGATAGAACTTATAACTTAATGTACATAGTCAAGTGTGACCGGTAGTGATTTGCCCCACCTACGGAAGACATAGTCTAACAAACCTTGACTGTGGGACCCATGACTGCTACTGATTAACAAACCTCACAACATGATAAATAGCATGCCTAGTTGTAACAATCCTCTTGTTTGAATTTAAGTGGATCTTTATACTTGCAATCTGGTGCGTATTGATACAACTAAACAACATCCGTGGAAGCCAAACCATAGCCTGATCCCTTTATGTATATATGCATGCTTGTGAGAGTTTACGCACGATGTTTCATCTGTCCTATTCACTAATTTTCTCTCTCTTAGGATGTCATATGCCTGTCATGCCTGTTTACAACTTAAATTTATGCTGAATGCAACAGTTTCACATTAATCACAAATTTAGGGGGAGTAGTTCATGCATGAAAAACAATACAAAGCTGATAATTAATTGATTTAACTTATTCTGAAGGAATTGGATCTTGAGCACTAACTTGAATGCAGGATACAGGACACTTTACCTTCTTGTACTACATTGCCATGCAAATGAAGTCAACAATGTCCAACATCAACAATTGAATCTACTCAGTAGATATCATACATTTAAAGTTGTAAAACTTTAAGTTCCGCAGAAGTTTCAGTAATACTTCTCATCCGTAGAAGTAATAGTGAAATTTCTGCATCCGCAGAAATTTCAGTAATACTTCTCATCCGTAGAAGTAACAGTGAAATTTCTGCATCCGCAGAAGTCACAGTAATACCTCTCATCCGTAGGAAGTATTATGTGTGATTTCTGGTTCAGCAGCAAAACAAATGCATTGTTTGAACAAATACATCCGCAGATGTTAAGCCATCCGCAGATGTTAAGGTTCCGCAGATGTTCTGCGGAAGACGTGCATTCTAAATAAACTTGGGATACGGAAAGGAATAAATGGAAGTGGGCCCAACATAATGTGGGCCCAACATAATTAATAAAAGAAGTTAATATGTTCGACTATAAATAATGTTTCTGACTCTTAAAATTCATTAATCAATTTTAAAGAGCACTTTTTCAGATTAACCTAGAAAATCGCCCATTTTCCCTCTTTTTCAAACTTTCAAAAACAACCGTCCCAAGAAAACATTATCCAGTAACCGATCACTGTTACTGCAAAGGTAAATCATGTCTTAAACATCAGTACCGAACCTGATTAATCGATTATTGTCATTCAAACGATTCAACTGCATGGTTTCTAACTTGATTTTCTTTGCAGATGGCCAATAGATTTGCTAAAGAGCACAATGTGTGCGCGTTCTTGAACGCTGATGATCCAGCAGCGGAAGGATGTCGAGATATCATAAGATATCTCCGACGATCCAGGCTCTTCTACGCCTTGACGGCAGAGCCTGTGATCCATCAGGCGCACATTATTGATTTCTGGAACTCAGCACGAGTTGAAGAACAAGACGATGAGGAAGTGATAGTGGCTGAGGTTTTGAGTCAGCGTCTTCGATTCAATGAAAGCACCTTACGAAGATGTCTGGAACTGGGAGATAGAGAGATAGGTCACCCCGACGTATTCGAGAATGAATACATTGAAAAGGTATTCAACCTGATGGGGTATGATGGTGACTACGAGAAAGGGGAAATCAAGAAGGGTAGGCTGTGCAAATCGTACAGATTCTTGTGTCACACCTACCTAAAGTGTATGTCAAACAGAAAGTCAGGACTTGACAGGTTTTCTCGGCACATATCATCAGGAATTATTGGGGTGTTCGAGGGGAGAATCTACAATTATGCAAAATACATCTTCAATTGTCTGAGTGAGCAAGTCAAACTGCAAAAGAATGAGAAGATGTACATGTTCCCCAGATTCCTTCAACTGGTGATTAACTCAGAGCTTCCAAGGTTGAGCAGAGTTGGAGAAGTGTTTGTACAAGCACACCTGAGCAAATCAGTGTTGAACAAACTTAGTGGGAAATATGAGGGTCCTGATATGCCAATGTTCGCACATGTTATAGATCCTCAAGCAGACCTGCCACAAGAGTTGGCATGGGCAGATGAAGCAGAATCATCTGCTGATTCTGCTCAATCTTCTCACTCACCACACCAAACACCACAACACCAACAACAATCACCACTCCAAACACCACCACTACACCATCAATCACCCAGCCAATCACCCTCTCAATAACCACAATCACCAGCAAGCCTAAACACCCAACCAATCTCCCCAATTCACCACCAACAATCACCTGTACTAATATCATCATCGTCCACCAAAGATACTCAGCCAGTATCTCCTATCCAACAACAATCATCATCATCCTCTCAGTCATCATCTCATCACACTCAACCATTCTCTCCACAACAAATTCAATCCCCCGTACAACCACCACCAGAATCTCCAAAACACCAATCACCGGAAAGTGCTGGGACTGAACCTTTTGAGGTAACTGAGTCTGTACACTCCGTACACTCAGGAGACATAGAAATATTATCTGAAGCCAGCACTGTTCCTTACTCACCAACACACACAGAAGAACAACCTTCATCAGCACATACTGAGCCCATACCTTCATTGAAAGATGAACAACTTGCTGATGAACACGGGGAAGTTCAAGAATCTGCTCAGGATGTCACTGTATACCATGAAGATGACTTAAGTGACAGTGACATTCCTGTGAGCAAAAGCTTTCTGGTTGCTAAGTACAACAAGTTGGTACTTAAATCCAATAAGCGAAAACAAAGAATTCTGGAGCTGAAAGGTGTAATTCAAGAAAAGGATGAAGAACTGATGAAGAAGGATGCCAGACTAAAAAGACTCAGAGAAGATGCACTATGCAACAATGAAGTTATTGATGCATTGTTGCAAACAAAACAGGAGTTGGAGGCTACTTTAAAAAACGAGCAAAATGAAAAGGCTGAGCAAATAAAGCAAAAGGATCTAGAAATAGAAAGCCTGAAAAGAAAACTCTCTGATCTGAAAACAAAAGTGGATTCAAGAGCTGAGCCAGTAAAACAGTCGGGTAGAGCTACTAAGCCACTGATCTCATACACCCGAAAAAGAAAATACTTTGGAGCTACTCACAAGAAACCTGAAGATGAAAGCTCCCCAAAGAAACGAAAACTTCCATCTCCTGCACCTACACCTTCAGTAGAAGTGTCTGCTGTGAAGGTATCCTCCGGAGAAGAAGATGACAGTGAGAAAGAGCGGGAGGAACTAACGAGAATGGAGTCCCCCACTGGTGATAAGGGTGAAAAGGCCGATGACCTTCTAACAACAGCTGATATCATGGAAGAGAGGCCTGATTCCAGCATGTTTATGACCCTCATCAACCATGGTTTTCCTTATGACATGGTTGAAAGGATGAACACATCAGAAATGACCAATGCACTGAAAGAATTTGAGTTTGCCAGGTTCATAATCCCAAACTATGATTATGAAGCCTTTACTACATTTCAATCATTGGAGAAAATCAAGAAGGATTTGGGCCACTGTGACACAGCAAAACTTACCAAGTACAATATGACTTGCTGGTTACAGGGCCACAACTACAAGCCGCATGAACTTAAAGGTAGAACTACTGGAGAGTTGCGGAGGATGATGGAGCATGTAATGAAGGTGGAGTTGGAAACAGGAGTCAAATTCAGAACAACAGCTCCTCATCCTACTGATGACAAACAAAGCAAACTATCTGCTGATCCAATCACTGTGGAACCCAAGGATCAGCATAAAGCTAAGGATAAGCTCATCAGGGAACCAAGGGAAGACATCCCAGGCAAAGTATGGCCCCTTGGTACCACTGTCAGAGAAATCACTGATCAGAAGTCCACTCTGATTCAGTTGATTGATCACCTCACAACTCCCAACTCAGCTGAAGAAAATAAAATAATGGCATGGAAATATGATCAGGAGTGGGATTGTGCAGTGATTAAAAGGACATCAGGAAGAGTTGAATACTTCCGTGATGTGTTTTCAGTACTCTGCCTTCCTGAGAATGATTTAAAGGACCTGCAAAGCCTTACTTTGACAAATCATCCAATACATCCAAGGGGCAGGGACTTCTCAAGCATAGTGGGTCAACTGAAAACAAGGTTCAAAGATGATGTGATCATAGGAGCTAAAATAGATGATGATGCTCACAAACGAAGAACTCAAGGGCTGAAAAGATCCAAGTCCAATACCTCTGACTCAGTAGATGATGAATTTCTGAAGAGGGTTGGATATAACAACAGAACATCAGCAGCCATCAAACGCATTGAAGGAACTCAATACACACTCCCTATTACTGAGTGGGGATATGTAGAGAGGACAAAAGAGCTGGTGCTGATGAGAACTGCAGAGAACAAACGCGCAGAAAATATCAGGATCTTTGATCCTGCGGAAATCAAGCTGCTTCATCCAAGCTACACTTCGTACCTTCATGACAAATTCTTTCCGAAGCTGAGTGATGAAGCAGCTCAAAATGATCTGTTCCTGCATGTACACATGATCCAAGTCATCGACAAACTTCATGCAAAAGCCTACAAACGACGAAGACATAATGCAGGCTTGCTGAAGGGAACAGAATATGAAGAAGTCTCAGAACTTCGCCTCTCCGAACAAGATGAACTTGAAGTAGTGAAGAATGACCGAGTCTTGGAGACTCTCACTACAGAGGAGGATGTTCTGGGACTTGGATTCGAGACTCTGAAGAAGATCAGCAAAATGGAGATCAAATTCAAGTATGATGATCAAAAGGCAGCTGTATCTTACTTCTACAACAAAATCATATCCAGAGTCAAGGATCTTACTGTTTTGAAGGACTGATTACAAGGAGCTAAGCCTAAGGGGGAGTATTGTTAGATCTAGATTGTATAGGGCTAGATCATTTTTGTATAGGCTTAGTACTTGAATCAAGTCTTGTAATTAATATTTGTAACAGTCAATATATATATATATATGTGAATTGAATTTATAGGTTAACCCCATATATGTATGTGTGTTGATTTGTGCCTTGACAGGAGAAACAATATACTTGGATGGATATCCTGAAATTGACCAAGTGTATGAAACATCTATGGATGAACATTATTGTTAATCCGTAGATATGTTTCTTATAAGACCAAATGACCAAGTGTGTGTTCCTGCTGATGACCAAGTAACATGAAGTGAAGACTCCTACGGAAGAAGGATTTCCTACGGAAGAACAAATCTGCTACGGAAGACCAAGTCATCTACGGAAGAACAAATGATCTGCGGACGACAAGATTGCTGCGGAAGAACAACATACTTGTTCGATTGTAATTTCCAAGAAGTCAAACAAGTCAACACAATCAATAACAAATCCCGAGAGATCCGGTGTTTCCTTAGCCGACTCAAACGTCTATAAATATGAGTCCTAGGTTTCACATCTCGGTGAACACAATCAATCATTATTACGGCTGTCAAGTTACATCATTGTGCAACCCTAATCGCCGTCTCATCAACATCAACATTATTTGATACACTGTATTCGATTGTTTATAGTATTCATTATTATTCTTTTGTAATCATTACATTATAGTTAATGAAACACGTTTGAATAATTATTGATTTCGCATTCATTGTGTCTCTGTGGTTGTGTTCATAATTAATCATCAAACCAATTAAACGTCAATTAGTGATAATTCCACGATCATTAAATTGATTTGTTTTAATACTGGTAATTCCTGAATTGAGATCCTTGGATTCACAGAAGTTCAATCGTGCGAATGAAGCTGATTCGCACGATTGAGAGTTAATTCATGCGAATGGAGTGTCCAGTCGTGCGTCTAGTCCTGTCATGCAATTGGAGTCATTGTGTGTGAATTCTTCCTGTGTACGGTGTATGTTGTCATGTGATGTTAAGGTGACATCGACACGGTTTCCATTGCTAATGACGAACTTTAAGATTAACACTATCGAACTTGTCAATGTATATCGAATCTAATCAACTTAACAATTTACAATTAGTAACAAAACGATTCATAACACAAGATCCTACCAAGTATTCTCTAACAACAATAACACTTTTACACTAATATCATCGACAATGGCAACGCTTCTAGTACTTGGATCTACATAAGATCTATTACGCGTGTTTGTGTGCAAGTGTTACCCATGACCGAACCGATACGACCTGACCCAACTAAACAATACTATTAACATCAGATGCATTATTAATGCTTAACATGACTATCAATAGGTTATTGACCGTTCATACATACATACAAGTTTGGAAAGTTACATCATACATACTTACCAATTAACAAGTGAGTTTCGTGGCCCTTTTTTACTCTCATACAACTTTTTAAACATTTATAAACTTGGGGGAAAAGAATGCTCAACAATTTATCTTATATCTACACGTCTTCCCTAGTGGAAGCTTACTACTACTGCTATGAACAACATAACTACTGAATGATGATATCATGATTGTTGACTCAATACTGCGTTACCAGCCTGCATGTTATTTGGTGACGCTACATTACTATGAGATACTACTTGTTGGATGATACTACTTGTTGGATGCTACTACTTGTTGGATGATACTACTTGTTGGTGATACTACTTCTTGGTGATACTGACGGGTTTGCAAGAACATAAAACACATGTTTAACCTTTTAAACATTCTGAAAACGCAGTGGATATAAGGCTTTTAAAACGATTTTTAAAGCTGAAATTTCATGTTCTTAGGTGACCATTTTAGGTGAAAAACAAACCCATATCAAAAGGATCTTAAATATATAAATGGACAAGCTATGTATGCATAAAAACATCATAAAATCACAGCTTGAATAAGCTGTGATGTCTACCTTCTTCCAGCAAGAAAGTCGACTAAAAGGAGCTGTTGGAGGCTTCAAAAACGTCCAAGAATAGGGCTGAAAGATGGCCAAGACTTCAAGCTAGAGGTCCTCAAGCAAGTATACCCCAAGCCTTGATCATACACCACTCTTGCTAGGTAGAGTTACACCAAGAATCAACTTCAAAACACCAAAATTTCCAGCTGAATGTTCCGTGAACAAGAGAGAGAAAAGAGAGAGTTTTGAGAGTTATTTTGCATGTATGAATTGATGGAATGAATGAGTGTCTTCCTAGTTATTGTTTTGTGTATTCTCAAGACAAGATGGTCCAATAAGGTTCAAGGGAGGGGGCGGCCAAAACAGCCTTTCAAAGTGGTTTTCCCTCCCTTTAAAACACCAACTTAACTTAAAAGAATTCACATTATGTCACACACATTAAAATGTCATTCTAGACTTATGTTAAATGTGACATGTCTCTCTTAATTAACCAATTAATTAAGGTACACTCATATATTATTATTGTTATTTAAAACCTTTTTAAATAACAAGAATAACAATAATTCATCAACAAATTATCCTTACAATTTGTTCCATCTCTCATGCAAGTTATTTAGAAAACCCATTTCTAAATTTGGTGTAAATATTTAATTGCATGATCATATCATCAATTTAATATTAATTGGTGTTTGCTAAGCTTGTTATTGGGTATAACCCGTCTTGGATCATGACGTACTAACCACATCAATATTTTATGTGTCTTGGGCATATAGAACCCTACAATCTCCCACTTGCCCAAGATTCATAGAAGATTGATGCAAGCAGTAAATACCGCCTAACAACGGTTTACTACCCTTAATACGCATGACTTATGGCCATTCAATAACATCATCCATTTCAAGTACCTTACTTGAAATGATTTAGGTGAATTAATCATCTATTCTTTTGTTACAGATGTCATGTTAAATCCAAGGACACAGAATGATCATTCCTTGTTGATTTAACTTAATCAGGCCTTAGACATCTAACTCTCAACGAATAAGAGGAACAAATTCCATCTTGACTACATACGTTTCTCACAAACACTTCGTGTTATACCTGAACATATCCTTATGTACTGTCCACTATTTCAGGACAGTGAAGAATAGGCTCAAGGTATAATACTTGGTGAATATCAAAACCCAATATGTATCTCAGGTCGGAGGATACCAAATGATATTCGCCTTTACTCAAATTTACTTATGATCAATCAATAAGATTCCATGTAGTAAAATTTGAGATGCGGGTTAGTCCAATATTTGTATCCCACAAATATCTATGAACCTTGGTAGCAACCCATTGCTCTATATTCATCCTTATGAGTATCAACCAATCCAAGTTCATAATAGTCTTACCTTCAAACTTGTTCCCACAAGTGTGAACGACTATGGACATTTAGAGTAAACATTTTACTCATGGATTAAACATGCTAAATTGGAATATTATTTGAAACATTATAACCAAATAATTTTATTCAAATAATAGAAAGTTCCATATATCCAAATACAAAATTTACAGATCAAGTCCAATCACTAGAATATCGAAGTCCCATGGCACAAGTATGACCTTCATGCTTTGCCTTTTCAAGGAGCTTCGTGAGAGGATCCGCAATGTTTTGATCCGTGTGAACTTTGCGAATACATATCTTTCCCTTTTCAACTTCATCTCGTATGTAGTTGAATCTCCGCTCAATGTGCCTAGTCTTTTGATGAGCACGGGGTTCCTTGATTTGTGCAATCGCACCCTCGTTATCACAAAAGATCTCTAGGGGGTCCTGAATGGAAGGGACTACCCCTAGATCGGCAATGAATTTCTTCAACCATGTAGCTTCTTGAGCTGCCAATGAGGCGGCAACGTATTCTGATTCTGTAGTCGATAGAGCCACCACATCCTGCTTGGAGCTCTTCCAAGAAACCGCTCCTCCATTCAGAATGAAAATGTATCCCGATTGTGACCGAGAATCATCACGATCGGTTTGGAAACTCGCATCCGTGTAACCTTTTACAATGAGTTCCTCGTCACCAGATCCATAGATTAGGAACATATCTCTTGTCCTCCTTAGGTACTTAAGTATGTTCTTAACAGCCATCCAATGACTGTTTCCAGGATTTTGCTAGTAACGGCTTGTCATGCTTAAGGCGCATGACACGTCCGGTCGAGTGCATATCATTGCATACATGATGGATCCTATAGCAGATGCGTATGGGATTGCCTTCATGATATCTTGCTCATCCTTTGAGCTTGGACATTGAGTCGTACTCAATATCGTTCCTCTTTGAATAGGTATCGTACCTTTCTTAGAGTTTTCCATCTTGAACCTTTTCAAGATCTTATCAATGTATGCACTTTGATTCAAACCAATCAACTGCCTTGATCTATCCCTATAGATCTTTATTCCCAGAATATAGGCGGCTTCACCAAGATCCTTGATGGAAAAACAATTTCCAAGCCAGGTTTTTACACCTTCCAAGGTTGGAATGTCATTTCCAAATATTAGTATGTCATCAACATACAATACTAGGAAAGTTATTATGCTCCCACTAGCCTTTTTATACACGCAAGCCTCATCAGTGTTTTTGATGAAGCCAAATTTCTTGACCTCCTCATCAAAACGATGATTCCAGCTTCTCGATGCTTGTTTCAATCCATAGATTGATTTCTTTAACTTGCATACTTTATTAGGATGTTTTGGATCAACAAAACCTTCAGGCTGAACCATATAGACATCTTCCTCAAGATATCCATTTAGGAAAGCGGTTTTGACATCCATTTGCCAAATCTCATAATCATAATGAGCAGCTATGGCAAACAATATCCTTATAGACTTTAGCATCGCAACAGGTGAGAAGGTTTCATCATAATCAACCCCTTGAGTTTGAGTGAAACCCTTTGCTACAAGTCTAGCTTTATAAGTATCCAAGTTTCCATGCATATCGGTTTTCCTCTTGAAAACCCACTTACTTCCAACTACCTTGGAATTAAGAGGTGGTACAACAAGTTCCCAAACTTGGTTGTCATACATGGATTGCATCTCAACGTTCATGGCTTCTAGCCATTTGTCACAATCCGAATTGGACATTGCATTATGGTATGTGGTTGGTTCATCAGAATCTACCACATAGCATCCATCCATGAAAAATCCATATCTTTCAGGTGGATTACTAGTTCTACCACTTCTTCGAACGTCTTGTGTGTATTGATCAACCCCTTGATCTTCCTCAACATCCTCATGTTGAGTGCTAGTTTCAACCAAACGTGTATCGGGTTGTGGTTCTTGATCCTCTTCAAGATCCACTGTTCTACTGCTAGCTCCTTCCATAAGAAACTTTGCTTCTAAGAACTCACCCTTTCTGGCAACAAACACCTTTTGTTCCAGTGGATCGTAGAAATAATATCCCATAGAATCTCTAGGATATCCAACAAAGATACACTTGGTGGATCGGACTTCCAATTTGTTTGGGGTGGGAGTCTTAACATAAGCCTCACATCCCCAAACCCTTAAGTATGATAGGGATGGAACTCTTCCATGCCATATCTCAAAAGGTGTCCTTTCCACCTTTTTGGTTGGGGCCATATTTAGAATACGGGCCGCGGAGAGCAAAGCGAAACCCCAAAATGATAGAGGTAATGTGCTTCTAGCCATCATAGATCGGACCATATCTAATAAGGTTCGATTCCTCCTCTCAGACACACCATTATGTTGTGGTGTTCCAGGTGGAGTGAGTTGTGAGACAATCCCACAACTCCTAAGATGATCTTGAAAAACATCACTTAGGTATTCACCTCCTCTATCGGTACGGAGAACTTTAATTGACTTATTGAGTTGATTTTCTACTTCATTCTTGAAGATTTTGAACATTTCAAAAGCTTCATCTTTGTGCCTCAATAAGTACACATACCCATAGCGACTATAGTCGTCGGTAAAGGTAATGAAGTATCTTTCACCATTCCTAGTCATTGGCTTAAAAGGACCACATACATCCGAATGTATG
Organism: Flaveria linearis; assembly: GCA_024085815.1. NCBI lineage: Eukaryota > Viridiplantae > Streptophyta > Magnoliopsida > Asterales > Asteraceae > Flaveria > Flaveria linearis. Next base: position 39,516,791 of record CM044005.1, on the reverse strand, counting down.
ATTCCTAATAAATCTTTTGCCCTTTCAGTAGTTCCACTAAAGGGCGCCTTAGTCATCTTGCCTTGTAAACAAGATTCACAAACATAAAATGAATCACATTCATTTGCTTTCAAAAGACCATTCTTTTGAAGTGTTTGTAAGCGTTTCTTGTTTATATGACCAAGACGACAATGCCAAAGATAGGTATCACTCAAGTCCAACTTGAGCTTCTTGGTGTTTGTTTGGTACAATGAACTATTTAAAGTGTTTTCATGAACCAATTCATAAATACCATTAATTGGTATAGCTTTAAAATAGAACATACCATTTAAAGAAACATGAATATCATTTTCAATAAAAGATAATACATAATCATAATGTCTTAACTGAGATACAGAAATAATGTTCCTAGTCAAACTAGGAGCATACAAAACATTCTTCAAAATAACTTCCAAACCACTTGGAAGTTTTAGGATGTAGTCCCCACGAGCTTCAACTAAGACTTTAGTTCCATTGCCCATGAAGAGGCTAACATCCCCTTTCTTGAAGTCCCTACTTCTTGTGAACCCCTGCAACAAATTGCAAATATGAGTTCCACATCCGGTATCCAATACCCATGTGTTTGAAGATGTAACATTAAGATCAATATGAATCATGTATATTGTACCTGAGGTCTGCCCGGCATCCCTCTTGGCTTTCAACTCTTGGAGATGGACAGGACAATTCCTTGCCCAATGTCCTATCTCCCCACACTTGAAGCATGGGTCATTAGTAGCAACCTTTTGCTTCTTCTCTTGTGGTTTGGGTGGTACCCTTACCACCCCTTTCCCTTTTCCCCAAACAGGTCCCTTACCCTTGGCAACCTTTGCCTTGGGTGCGGGATGAGGCCTTTTGTTGTTCCCACCTTCATTGATGGTGAGAACGGGTAAAACCTTTTTACCCATGGCCACCTCGGCCGTTTTGAGCATTGAGTGAAGCTCACCAATGCTTTTATCCCATGCATTCATGTTGTAGTTCAACACGAATGTCTCGAACCTCTTGGTTAGGCCATTTAGGATCAAATCCGTGGCCAACTCCTTCGAGACGGGACAATTTAGCCTCTCAAGGCGGTCAATATGACTTTTCATCTTAAGTACATAAGATGAAACAGATTGGTTGTCGTCCATACGACATGCATGGAGCGCTCGAACCGTTTCGAACCGCTCAACCCTTGCTTGCTGTTGGAACGTTTCCTTCAGCTGGGTTATCATGTCGTAAGCTCCGTGATGTTCATACTCCTTTTGGAGATCCGGAGTCATGCTCGCTAGCATGAGACAAGACACTTGGGCGGAGTCCTCAGTGTATTTCAGCCAATCATTAAAGGCCTCCTCATCATCCTCGCTAGGTTGATCAGGGATAGGGTCGTCTAAAACATATGATCTTCTCTCTTGCTTGAGAACAATTCTCAAGTTTCGATACCAATCAATAAAGTTGTTATGATTTAGACGTTCCTTTTGGAGGATCGCTCGTAGTGATTGGTTTGATGCGGACGAGTTATCATGATTTTCATTATTGGTGGCCATCTACAAAATTTAACAAAGATCAATTTTAGTATTTTCGATATTGCTAATTTTAATATTTAATGCCTTTTAAGGTCAATTTTTATATTAAAATCTAGAACCCAACATTACATTTAAATTGTGGTTAGGTGACCTTTATCCCACTATTTAAATTAATAAGGTGGTCAACGATTGACGATTGCAACCATTTGCAACTTCTAGAGGCATGGGATCGACTTTTAAGCATCATATGCAAAGTCGGCATGTTAATCCCATCAACACCTATTTGGAAACCATTTTTTAGGTGATCCATTCAACATGGTTTGCAAATCAAGTTACCCTACATGCACACACATGTGAGTTTACCAACATGGGTGGTTAGGTGACCTTTATCCCACCAATGTGGTATTCCCACCTTAAGTCACAAGTTCTCTCAAAATGGTTAGGTGACCTTTATCCCATTAAGAGTTTCCAAATGACTTAAGTGTTGTGCAAAAGGACGGTGTTAAACTTGTTTGTTAAATGTTTAGAGGTTTCATAATTCTAGTTTAGAAAACTCTATGTACTTGTATTTGTATGCTTTCAAATACAAGGTACCTTATGGTTCTTTGATTAAAACCTATTTTAATCTTTAAAATCATTAAAACATTTTAATAACCTTTTATTACCTTTTAATGATTAAGAACCATCATTTTTATAACTTGTTAAGTTTGTTAATTAGTTTGTAATGCATGTCAAAATTTCAATCATACAATCAAATAACAAACACCCAAACAAGTCATAAACATAACATACATAATGTGCATAACCATAGCTACTATTATGACCATACTTGTTTGCCATCACAAGTGTGGTCATTAGGTCTTTCCTAAGGGTTGGAACCAACACAAAATTGAGGTCTCTTGGACCTCACTTGAACTTGCATCCATATGCTTCAAGTTCCATGTCTTTGATGTCCATCTTTGGGTCTTGAACTTGTGCATCTTCTTTTTACAAAATTGTATCCTAATACATTTTTTCTAAATAAAAGAAATGCACCTAATCTATTATTACATAACCAAATGAATGAATAATTACAACCGAAATAATAAACACAAATATTACAACCAAATTGAATGAATAAAACAACCACTTGAATCATCCAAACAACACAAGGCCTTAAGCTAGGTTATGCACTTTAACAACCAATGATCATATCATCTATTCATATAATGAAACCCCCATTTAAAACCCCAAATTTCAGCCAACATAAACTGAAATTTTGGGTTTTAATCATTGTCCAAACAACCAACATTTCATAATATGTTTCTTTCAAGGTCTAATCACTAGCATGTGTGATATGACCTTGAAAGTTTGGGGAATCATTCATATAAACTATAACAGCCCAAAATCAGCCTATAACATGTCTAATATCATCTTTTAAAACCAATTTCAAAAGATGAATCAAGCAAGCCATCCATATAACCGGCTCTTGATGCCATTGACGGGTTTGCAAGAACATAAAACACATGTTTAACCTTTTAAACATTCTGAAAACGCAGCGGATATAAGGCTTTTAAAACGATTTTTAAAGCTGAAATTTCATGTTCTTAGGTGACCATTTTAGGTGAAAAACAAACCCATATCAAAAGGATCTTAAATATATGAATGGACAAGCTATGTATGCATAAAAACATCATAAAATCACAGCTTGAATAAGCTTTGATGTCTACCTTCTTCCAGCAAGAAAGTCGACTAAAAGGAGCTGTTGGAGGCTTCAAAAACGTCCAAGAATAGGGCTGAAAGATGGCCAAGACTTCAAGCTAGAGGTCCTCAAGCAAGTATACCCCAAGCCTTGATCATACACCACTCTTGCTAGGTAGAGTTACACCAAGAATCAACTTCAAAACACCAAAATTTCCAGCTGAATGTTCTGTGAACAAGAGAGAGAAAAGAGAGAGTTTTGAGAGTTATTTTGCATGTATGAATTGATGGAATGAATGAGTGTCTTCCTAGTTATTGTTTTGTGTATTCTCAAGACAAGATGGTCCAATAAGGTTCAAGGGAGGGGGCGGCCAAAACAGCCTTTCAAAGTGGTTTTCCCTCCCTTTAAAACACCAACTTAACTTAAAAGAATTCACATTATGTCACACACATTAAAATGTCATTCTAGACTTATGTTAAATGTGACATGTCTCTCTTAATTAACCAATTAATTAAGGTACACTCATATATTATTATTGTTATTTAAAACCTTTTAAATAACAAGAATAACAATAATTCATCAACAAATTATCCTTATAATTTGTTCCATCTCTCATGCAAGTTATTTAGAAAACCCATTTTCTAAATTTGGTGTAAATATTTAATTGCATGATCATATCATCAATTTAATATTAATTGGTGTTTGCTAAGCTTGTTATTGGGTATAACCCGTCTTGGATCATGACGTACTAACCACATCAATATTTTATGTGTCTTGGGCATATAGAACCCTACAGATACTACTTGTTGGGTGATACTATTTGGTTGTGTGGTACTTCTGTGTGGTTCTTCTGTGTGGATCTTTTAGTACAACCATTAATTCCAAAAATGGGACCTAAGGATTGGTTTGGTTGTAATATACACCGTATACGCTGTGTGGATCTTTATACGTTGTGTGGATCTTGCTTTGCTGTGTGAAAGTCTCCTTACGGCCATTAATTTCCGCGTGGAACCGATGACTAGGTTTGGCTGTAACTATATAAAACAAGCAGAACCGCTTACATATAAGTGTAATTGCGGTCACTCATATAAACTTACGTGATATTCCACTTAATATATTTACTACTTAAAACCTGCGAAACTCACCAACATTATTATTGACAGTTTTGAGCATATCTTTTCAGGTAACATTAAGAACTGAAGATCTAGGAGTGTTGCCTTAGTGGAGACCCTAGGATGCATTTTTAAGACTAAACTTACTTGATGAACAATTCTTTTGTACATTGTTGCAGTCTATCTACATTTAACATTCTTTTGGATACTTGTTCCCGGGTTGTGGGAATTACATACAAGATTACAATTTTAGTGATTATGTGAATCATTTACGAGTTCTGTTTATGCTTATGGCTAAGCTGTCATGGATATTGACTAGACACGACACAAGTCCCCATTGTGCCGGGTGTCGTCATGACACGCTATGTCATCAATTACATATATATTGCATCTCTAATGTTAACCATGTGTTATGACGATCCCGTCTAGCTCGCATCCCCGTGTTTCCGCTATCAGCAGGGGTGTGACAGACTGGTATCAGAGCCATTGGTTATAGAGAATTAGGCAATTCACTTGACCTAGACTATAACCTAGGAACCTTCATGTAGAATGCATGCTAGGACTGGCTTGCATATAATATTACATGTATGTTTCTCTATGCATGTTTCTTATCTCTATACATGATTCTACACATATGTGCTTGTGATCTGATCATCCTGAGGAAGACACTATTACTCTTAGTCTTTCTACACGGGATACCTTTATGCTAGAATCTTACATTTGTATGCGCATTACATTATACCATCAGGTCGGAACACCCGACTAAAGGGAAACTTCACAGATCACGCGTAGCGTCGATCACAATTACTAAACCTGACCATAAGATAGTATGCCTGAGATCCTGAAAGTATGAAGGACAGACAACTATCATTAGACAAATTGTGTTTATATGCTTGGAGTTTATTTGCTATTACATACTACTATTGGAATACTAATGGCTCATGGACATGAGGACATTACATGAATCATGCTTGATGAATGTTGTCAAATACTATGATGTTAACTTGGAGTAGATAAAGCTAAGGGTGACCATGCAAGGCAAATTACCATTATGGGTGCACACGTAATTGCAATTCACTGTGCATGTGAAGTCTGGCTAATCTTACCACGAGGTAACGATCATGAGTATTACAAGTTTACTATTCTATACCCTAGGGTGCTAGGATCATGATTCTAGTAAGACCTTGTTAAGGGTAACAAAACATTACTAACACCTACTATTACATAAGTCCTGTCCTACTTAGAGCCTTCATGGTATATCCAATCATGACAATGATTTTATTCTCCACGAAACATTCTTCCACTTAGCATTCCAGTAACTAGGGAACTGATTGAATGCTTAGAATGAAAGTGGACTACAAGAAATGTAGAGGAGTTATGATGCTCTCTACACATACATTACATTATTCATTTGGTTGATGCTAAGGAAAAATCGGATGTCAAGTAACCGGTTTAGGCATCATTCTAGGTATATCGTGGATGTGGTGGGAACGCTGCGGGGAACCCTATATATAAGCATCACCGGTATACTGAGAATGTGCTTAAACTAGGCTACGTGATGATCCTGATGGACCGAAGCATGGGTTATTAGAACTTGCTGAGTGGAATCATACACGTATCTTCACATGACTAAGGTTTACATGTTTACTAAAGTTTACATGTTTACACCTTTCTATGATTAGAAGATGCCGCCTCGAAGAGTCACACGCAGTACCAATCAAGAAAGTGAGACCCCACAAGACAGAGGTAGGGGTAGACCACCAAGAATAGGTGGTGCTCCAGCTGGCAACAATCAGGGAACTGACAACCCTGACATAGCTGCTATGATTGCTCAGCAGCTAGCTGTACTGATTCCAACTATAGTGACTCAAGTGAGTGACACTCTTCTGAATCATCATTTCCACGGGGGTCATGATACTAATGATCAACATAACCAAGGAACAGGGGAAGACACTGGGATTGGTGGAACAACTGGGAATGAAACTGGGGTCGACAATACCAGACGGGGATGTTCCTACAAGGAATTTGTGGCCTCCAAACCCCGAGAATTTGATGGGAAAGGTGGGGCGAAAGCCCTAACAAGATGGCTTGAAAAGATGGAGGCAGTGATTGATATCAGTGAGTGCCTCGACAGTCAGAGAATCAAGTATGCCACATGTTCACTGCAAGGCAAGGCACTAACCTTGTGGAACACCCAGGTTCAAGCTAGAGGAAGAGAGTCCGCAATGCAGATGACGTGGGATGAGTTTAAAGCTCTAATCACCGAGGAATATTGTCCACTCAACGAGATGCAGAAGTTGGAGTAGGAATTCTGGAACCATGCTATGGTAGGAGCTGGGCACGCAGCTTACACTGATTGTTTTCATGAGTTGGCAAGACTGGTACCACATCTGGTAACTCTGGAATCAAAGAGAATTGAAAGGTATATTTGGGGACTCGCGCCTCAAATCTGAGCATTGGTAACAACAGCTGCTCCTCCTACGATTCAGAGCGCAATCCTGAAGGTCGGCGCTCTAACTGACGAGATGGTAAGAACAGGGATGTTGGGTAGGGGAGCAGAGAAGAGAAAGGAGTAATGCCGGAAGGATTGATAAGAAGGCCAAGACGACCCAAAATTTTGTTGTTGTGACTCAAGGAAAGAAAGAATATGCTGGGCCGCACCCGAAAGAAAGATGGGTCGTTCCGCATGTGCATTGATTATCGCGAGTTGAACAAGTTGACTGTGAAGAATCGATATCCTCTTCCCAGAATTGATTATTTATTTGATCAGTTGCAAGGGACTTCATATTTCTCCAAGATTGATCTTCATTCTGGATATCATCAACTAAGGGTTTTGGAGGATGACATACCGAAAACAGCATTCAGGACTCATTATGGGCACTATGAGTTCTTAGTCATGACGTTTGGACTGACTAATGCACCAGCTGTGTTTATGGATCTGATGAATCGAGTGTGCAAACACTACTTTGATAAGTTAGTGATCGTATTCATAGACGATATACTTATCTACTCTCGATCAAAAGAAGACCACGAGGAACATCTTCGGGATATGCTGAGTCTGTTACAATAATAGAAACTTTTCGCTAAACTCTCGAAGTGCGAGTTTTGGCTTCGAGAAGTGAAATTTTTGGGGCATGTGGTTAACGAAAATGGGATTCATGTAGATCCTGGCAAGATTGAAGCAGTGAAGAAATGGGATGCACCCCAGACACCTTCAGAGATACGGCAATTCTTAGGATTGGTCGGATACTATCGTCGCTTCATTGCGAATTTCTCAAAGATCGCTCAACTATTAACTTTGTTGACTCAAAAAGACAAGAAGTTTGATTGGGGACATGCACAAGAACAAGCATTCCAAACGTTGAAGGAAAGGTTGTGCAACGCACCTATATTGTCTCTCCCAGACTGGACTGATGACTTTGTGGTGTATTACGATGCTTCACATCAAGGATTGGGTTGTGTGCTAATGCAAAAAGATAAGGTGATCGCCTACGCCTCACGACAACTTAAGGTGCACGAAAAGAACTACACAACTGATGATTTGGAGTTGGGCGTTGTAGTATTTGCACTTAAGATATGGAGGCATTATCTGTATGGAACCAAATGTATCATCTACACAGATCATAAAAGCCTTCAATATATCCTGAATCAGAAAGAACTCAATATGCGACAATGACGTTGGGTAGAGTTACTTAGTGACTACGATTGTGAAATCTAGTATCATCCGGGGAAAGCAAACGTGGTGGCTGATGCTTTAAGCCGCAAAGAACGCATGAAACCACTACGTGCTCGAGCTTTGGGATTGACTATTCAAACGAACTTGAAAGCTCAGATCCAACTTGCACAAAGTGAGGCATTGAAAGAAGAAAACCTTGCGGGAGAAGAATTCTGAGGGTTGGACAAACAGATGGTTTGCAAGGATGATGGTATACAGTACTTCATGGATCGTATATGGGTACCCAAATGGAGAGATGTTCGAACCCTAATCATGGAGGAAGCGCACAAGACATGATATTCTGTTCATCCTGGTGCAGACAAGATGTATCACGATCTTAAGGATCTATACTAGTGGCCAGGCATGAAGAAAGACATTGCTATGTATGTAAGCCGATGCTTGACGTGCTCGAAAGTTAAGGCTGAACATCAGAAACCATCGGGATTGTTACAGCAACCTGAAATTCCCGAGTGGAAATAGGATAACATAGCCATGGATTTCATTACCAAACTCCCTAGAACAAGTAGCGGGCACGACTCGATATGGGTCGTAGTGGATCGGATGATGAAGTACGCTCATTTCTTACCGATTTGAAAGGATTACAAGATGGAAAAGTTGGCGAGATTGTACATAAAGGAGGTCATGACACGACACGGAGTGGCGGTCTCAATCATATCCGACCGTGACAGCCGATTTACTTCACGATTTTGGTAAACACTACAGAAAGCGATGGGCACTCGATTAGATATGAGTACCGCCTATCACCCATAAACAGATGGTCAAAGTGAATGAACAATACAAACATTGGAAGACATGCTCAGAGCTTGTGTAATCGATTTTGATGGTAGCTGGGACACTCATCTACCATTGATTGAGTTCTCTTACAACAACAGCTACCATACAAGCATTGGATGCGCTCCCTTTGAAGCATTGTACGGGAGGAAATGTAGATCCCCAGTTTGTTGGGATGAGATCGGTGAAAGCCAGCTTACAGGCCCAGAGATCATACAAGAAATTACTGACAAGATTTTCCAAATCAAAGACAGATTAAAAGCTGCAAGAGATCGCCAAAAGATCTATGCTGACAACCATCGGAAGCCTCTAGAATTCAATGTTGGAGATCATGTTCTACTCAAAGTCTCTCCCTGGAAAGGGATTGTATGATTTGGAATGAAAGGGAAGTTAGCCCCAAGATACGTAGGACCATTCGAGATTACAGAAAGAATCGGTCCAGTGGCTTACCGATTAAGGTTGCCACAAGAACTCAGCGGTGTACACGACATATTTCATGTATCAAACCTCAAAAAGTGCCTGGTAGATGAAACTCTACATGTGCCAATTAAGGAAATCAAGATTGACGAAAAGCTTCATTTTATCGAAGAACCTATCGAGATCATGGACCGAAAGGTCAAATGCTTAAGGCGTAGCAAGATACCGATCGTTCGCATGAGATGGAACTCCAAACGAGGACCAAAATTCACGTGGGAATAGGAAGATCAGATGAAGCTCAAATATCCACATCTATTCGAGCATGACACTCTTAGACCTAACACCAGTTGAATTTCGGGACGAAATTCTCTCAACTGGGGGATACTGTGACATCCGTCACCACAAGGTCCATCATTTAATGTGGATTTCGTTAACTATCCTTAGAACATTCATTTCTCATCTTCATAAACTATTCGTGTGGATATCATACTTGATTGATTTTCTTTTTCAGTGGTGTTATCATTATTTGCATCCATATCACTTAGAACGCTTACGAATAACACTGACGACATCATTAACTATATTATGTTATATAATATAAACATCATTAATAACATCATTGTCAAGATACAAACATCAAATACTTCCTTGTCATTAATACAACATGCCCATTTACATCATTTTCAACCAAAACAAATTTGGAAACTCGGGGGCTAAGTGCAGGGACTAGAAGTGACAATTGCCAAACTAGGGCTGGGTATAAATACCCTTAATTCCAGCCCTAGCCTTCACCATTTCTTATTCTTCCTTATCTTCTTCTCCACTTTTCTTCTTCATCTTTGCACCAAAACCGCCCCTTTTCGTCTCGTTTTCGTCGGTGAAACCTCGGCTACAGCTGAGACTACACGTTTCTAGCAGGTAGACGAACTTGGTCATCCATTTTTTCTCATTTTACTTCTGCAATTTCTAGGGTTTCGGGTACTCGTGTTCAACCTGAGCACAAGAGGTTATGGGGGTGCGTGTGTTGCCTTTCTGAGTGTCCATCTTGCTTAGATATGTTAGATAAGTGTTACTGGAAGTCCTTGATGTGTAAGATCCATACATGGAGCAGCCGAAGGCTGCTCAGCACTTCAACAGTCGTGATCTGCTGCACTGGGTGACTGGGTCTGTCATGCGACTGAGCCGTGCGACGGGGTGAGTCGTGCGACTGAGTCCATGCGATTGGGTGAGTTGTGCGACTGAGTCCATGCGATTGAGTGAGTCGTGCGACTGATCCCATGCGTCTGTGTGTGTCGTGCGATTGAGTCATGTGGATGAGTATTGCCATGCGATTGAGTCAATGCGGATGAATATGTGCGACTGTGTGTATCACACGACTGGATGTCTAGTCGCACGAATGGAGGTTCAGTCGTATGAATGAAGCTAATTCGTATGAATGGAGGTTCAGTCATACGAATGAAGCTAATTCGTACGAATGAAGGTTGAATCGTACGAATGGGAGTTGAGTCATGCGATTGGGTGCTGTGTGGTACGACTGGATGCTGAGTCGCACGAATGCGGGCTCAATCGTGCGAATGAAGCTGATTCGCACGATTGAAGGTCCAATTGTGCGAATGGAGTGTCTAGTCATGCGTCTGGTCCTGTCATGTGATTGGAGTCATTATGAGTGAGTTCTTCATGTGTACGATGTTGTCGTGCGATGTTAAGGTGACATCGACACGGTTGCCATTGCTAATGACGATCTTTAAGATTAACACTATCAAACTTATTAATGATATATCAAATCAAATCAACTTAACATTTTACAATTAGCAACAAACGATTCAAAACACAAGTGCTTACCAAGTATTTCTCTAACCTCAATAACACTTTTACACAAGTATCATCTACAATGGCAACGTTTCTAGTACTTTGATCTACATAAGATCTATTGTGCGTGCTTGTGTACAAGTGTTGCCCACGACCGAACCGATACGACCCGACCCAATTAGACAATATTGTTAACATCAGACGCATATCATTAATGCTTAACATAACTGTCAATAGGTGATTGACTATTCATACATACATACAAGTTTGGGAAGTTACATCATACATACTTACCACTTAACAAGTGAGTTTCGTGGTCCTTTTTTATGCTTATACAATCGTTTCAATCTTTTACAAACATGGGGGAAAAGTATACTCACCCGTTTTCAATGTTGTACAACATACATACATACAATTTTCATACTTGGAATCAACATGATACTGTTTTGTGAGTACTTATCCGATGCATACATGAGTTAGTGTGTGGTTCTTCTTACAACCATTTAATTCCGGTGTTGGAACCGACGGATAGGTATTAGTAGTACTACTGGGTTGACACCCCCACCCTTGACAAATGGTTACTTGTGAGTACCATCATACTTCCAGGAACGGGCCTTGGGTGAATATATTCCGACAAGTTGTTGTGTGTACATCATTAGGTTTGGTTGTATAAGACTCATGGGATGTGATTTTGCTTGCTTATAACTGTATGCACGGTATTTCATAACAAACACTATACAGTATCAATTATATGTTTACAATTCAAACCTGCGAAGCTCACCAACATTATTGTTGACAATTTTGAGCATATTTTTCAGGTAACAATGAGAACTGAAGATCTAGGAGTGCTGACTTAGTGGAGACTCTAGGATGTATTTTTGACACTGAACATACATGATGAACAATTATTTTGTATATTGTTGCAGTCCATCAAACAATTGACATTCTTTTGGATACTTGTTCCCGGGTTGTGGGAATTACATATAAGAATACAATTTTTGTGATTATGTGAATCGGTTATGTGAATCAATTACAAGTTTCTGTTTATGCTTATGGCTATGCTGTCGTGGATATTGACTAAACACGACACAAGTCTCCATTTGTGCCGGGTGTCGTCATGACACGCTATGTCATCAATTACATACATATTGCATCTCTATTGTTAACCATGTGTTATGACGATCCCGTCTCGCTCGCATCCCCGTGTTTCCGCTCTCAGCGGGGGTGTGACACTAATCAAGTAATCAGATTCAAGAAATGAGATAATAAAGTAAACTAATCTAAAAACAGAAAACTAATAATCAATTCAGATGCAAAACAATTAACCAAATAACCAATTCAGAAACAAATCAATAAATCACTTGAGTAAAAAAACAAAAAGTAGAAAACTAACCTGAGGGAGCAGATCAATAGTTTAATTTCAATACACAACCAAATAACCTGAATCAGCCCCTCACATGTGGTTTCTCAAAGAGCTTGACAGTTGACATAGCCTGTAATTTGAATTGAAACAAATCACAAACCACTTCCCCTTTCACAAAGAGCAAATCACTGAATCAGAAACATTCAAACAAATCATAAACCTGATGAAATGAGCAATTGAGCAAATCAATAAGAAACTAAAAAAAGTAGAAAACTAACCTAATGAAGGGAACAATTTGAAATCAGAAACAAATCAAAAATCGGGCAAAAGGGGTCCACGAATTGAAGTTATCGAATTGAGGCCGTCGAATACTCGAATTGAAGGGGTCGAGTACTCGAGTGGACCAGTGGGCAGTGGTCGAGAGTAGTCGACTACTCGGCTGTACTCACCGCGGAGGCTGTCGAATTGAAGGACACTAGTGCAGTCGGGCAGAACAAAACCACAGACCGTGATTACTTGAAATATCAAATTGAGGCTGTCGAATTAGGGATTTTAGATTTTAGGGGTGTTCGAGGTTTGAGGAATGAGGATGAAGTGAAGAACATCGGTTACCTGATTACCAATGGATCATATCTCCGACTTGGGCCAAAAGCCTTGGGGTTTGGAGGTTAGGGTCAAAATGGAGGCCCTATAGTTATGGGAGGCCCAAAGCCCTGGCTTTGACCCACAATACTGTTGGGTCGGCCCTAACCGGCTGTAGGATGTAGTATAAAATATCTCAGGTTTTTGTATTTATCTTTGTACTTTATAACACTTGTAATAGAACTTGAGCGCAATATACAACAATTTCTTAAAAACCATATTTATCTTGTTATTGTTCTTTGTTTTGTCTCATTACTTACTTGTGTCCTTAGTATCATTTACTTAAACCCGGTTCTCTATTTGATTTGTTAAGTGTTTTAACACTTTCCTCATTATGAAACTGATTGTATTGACAATCCTTTAAATGGTCCTGCAACTTACTAACACTTACATAAAAGCTTAACAAATTTGAACTATTTGATATTTTAAATTTGCATTAGTTTAGGAATTTAAGAACCAATTACTAAAATCTATCTATGATTTTAGGGATTTAGTAACCAGTCATTAGATGGAACATATAAGCACTACGATCACTAATAAGTGAATTTATTTTCTTTCTATTAAATGAAGTTTAAATTATGAGGTTATAGTGAATAAAAAACAACTTTAAACCTTTATATTAATACTTACGTAAAAAATTAACAAATTTAAATTCCTAATAAGTGAGCTTATTTTCTTTCTATTAAATGAAGTTTAAATTATGAGGTAATAGTGAATAAAAAATAATATCTTTAAACCTTTATGCTAGTCGTTTCCATAAAAATGTAACAAATTTGAATTACTAATAAACTAACTGTACACATATATAGCAAATTTGACTTACTAATAAACTAACTGTACACATATATAGCATTAAGTAATAAACAACTTTAAACAAATTTAAATATTTATACTAAACGTACACATATACTAACTTTAAAGGTGAAAGGTACTACCATTGAATAATTTACATAAATATTGATTTTTAAATTCTGAAACAAATACTCATAACTTTTCTAAAACAGTCTACAAATAGAGTACATCATATTGTTTAAGTTGCAATTGACAATTAGATATGGAGTAGATTAATAAGATGTTAAAAGATCAACCATTCATGGTTAGTTTTGCTTCTCATTTTTCATTATTAACAATTGGTGCGGTGTGAAAGTATATATATTTTGATAAAGGATTTTCGCACAAATTCAGTTTTAAATGGTTGTTACTACTACTAACTACACACACAAAAGGCAAGTGCACCTATCATGAGGTAATATAGTGATGGTAAGAACCGAGTATCAATCCGTGGATATACTAAGTCTACTTAACAACTTTTATGATTGACTATCAGATTCGATTTTTGTTTAGGAGAATGAGAAGTTGCATTGATGTAAATTAGGGTTTTTTAGGGTTTTAAAAATAGAAATAACAAATAAAGTAAAACAAGTTGAAACTTTTGGATTTAAAATCAGGGGATAAAGGCTATAAGAAGAGAATTGATTTCTGAATACGATTTCTGAAATACGATTTCTGAAAACATAACTTAATCAAGTTCCTTTCCAACATACCATTAATTTTAGAAAACCATAACAATTACTGTAGATTTCTCAGACTAATAAAAGGGAACCCGTAAATGATCAGAAAGTTAAGGTGATATGATTTCTAATAACCATCTCTGGTTAATTAGCCATAGTTTTGTTATGAATAAAAGTTGATCATACGTTTTTCAACCGTGAATGATAATCATAATTACAAATCATAAGTTTATAACCCCCCGTTCAAATGTAGGTGCTACCCATCGAAAGTTTTACCAAGACCACCATAACATTAACACAATATAAATCACACCATTAGTTCATCACAAACTACATAAGTTTCATCCAATTAGGATGATAATAAGATTTTAGCTCATAATGAGCTTGAACATAACAATACACAACATAAAAGATAAATATGAATTCATCGGTGAAATGGAACAATCAAACTGGTGATCCATAATGGATGATCTTTAGACAATCCCGAGCTTCTTCCCAGTGTTGTATGCACCTCCCGAGCCTCCAAATGGTCTTCAAGACTTGATTCCCGAGACAATTATGCAGAGTATCACCCCACCAAAATCTCCCTAAAATGTTGAACTTAGGCCTCTATTTATAGGCTTTCCGGAGTATTTAAGCACGGCCCCGTGTTAGTACAATGTTTACGGAAGTTAGGCGGCTGTACGTGCAGGAGCTGTCGGGCACGATCCCGTGTTAAATGGGGCACGGCCCCATGTTGGAGGTGGGGCACGACCCCGTGCCTTATGAGCACGGCCCTATGTTCACTTTTAGGGGACAGTACTTTTTGTCCTGTCAGATGTCCAAACACGGGGGTGTGCAAAATTAGCACGGGGATGTATTTCAGGCAAGGCATGCGGGCGTGCTTAATTAGGCACGGTCCCATGCTTGGAATTGAAAGCTTGGATTTCTTCAACTTATTGTCAAATATGCTTCTTTTGTCCATCTTACCCTTTACAACACCTGAAAACACAATTAAACGATTTTAAGCACATAATCATCATTTTACGGAAGATATTAAGGAACAATTGATGTGCTTTTGATAGTATTTTTATGTATAATTTGGAGCACATCAAATATCCCCACACTTGAACTTTGCTTGTCCTCAATCAAAAATCACTTAAAATGATAATTCCACCAAAAACTAAATAATTCAAAAGATAAATATGTCTTTCAGGAAATATACAAGTAAAAATTATTTCATCCAAATGTAAACATTTTAAGCATGTATAGAATGATATCTTAGCAAGCAATGAAGTTGTTTAGTAAAGATTATAATCATATAAAAATCCATACTTCTCACAAGATGCACTCACACTCGGCTGAATATATGTAGTCATAAATAGGGTTAAGTATGACTAATACGCTCAATTGCCTAGTATGAATACTTGTGAAATCATATGCTTGTTAAGGGATCAAATCTCCACCTACTTAGATTTTTACTTGCATAAATCATTAGGTCTTTGATGGGTTGTAACTTGTCTCGGGCTCGGGTATGGAATATTTGGAAGAAGTGGCCAAATGCTAAAGACAACGGTCTTGGCTTATTTTTCTAACATAAATTACAAGAAAAGTAGTAAAAGGCTCCCTATACAATACTTCAAGCTAAAAGGGATATACTAACTTGAGGACTCGTTTAAGGTCGGATTGTCAAGACCGCATTTTGCTTTCAAGAATCTCACTTCGTCCTTCACCCGAAGATACACAAAACTTTCCTTTCGTAAGGATCGTTCGGCTTAAAGCCTAATAGCACCTAATCGGATCAGTTCTGTGTATTCGTATTGAGATTCGGTTTGGTTCTTTTTGCATTTTCCATTATGGGACCAATTTCCACAGTTCGGACATCTTTTGTATCTTTTTGCCCGCCTCTTTATAGCGCTTTTTAAAATTCCACAAAATGGCGGAACTTGTTCCTTTTTTCGCCATTTCTTTCTTGCGTCGAACGTGAGTTTGAAAATTTGTTCACGGATTTCGCCATTTCTTTGTTGCGTGATGAAGGCAACAAAGCAAATTAAAATTAAAAGAATGCATTCTAGTTCTTTTAGGTCTGCCGGTAAAAGACCAAATTTCTCTTTTTTTAATAAGCCAAAAACGCGTCTTTAACGAAAAACGGGTTTTGTTGAAGGCTTTTTGGTTAAGTGACTTGGTGGCTCGGGTGATCAAAATAAAAACGTTTAAGTTCAACGGGGCTAACTAGGGTTGATGTTCGGGTAAGGTAAGTTAAAAGAAAATAGTTGGGGCTTGAATGGTTAATGTTTCCTAATGCCTAACTCATTTTTATGCAGAAAATACTAATTAAGGTCTTGAAATGTATACCCAAAGCAAGTTCTAATCACACGTATCATAAGGCACCCTCAATTGATTTTAGAATGAAAGTAAAATTGCAAAGGTTTGCAAAAGCTATTTATGGCTCAAAAATAACTCACAAACAGATGGAATTAGGTGAAAGTGTTTTATTTTACATGATTAAATTTTTACTGGATTATTGCTTTTAAGGATATTATAAAAAAGACATTTTCAATTTTTGTATTTGGATTTCTTTTATTTACTTAGTTATTTCCTGAAAACGTATATTTATAATTTAGTTTATCAAAAGTTGTTTAAATTTTTGGTTTCGTGTCACAAAAATTAATGGCTAAGTGATTTTAAAAATTTTCAATTTGAATCTATTTTTATCAAAGTATCACATGTGTATCTCAATTAATCTCATTCCCACACTTAAATTCACATTGTCCCCAATGTGATCAATAATATAAAACAAGGAATGATAACGAGATACTCCCCTAAAAAAAGATGAAGTCGACTCATGCCTTAAATTGTGAGACTCGTCGGGATCACCTGAAATATCATCTAATTATTGAAAACATTAAAAACTTAAACACACAAAATAACAATAAAATGACATGAATTAAAGAATAGATTGGCACAAAACAATTATGCCCGGACCCTAAAAGTGATACGGCTTTTGAAGGGGTTCGTGGCGGGATATCCCCCCACTCATGATACATTCGGTTTCTGATGTACGTGACATCATTGCTCAGGTCATCCACTCGGGAGTTAAGATTTTCGACGCGGTTGAAGGCTTGCTGCGCGTATTCGAACGATCTCCTTGCGTGGTTGCTGGTGGTTTGGATTGCTTCATAAAGGTCTAACATGGTCGGGAATTCTCCGGCGTGTGAGATGGAAGCCCCGGCTTCTTCATGATGTGTCAGCATATCAAGGTCCATGATAATCTCCTCAGGATCTGCTGGATCCTAGATTTGTCCCTTCCTATCCATAAACCTTGGCTGTCCATTTGGTAGGGTTGTTATCATGTACATGCTCGTGTAAATGCTTAAGTCCAACAATCCTAGCATTACTCCTTTGGTTCCCTCCGTGTTACACCCATAGCTCTCGTACAGGTTCAGAATCCAGTTTCCTCCAAACATGGGTGTCGGAGCACTACTTTTGGTTTTACTCGAGTTAAACACCCGATTCCAATTCTTTCCCAAAATGCTTTTCTCATGGCACCACTTTCCGCGTCCCTACTCTCCTCGTCTGGAAACATATGGTAAGATGGCATTGCTGATATTGCTTCCTCCTCCATTTCCTGTTTTGTATATACTCCCAAATAAACGCCAAACAAAGCGATGGATGTTTTTCGCCATTGCCCACCTAGGCTGAATGTAACAGCTTCATCATCCCAAGGGTCGGAGTCTTTCATGCTAAATCTGAAAGATGCTAAAAATTCAAGAGTCGGTTCATAAACAGAAGGTCTGTTTTGTGAAAACAACCGCTTCCACTGAATACTCAATAAATTGTTATATCTTTCGAGCTGTCCGACAGCCGCCAAGGTTTCCTCATCTGCTTGCAAATGCGACCTTTTAGCCCTTTGCAAGAGTCTTTGCAACCGGTCACGACACCATCTTTCACGGTTTCCTTCAAAGTGCAAATATGGGTGGTTCATCATCCTGAAATTTTAAAAATAAGTTAAACTATACAACACAAATTTCTGAAGTAGTTTTATGACATTGGTGAAGATCATGAGTTTCACAAGACATAACACCCAACATGGGGGTGCATCTTGTGAGACGTGGGGGCGCGGTTGACATTTTGAGATATGAAATTTTGACTTGAGCAGGCGTGGTTTTGTTTGTGAACCTTTGATTAAAAATGGGTTTAATATTTTCTTGCTTGAAAAACCAAAGATTATACGTTAAGCATTTTAGACATTAGTTAATAATTCAAGACAAAAATATATATTGTTTAACACTACTGGCTAATTCTTGTTACTTGAACATTATTAACAATGATTTCACCACGCGTTATGAAGAATACTAAAGAAAAACATACTAATAACTAATAACTAACTAATCATACTATTTAACACTAATCAACTTCAAGAAGAAATATGAACAAGAAGGTTTAAGGCATTCATCATTCCATAATACGTTTAAGTACAAGTCTTTACATATAATTGCTAGGATTTCGGTTGTTTAGAGACCTAATCACCTAACTACATGTAAATGACCATCATAATCATAGGAATTAGTATACTAACCTCTTGATCAATACTCTTAAAAGAAACCTTGAAAATGTGAAAGAAACTTTGAAAAAATAGAGAAAAATGAAGAGGATACGACCTTGAAGAAGATGAGTTCGGCTTTTAACATGCACAATTGATGTGGAACAAGACAAAAGGCTGAAAAAAAAGTCAGATTGTGTCATTGTTTGTTGAACACGGGGGCGTGCCTATATAGGCACGGGGGCGTGTTCCCCTTATACAGTTTTGTTTCAGTCTTTTATTGTTCTGTTTTTCAGTTTCGCGCGTTACGTAGTTTACCTGGTTAAGTTTTGCAATATCCAAATCATCAGAAAAGCTACGAAATTAGTCCTAGAATCCATTAAAACAAGCAAAATGACAAATACATTTTCCTAGTTCCTACGGTTACATAATACGTTAAAAGCCGAGAATCTGAAACTGCAAAACCAGACTCCTTCACGCGCACTAGCGCACATAACACATTGCAGAATGCTTCTAGAAGAAGCCTCCACACATTTCATGTGGGAGGCTCGGGATGGGATAGTGCAAAGTGCGGTTGCTAAGCTCCGCGAGCTGACGATTGACAGAAATGAGTTCCTCGCCCAATTCCTGAACTTTTTGGATAAGTTCAGCTAAGCGTTGATGTAACACCCGGATATTTTTCTTATAGCCGACGAAGGAAGAAAAAGATATAAAGACCAAAGTCGGGGGACCAAACCCGCCAACGCATGAAAGATGGGCAAAATGGGAGCATGTTAAGGGAGGGGGCAACCATCTCCCCCTCCCCACACTTGTGAAATCAGCCAAAAGGGAGAGAAGAGAGAAAGAAGGGAGGAAGAAGAGAAAAAGAAGAGAAAAGTGGTGATTCGGGCTCGAAATTCGTCGTGTAGCTAGTCCAAACGAAGCTCTTCATCTTCTCCTTCTTTGTGTGAGTTCTTGGACCCCTCATTTACTTGTTTTCAACCGATTTTGGGGCTGGAACACATATAAACCCGTTTTGAAATGTGTGTGTTTGACCCATTTGGGTGTAATTGTGTACAGCGTGTTTAGAGTGTGATTTTGGACCTGTATGTGCTTGAATGTTGTCATAGTTTGTTTCCCTAAGGTTTAGGAGGGTTGATTTGGGCTTAAAATGAGTTTGGAAGGGTTTGGAGGTCGTGAGTCGCGACTGCTGTTCGGGATGAAATGCAGTCGCTGCCCAGTTAGGGCTAGGCGACTGGAAGACCAATTACACGACTGAGGGATGACTGAGGTTCAATCGCACGACTAGGGATCCAGTCGCACGACAGGTCACATGACTGAGAGCCCAGTCGCATAGGTGCTCAGTCGCGCAGGTGTTCATTCGCACGACTGAGGGTTCAGTCGCATAGGAGCCCATTCGCATAGTGTTCATTCGCACGATTTGGATGTTCATCCGCATGGGTGCTCATCCGCATGGGTCCAATCGCGTAGTGTTTAGTCGCATGGAGGCCATGCGACTGAAGGGTGCTCAATCGCCCAAACAGGGCTGTTGTACCCGGGGACGAGCCTAGTTAGAGTACTAACTTTCGAGGGAAAAGCAGAGGTAAGTTTTGACATAGAAGTTCCCGTAAGTGCATGTAGGATGGCCGTTGAGGCCTTAGAAGTGATGTTGGGGGCTAATGATGATAGTGTTGCATGTTTATGCATAATGTTTGTATGTTAAGTATGATGTGGCCCTATATAATGCTGATGACTGATGACTTGTAAATGTCGATGTTCCTTGTGTCGATGTATGTTTATCTTTACCGTGACTTTACGTGCTATGTCAATGAATGAAATGAAAATATTAAGAAACATAAAGTGAAAGATAATGAAAAAGGAATATGATGAATGAATGCATGCATTAACGAATGAATGAATGAAAGTAATGAAGGGCTTGCAAGCAAATGTATGGAGGTGCACACCCAATGAAGGTGTTAGCTCAACGGTGTGCGGGTTAGCTACCCCAAAGGATGCACACTGGGGTCCAATCCTTGTGATTGACCATATGTATGGGATCCTTGCCGCTTACCCTAGGTGACTGGATCAGCTTCGTGCATAATGTTCGTGATTTAATTACCACAGGTCCAGCACCTGCACTCGTGCACAATGTTCGGGGTATAGCGCATGGCATTGATCCAGAATGAAAGAGGAAAGATAAGTGGTACATGTACTTGCCCTAGGTGACTGGATCAGCTTCGTGCACAATGTTCATGATTAATTACCACAGGTCTAGCACCAGCACTAGTGCACAACGTTTGGGGTATTGTACATGTCACCGAAAGTAATGAACGTACGAACGAATGTAATGAACGTATGAAGGAAAGTAATGAACGTACGAACGAATGTAATGAACGTATGAAGGAAAGTAATGAACATACGAACGAATGTAATGAACGTATGAAGGAAAGTAATGAACGTACGAATGAATGCAATGAATGTATGAATGAAAGTAAGAAACGTACGAACGAAAGAAAGAGTTTATGAAAGAATGTGAATGTTAACGATGAACGGTAAATGAATGAAAGCTAATGAATGAATGATAAAGATAATAATAATATTATCTATGTATGTATGTTGTGTGATCGCATGTATGTAAGAACGGTTTTAAAGAAAGAAAAGTATGTTTTATTATAAAACTAGAACTCACTCAGCAATGCTGACTTTTTATGTGTTTCCAGTTGACAGGTAGTGTTGCTGAGGTTGGCACGAGGCGGCTACTCAGCCCTTTTGGGATGGCATTCTTTTGTTTAATGTTTTTTGTATTGTAATGCAAACAAACGATATTTGTAATGGATGTTGTATTACTTTGCAAAAGCATTGATATAGAAATGAAATTTATGTTTAAATGTTTCCGCTGCAATGTTTTTATGTAAGAGGATGAAAATATATCTTTTATGTGCGATGATTGACCAGTTGTAAGCGTCCCGGGAGCGGGGCCTTAAAAGTTGGTATCAGAGCCAAAGTTTAAGTGAAACGGGTAAATTTTCAAAATAAACCTTACCTTAAACTGAGAATGGGACGAAAAGGGAAGGGATGCCAATCTGAGTAGCTGTGTGCCATCAGATATTTTCTTAAAGTTAACCGGTATTATGTGCGCATGTTATGTGTTTATGTGTTGCTGGTAGATTTAGATACTAATGTAGTCAGGACAGGTAATGCTCGGGGTACGAAGAGTAAAGTAAGTGGCTAATCACAACTGGCCACTATAAATAGGGACTTACTATACTTGACATAAACTGAGCTATTCCCTTAAATGACCGTGTTAGCGTTTGAATCTTTGTGTGTGATAGAGGATGGCTAGTGGTAGATCATCCAAAGCTTCACGTGGTGGAGGTGGTGGCGAATGAGGTGCTAAACCACAGGCCACGAGAGGAAGGCCTAGAGTAGAGGAGGTTCCTGAAGAACCCGAGACCCCTCATCCGGAGCGTGTAGACGAGAGCGCCAATCTGAGAGCCTCGGTAAAAGAGGCAGTGGTTGAAGAGGTGCATCAGGTCATGCAGACGATCTTACCATCTGTGGTGACCGAAGTGATAAAGGTTGTCCGGGAAGGAGAAAGGAGAGAGAGGAATAGGTCCTCAGGAAGACAGGAGCAACCAGAGCCGAAAACGGTTCTTTCTAATGATGAAGAGGAAGAAGGGGAGGAGCCTGTGCAGGAGTCAGCACGAGGCTGTAACTACGGGGCGTTTATGCGATGCAAGCCCCCTACTTTTGATGGTAATGGCACCGCTGCTGCTGCTCACCGGTGGGTGAGGGAAATGGAGGCCGTTCTTGATATCAGCGAGTGCCAGGAGGACCAAAAGGTGAAGTTCGATACCCACTCTTTCACGGATTCGGCTTTATGCTGGTGGGACAACATAGTCCAAGCCGAGGGTCGTAGTGCCATTGGGAAAATGAAGTGGTCCGAGTTGAAAAGGTTGGTGATCGAAGAGTTCTGTACTCATCGAGAGATGGATAAAGTTGAGAGAGAGTTCCTGTAGCTGGAGGTGGGAACGATGACCCACCAACAGTACACCATAAAGTTCAACGAAATGGCACGTCTGGTGCCGGATCAGGTGACACCTCTGTCGTTAAAGATCAAGAGGTATATTCAGGGGTTGCCGACGGATATTCGCAGGCATACGATCGCCGCCCGACCGAGCACCTTTAGGTCGGCGGTGGACTTGGCAGGGAGACTGTACCATGAAAGGGTTGTGGTGGTGGTGGCTAAAGGTAGTAAGAAGGGTGGTGGTGATAGGAATTGGAATAGGAAAGGTTTGGTCGGGGTAATGCCTCGACGAGTGACAAGAAGGCACAGGTGGATGACCGCCGTGTAGCCACACCGGGTACGGGACTAAAAAGGTGTGATAAATGCGGGAAGGAACATAGCGGGGAGTGTAGAATGGGGTTGAACGTTTGTTTCAACTGTGGGAAGCCTGGTCATATGGCAAGGGATTGTAGGGGCATGAGGTGCTTCAACTGTGGGGAAAGTGGTCATATGAGTAAAGACTGTAAGAAGCCGAGGGCTGAGGGTTCCGGGGTGAAGAAGACGGGGAGTGAAGGACCAAGGGCAAGCGCCAGGGCATTCACGATGACGAAGGAGGAAGCCAGGACGGACCCTGATGTTGTGTCTGGTACGTTTCTAGTGAACCAAACTTTAGCCTCTGTATTATTTGATTCGGGTGCTAGTAGGAGTTTTATTTATGCTGCTTTCTGTGCTAAACTGCCTATTAGTAGTATACGTGTTGAGGCGCCATTTGATGTAGAAACTGCCATAGGTAAGTCTACCAGGATTTCAGAGATGATAGAGGGTTATGATGTGGAATTAGAGGGTCATAGATTTTCGGTTAGACTATTTGTGATGACCTTAGGTGGTTTCGACTTGGTTCTTGGAATGGATTGGTTGGCGGACTTCGAGGCGAATATAGTGTGTCGAAAGAAGATGATTCATTTGATAGCGCCTGACGGGAGTTCGGTAACTATTTATGGGGATCGGGTCACGACGATCCCGAAAGTGATCTCAATGGCGGTGGCGGGAAAGTGCATGAGGCGCGGATGTAGTGCCTACTTGGCATATATGAAGGATGTGGATACGCTCCCACCACAGCTGTCTGATGTACCGGTTGTGTGTGACTTTCCAAATGTGTTACCCGAGGACTTATCGGGAGTGCCACCTGACCGAGAGATTCAGTTTCAGATTGATCTAATACCAGGTGCCCAACCTGTTGCCAAAGCGCCGTATTGATTGGCTCCGACGGAAATGAAAGAGTTGATGGAGCAGTTGCAAGAGCTGCTAGAAAAGGGGTTCATTAGACCGAGTATCTCTCCTTAGGGTGCTCTGGTCTTGTTTGTAAAGAAGAAAGACGGTAGTATGCGGATGTGTATTGACTACCGTGAGCTGAATAAGTTGACAGTGAAGAACCGATACCCCTTGCCGAGAATCGATGATTTGTTTGATCAACTTCAGGGTGCCAGTTGGTTTTCAAGGATAGATCTTCGATCAGGCTACCATCAACTAAAGGTGAAAGAGCAGGATATTCCTAAAACAGCTTTTCGCACGCCTACGGTCACTACGAGTTTCTTGTCATGTCTTTTGGTTTGACCAATGCGCCAGCTGCTTTTATGGATCTGATGAACCGAGTGTGTCGGCCGATGTTGGATAAATCAGTGATTGTGTTTATTGATGATATCCTGATTTATTCGAGGAGCGAGATAGAGCATGCCGGTCATATTCGAGAAGTGTTAGAGACGTTGAGAAGGGAGAAACTGTATGCCAAGTTCTCCAAGTGCGCGTTCTGGTTGTGCGAAGTTCAGTTCTTGGGTCATGTGGTGAATCCGGAAGGGATTATGGTGGATCCAACAAAAGTGGAAGCGGTGATGCAATGGAAGTCTCAAAAGACGCCATCCGAGATCCGCAGTTTCTTAGGTTTGGCGGGCTATTACAGAAGATTCATCCAAGACTTCTCCAAAATAGCTTCTCCACTAACCAAGTTGACCCGGAAAGATGTAAAGTTCGTATGGGGTCAAGCTCAAGAGAAGGCGTTTGAAGAATTGAAGACGAGGTTGACCCAGGCTCTTGTTTAGTCATTGCCCGATGGAAGTGAAGATTTGGTGGTTTATTTTGATGCTTCCTACTCGGGGTTGGGATGTGTGTTAATGCAGAGGGGAAAAGTTATAGCCTACGCATCCCGACAGTTGAAGGTTCATGAGGTTAACTATCCTACTCATGACTTGGAGCTAGCAGTCGTGGTCTTTGCATTAAATATTTGGAGGCACTATCTCTACGGGACGAAGTGCACCATCTTCACCGACCACAAGAGCTTGAAGTACTTCTTTGAGCAGAAGGATTTGAATATGAGGCAGAGGCGATGGTTGGAGCTTATAAAGGATTATGATTGTGAGATCCATTACCATCCGGGCAAAGCCAATGTGGTGGCGGATGCCCTTTGAAAGGATCTCAGATCTAGTTTGATCAATTAGGTTATGATTTGCAGCGAAATAGTGTTAGAATTAGACGAAATTTAAGCAAGAACAAGAAGAATATTCAATCAAACAGTACGGTTATAGAGAAAGAAAGTTTTCTGCAAAAGAGAATGTTTTCATTCATTCATATGCTTCGGCAATCATACAATTAGGTCATCTTTCCTTTTATAGAAAAAGATGATGTCAGCAGATGTCACTTGATAATGACATCTAACCCTTTACATAAACAACTGAAAATGACTAAAACTACTGTAGATGTCCACAACAGCTGACATCTTTTTACAATAAAAGCTTAAATGTTAACTAATTCTACAACTACTGAAACTACAATATCTGAAGAGTAAGATCTTCAGACATTTTACATTCACTAAACTACTGATTACAATCTACTGAAAACATAAAGACAACTACTGAAAGTAAACCATCACAACTACTGAAGAGTACTTCTTCAGCTGTTGTGACAACCTCTGAATACTTGGTCTTCAGACTTTGTCTTCAAACTCTGTCTTCAGACTTTATCTTCAGCTTTTGTCTTCAGACTTTGTCTTCAGACTTTGTCTTCAGACTTTGTCTTCAGACTTTTGTCTTCAGACTTTGTCTTTAGACTTTGTCTTCAGACTTTGTCTTTAGCTGATGTAGTCTTCTTCAGTTGTTATGATGTCTGTGGGACTTAAAGGTTTTTCTGATTTGGCTCATTGGTTCTTTTGGTCCAACAAACTCCCCCTGAACCAATGCAGCCAAAACCTTTAAGTTTATTGATGTCCCATAGGCAAAAATATTGTCTTTTTCTTCTGGATCAGCTTAGAAGTGGCCAATTTAAGCACAGGCCTAGGAAGAGGTTTTAGAAGATTTGATTGGCAAGATATGGATGGGAACTCTGTCTTGGGGAATTGGACACAGAGTTATTACCCCATCCATGAAACCTACTTCCCTACAATGAGTCTGTAAGACTCTCAAACATAGGCCTCAAGGAAGACAATCTGTTCTTCCAGGGTGAGTTCTTCAGCTTCTCCTTCGAAGAAGAACTCTGGCCCATAGTACTCAGATAGGTACTTGACCTGTTTTCCATTCTTTAGCTCCACAGTTGTTATTTCTCTATATGCGAACTCATCAAGATGATTACCTTCAATTAACAACTGGAGCTCATTGCTTCTGACTTCTTCAAGCCTCTTATAGATCAATCCCCTTTTCACCATTTTGTTTTCCAGTAATGTTTGTGGGGTAAGATTAGACTTGTAGGCTCTTCTGAAGTCTTCTAGGATTTCCCAGGGTGACACTACAATGGCTAGCATTATCACTACATCTACAATCTTCTTTACTTGGCCATTGTATCTACTTGGTATGTTCTTCTTGTGGATTCTATCACTCACCCTAGGATCAGGCCAAATTCTAACTCGCTCTTTCTAATATTGAAATGTAAATCTGAGAGCATACAATCTCTGAGCATGTTTCCTCATAGATTGTATCAATGTAGTCTGAGGAAACTCTTTATCAACCATATTCAACAGCTGCTCATCATGTTGTTTGTGCATTTCTTCTTCTTCAAGTTTTACTTTTACAGTTTGCCTCTGGATGGCAGGTGTGATCATTGTTGGTTGACTTCTGGCAATTAACTTTAATGCATCAGGCATTTTCCTTTTTGTTTTAACAACAGTTGAAATGGGTAGCCTATCTTCCTCATCATCTTCTTCTTCTTCTTCTTGAAGCCTCAACACCCCTCTCTTCCTCTTGGGTGCATCATCGGCAGTTATTTGTGTTGGTTTCTTGGGTAAAGGAGTTGGTTTTGTGGGTTGTGATATTGGTTGTTCTCGTGTGGGAGATTGTACAGGCTGCTCTAGCATTTTAGTTATAAGTGTGGCTTTGGAGCACTTTGCCAGATTAGTCCTGCTCCCAGCACCAGCTTCATCAAGGGCTTCTATGATCAATCCTTTGGTAAATACTTCAAACGAACAGATTTTATTGGTTATCTCCAAAATACTGTCCCTGGTCCATGATTTCACTTCAACGATTGTCCTCCCCAAATACTTTGATATGAACCTGACCATAGCTTCCAGCCTTTCATTTTCTTTCTCACTATAGCTGGCCCATCGGTGCTCAATCTCGTGTATTTCCAGCTTCCTGATCTCAGTGTCAAGTTTGGCAGTGTCAAATCCTTATCTGAAGAGCTGATCAATAATTTTATCCATTGATCTGCTATGTTGCTCATCAGCTTCTTTAATCAGTTCTTCTAATTTCTTCTCAAGAGGAGTCTTTTCATCATTCTTCCTCTTTTTGTAGGTAACATGGAAATCCTTTTCTTTCTCCTTCTCCTTCTCCTTTTCTTTCTCCTTCTCCTTTTCCTCTTCAACTATCTTCCTCTTGTCTACTTTCACTGACTTAGACTCCCCCTTTTTGGTTGCATTGGGTTCAGGGGTTTAAATATCCGAAAGTCTTTTAGTGACTGCATCATCAACTAAGGTTTGAATATTGGAGGAAAGTCTCTCATCAAGAGCTTGATGTACAATGTTAGCTATGATGGGAGTGATGAGAGGCAGGGAAGATTTAAAGGCAACAACCTTTTGCTCAGAGGGGTTCTGTCCCTGAGAAATGGTGCCAGAATCAGAGGCTGGTGGCTGAGTTGTTGTGAGTGGCTTAGTGTTTGGGAGAGCTTCAGAAGAAGGTGCCATCTGTGGGTGAATTTAGGCAGATGGTCTTGATTCTTGAGACATTTTGGCAAGCAGTTCTTGTAGTCTACTTACCTCAGCCTCAAGAATGGTGTTGTGGGTTAGAACATCATAGAAAAAGCCCAGGTTATCATCAGTGGTTGCTGAATCATCTGACCTCCTGATTACATCAGGATGAACATGTGCTGAGTGTAGATCAGTGTTCACATATGCCCCTTTTTCTTGGTACTGGGGACTTCCTGCCTCAGGATTATGCCCTTCATCGACAGTTGCCTCTGGTGAGGTCTTATAAATGTTACCAACTTCAGCCTGTTCATATGCTGAAGCAGGAGAAGTGGCAGCCATACCAGAAGTTCTGATCTCATCCTCCACACGGGGAGATAGAACTATGTAATCCCTGTGCTGTGGGTTATCAGTAACACTATAGTCCTCCCCCTTAACTGTTGAGGTTTTCCCTGTTGTAATAGGTTTTTGGGGAGAGGGTGGAGTGTTTAGCTGAGTCAGCACTTCTACAATGATAAAAGTTGGGCTTTGTGAGGTGGTTGCAGTAAGAGATAGGTGTGAAGCAGATTGCACCTGGGGTGAGTGGTGCTCTTCAATGGCAACCTTCTCAAATGAGAGAGGTTCCAGTAATGTGGCATTCCCATAAATGGTTGCTTCAAGATCCTATTGAGAGGATACCTGAGCAGTTGTGGCTGGTAGAGTCTGTGTAACTGCTGGTGGATTACTACCAGCAGTTTCTTCCTACCTTGGTGCTGCAGGGGCATCCTCAGGGGACTCAACTCCCTGAGTAGCCTTTTTAGGCTTTTTAGATTTTGGATTGGAGGGGACTTTGGATCTGGAGGATGAGGCTGTGGGTTCCTGCTGCTTGGGTTTTAGCAGCTTGGCAGCCTCTTTGAGTTGTGTGTTCGAGTTGTGCCTGGAGTATACTTCAGGCAAAACTGCCATAGCAGGGACTCCTAGGCCAACAAGGCCTTCAGTTTTTAGTTGGTTTTCAATAATGGCCATAAGAAACCTTGGATATAATATCCATATGTTAGCCACAGGTTTCAAGGCCATATCTTTTAATTCTAAAAATATAATTTCAGAAAAATTTAAGTTTTGGCGTTCAAAGATTGAATACAATACCTGTTACCACCTTGAAGACATTTGATCCCATGAGGAGGTCTTGGGGGAAAGGCAGACATTGACCATATGGAAGATTAGGCGTTCAGGGTCATGGAAGTGCTTCTTTAAAATTGTGGTAGCACTTAGGTCACCTTCGTACCCATTTTGGGCAAAGGATAAGTCTGTTGTACCCTTAGGATATTCGGTGACGAAGTTGGCATCATTCAGATTTAGGGTTTTCCGAATAATATCAGAAGTCACGACCACCTTCTTCTGATTGACATACAATTGGAGAGCGATCTCGCCATCATTCTCACCAGTTGTGAGTGTTACGCTTGTCCAGAATTGTCGTAGGGTTTCTAAGTATATGGTTAGGTTCAAAAGAAAGGCTGTTTGGTATTGAGATTCAACCATCAGATTGATGGCGTCATCAAACTTGTTCCAGAAGGCCGATTTGGTGAGGTAAGCTACACAGTTATGGCGGGGTTTGAGTTGCATGGTCGCCATTAATGCAGGAGGGAAGTTTTGAGAATTTGAATAATAAAGTTGTGATAATGAAAAGTTCTAAAGTTAGGGTTTGGTATTTATAGGCTATGTTTATAAAACGGCTGATAGAAAACAACTGAAGGTTTTGGTGTTAGTCATCAGTTGTTTGAAACAAGTGAAGACATGGTTTTAACCTTCAGATGTTGTAAACGACTGAAGACTTGGTTTTAGTCATCAGTAGTTTGGAACTACTGAAGACTTGGTTTTGACTTCAGTTGTTTTGAAATGAAACAGCAGTTGTTTGAAACAGCTGAAGAGTAAAGTTACTCATCAGTTGTTGTCTTCAATTCACAGGTTTTAGTTGTTTCATTCTGACCTCAACATTTACTCATCAGAACTTTGTCTGATTTTCAGACGTTTCATTGGTCATCAGTTCTTTTGAATATTTATGCATCAGCTCTTTTGAACATGTGTTCATTAGATCTTTTGAAATAAATTATTCTTCAGAACTTATGAACAAATTTTGTCTTCAGTACTTATGCTCAAGATTACAATCAGTACTTATGGACAAATTTGTTCTTCAATACTTATCTGTTAGAAATAGGCATCAGTAATTATAACCACATCAGTAGTTGTAACTATATCAGTTCTTTTCAACAAATAATGTACTTCAGTACTTTTAGGTATTTTAGTCTTCAATCTTTATAACACTTCAGTAGTTTTGAAAAAGTTGAAGACAAATAACTCATCAGTACTTATTTTTGACTTTTGTATACTAATGCTCATCAGTACTTGTGATCTGAGAGTATCAGTATTAGTCAATTCATTCCAGCTACAGCATACCAAGCCTTAGCACCAGATTTTGAAAAGTTGCACTGTCAAAAGGCTTAGTAAATATATCTGCAAGCTCATCAACACTAGGAACAAACTTTGGATCAATCAGACCTTTTTCATAACAATCCCTGATAAAATGATGTCTGATCTCAATGTGTTTGGTCTTAGAATGTTGGACTGGATTCTTAACAATACAAAGAGCTGAAGCACTATCCATCAGTAATGGAGTCTTTGTCTCTGTAATGCCATAATCCAGTAATTGATTCTGAAGCCAGAGTACCTGAGATGTATAACTTGCAGCAGCAATGTACTCTGCTTCAGCAGTTGATGTAGCAATTGAAGTTTGTTTCTTACTCTGCCAAGAAACTAAACAATTGCCTAGAAATTGGCATCCACCAGAAGTTGATTTTCTGGTTACTTTACACCCTGCATAGTCACTATCAGAGAAAGCAACCAATTTGCAAGAGTGCCCAGTGGAATACCAAAGTCCTAGAGATAGAGTTCCTTGCAAGTATCTAAAGATCCTTTTGACTGCAATCAAATGGGATTCTTTAGGTGCAGCCTAAAATCTAGCACAGACACAAGTTGCAAACATAATGTCTTGTCTAGAAGCTGTAAGGTACATCAAGGAACCAATCATACATCTGTAAAGGGCTTCATCAACTGCTTTACCTTTCTGATCAGCATCCAGTTGTGTGGAGATGCTCATGGGAGTAGAACAGGGCTTATAGTTTTGTAAATCAAACTTTTTCAGAAGATCCTTTGTATATTTTGACTGATGAATGAAAGTTCCATCAGCTCTTTGTTTGATTTGCAAACCTAGAAAGAACTGTAATTCTCCCATGGCACTCATTTCAAACTTTTGTTGCATCAATTTTGTAAATGCATCACACAACTGTGGATCAGAGGATGCAAAAATGATGTCATCTACATAAATTTGAACAAGTAGCTTATGTTGTCCTACTTTCTTTATGAACAAAGTTTTATCTATGGAGCCTCTAGTGAAATTGTTTTGAATAAGAAAATTAGACAATGTTTCATACCAGTTGTTTTAACCCATACAGAGCCTTATCAAGCTTATACACCAATTCTGGATGTTTATTATCCTCAAACCCTGGTGGTTGACACACATAAACCTCTTATTTTATTTTACCATATGAGAATGCACTTTTGACATCCATTTGAAAAACTTTAAGACTATGGAAAGCAGCATAAGCTAAGAACAATCTGATTGCCTCTAGTCTGGCTACAGGGGCAAAGGTTTCATCATAATCAATACCTTCTTCTTGTGAAAACCCCTGTACAACCAGTCTGGCCTTGTTCTTGACAATTTGACCTTTTTCATCAGTTTTATTCCTAAACACCCATTTAGTGCCTATTGCACACTTACCTTGTGGTAAAGGAACCAGCTCCCACACTTGTTGTTTTTTAAACTGAAGAAGCTCAAGTTGTATGGATTCAACCCATCCATTGTCTCTTAATGCAACATGATAGTTCTTTGGCTCTTGCTGACTGATGAAGATAGCATAAAAGTAGAAATTGGACAACTAACTTCTGGTTGAAACTCTAGCATTGATATCACTAATAATTTGAGACATTGGGTGATTCTTCAGCTCTTTATAGACAATAAGATCTGTGCAAGTGTTTGCAGGAGATTCAGCAGCAACAGATGTTGATTTAGACTTTTGAAACCATAAAGGAGATCGCAATTCAAATGAAGTAGATGATTCAGAGATCTCATTAGCATTTATTGTGGATAGAGCTGCTAAAGCTATAGGAACATTAGGTTTAGATGACTCAGGCAGTTGATCACTAAACCTGAAAAGGTGAGTACTGTCATCATCAGCATCATCAGTACCACCAGATGAAGAACTGTTTGTAGGAGGTGATGGATTTTCAGGAACTGCAATAGCTGGAGACTGATAAGCAACATATTGCAGTATGTCCAAATCAAATAGCTCCACAGGGTTTTATAGGATTTTGTCCTTTGGAGATTCATTAAACTTCACATGCAAGGTCTCTTCAATTATCTTTGTTTTGCAGTTAAAAACTCTGTATGCCTTGCAAGTGGATGAATACCTAACAAAGTACCCTGCATCCACCTTTGATTCAAACCTCTGAAGTGGATTCTTTGTGCTGAGAATGTAACAGGGACACCCAAATGCTATAAAAAATGAAATCAGAGGGGCCAAATGATGTAACACTTCATAAGGAGTCTTCATCAGCCTCGGATTTACTAAAACTTTATTCTGCACATAGCAAGCTGTGTTGATAGCTTCTGCCCAAAAGGTCAGTGGCAAACTAGAATCAGCCAACATTGACCTGGCGGCTTCAATAAGTGTCCTGTTCTTTCTTTCCACCACTCCATTTTGTTCAGGAGTTCTTGGAATGCTATACTGCCTCTTGATTCCCTTAGACAAGTAGAATTCATCAAGTGTGTGGTTTCTAAATTCTGTGCCATTATCACTCCTCACACACTTGACTGGAAGGGAGTACTGTTTTTCCACATACAACAGAAAGTATATTATGGTTTGTGCAGCTTCATCTTTTCAATGCAAGAAGAAAGTCCATACAAATCTGGAGTAATCATCCACAATTACCAGACAGTATTTCTTCTTTGCCATGCTCATCACTCTTACTGGACCAAAAAAGATCCATATGCAGTAATTGCAAGCAGGCAGTGGACTTTGGCTCTTCTATTGGAGGAAATGATACCTTGTGTTGCTTCCCTTTTAAACAAGCAGAGCAGTTGTCATCACATCTGAACTCCTTCACTGGCAGTCCTCTCACTAAACCATGATGGATCAGCTGGTTCATGTTTTCAAGATTCACATGACCAAGCCTTCTGTGCCATAGTTTAGATTCCTGAGGAGAGACCTTGGAGAACAGGCAAGGATGGCATTTTAGATCAATTTTCTTTGATAAGTCTAAGGCATATAATCTTCCTGTCCTGTTTGCCTTCAGGAAAGTATGTTCATCCAGTACCTTGTCAATCAAACTCAGAACTTTGGAAGACAGAATCCTGCAGTTTTGGTAGGTGAAAAGGGCAACATGACCTTTATCACACATCTGACTAACACTCAAGAGGTTGTACTTGAGATTCTCCACATGGTTGACATCATCAAACCTTATTTCACCATTGGAAACAAAGCCTTTACCGATGATGTAACCTTTAGCATCATTACCAAATGAAACAAAACCCTTCTTTCCTTGAGAGTAGTAATTAAGAAGAGAGCTGTTCCCTATCATATGCATGGATCCTCCACTGTCCACATACCAGATGCTTCTTTGGCATGCTGAAGAACCCTGCATTTGTCAAAAGAAACTAGTTAGCTTTTGAGACCCAAACCATTTTGGTTTTGGGTCTGTTCTCATCAACTGATTTTACACTAACTGGTTTGTCATGATTAACAGCCTGTGGAGGTGGAGATGGTGCGGAAAAGGATTCCTTTGATTTTGGCATGGTTTTCCTTTTCTATGGTTGAATCACAGATACATCTATTTGGTTGACTCTCCCCAACAGATGTTGAACCATCATAACAAGTTGTGTCTGATTGTTTGCTAAAGCCTTCAGTTCGTCAGACACATCAGTTCTTGTTTTTGATTGGTTCCTGTGTTTCACCATTTTCTTACTTTTGGAAGACACAGACTTAGTCTAGTGGTTTGGTATTCCATGAGGAATCCATTGAACACCTTCAGCTGTTTCCTGATAAACCCTTTTCTTCTTTTTGGATTTCTTTAAGGATTTTGGGTTTTCAGATTGAGATGCCTCTGGTACAAACTTGGTTTCAAATTCATCTTTCATTTTATTAATTTTCTTTTTGATGTTCTTATCTTTGTTGAATTTGGAACCCTTTTTGTACTAGCAGTCATCAGTGAGATGATTGAATAAGCCACATATTTCACATGGCTTTTTCTTCATCTTCAGTTGATCAACTGCTGAAGAAGATGAAACTACTCAAGGTTTGTTCTTTAGTACTTTCTTCCTTTCAGTACTTATGTTAAGTACTGATGGATTCTTAACTACTGAAGATTTGTTCTTCAAAAGTTTTCTATCAGTACTTTTGGACTTCCTGATAGACTCTTTAGCAGTTTTCAAACCCTTTTTGTTTTAAGTGGTTTGGGTTTGTTCTTCAGGTGTTGTGACTTGCCCTTCAGTACTTTGAGTACTTCGTGAGACAACACCTGAATTGATCAACTTTCTCCTTATCATGTGTTTTTCAGCATTGGGACCATCAGATTCTACAAGTTTTAGATTAATTTTCTCAAAAACTTTTTCACCTTCATTTATCTCGGTTAAAACAACACCCTCAGCTGTTTCTCCCTGGATGACATTTGTGCATCCAACAGTATAAGAATATGTTTCTATATCAGCTGATTGTTTCTCTGAGGTGCTAATGCTGACTTCATCATCTGATTTTGGTTCATTTTCAGAGGGTGAGGCACATGATGATGTGGATTGGTAATTGCTTTCTCCTTCAGATTCTACTTCCAACCTGGGAGTAAAATCTGTAGGAGGAGCAGTGTGATTATAACCAACTCCAAACTTCATATTTGAAGTTGTTTATTTGTTGAGAAGAATTTCAAACCCCTTGCATGATGTTACCCAGCGTTCACACTCTACCTGGGTAGCTGCAAGTGTTTCTTTGAGGTCCTTATACTTCTCTAAGATTACCTCTACCTTTGTCTTGTCATCAGTTATTTGGCATTTTAATTTGTAAATCTCATCATCTTTTTCATTTAAAACATACTCAAACTGTTGGACCAAAAGAACCAATGAGCCAAGATCAGGAAAACCTCTAAGTCCCACATGCCACTGCAACAACTGCTGAAGACTTCCATCAGTTACAGTGCTCTCTTGCTTGAATGTCAGACTCGAGAACATCTGAAGACTCTCATCAGCTATTGTGTTCTCTTGCCTGAATGCAAGAGAGCATCTGAAGACTCTCATCAGCTATTGTGTTCTCTTGCTTGAATGTCAAGCTCGAGAGCATCTTAGCTCCAGCTTCAGCTGTTATGACAAAGTCTGAAGAACAAAGTCTGAAGATCAAAGAACTGAAGAACAACAGCTGAAGACTAAAGTACTGAAGGCCAAAGTACTGAAGTATCAAAAGCTGAAGAACTAAAGAACTGAAGATCTTCTTCCGAAGCACAAAGTCTGAAGACAAAGACTGAAGACAACAACTGATGATATCTACTGAAGTCATCAGTTGTTGCATCTTCCGAAGCTGTTCTATCTTCCGAAGCAAAGTCTGAAGAAAAAGACTGAGGACAACAACTGATGATATCTACTGAAGTCATCAGTTGTTATATCTTCGAAGCTGTTACATCTTCCGAAGCCAAGTCTGAAGACCAAGTACTGAAGACTCAGAGTTTGTCACAACAACTGAAGAAGTCCTCTTCAGTTGTTGTGGTGGTTTTTCTTCTTCCGTAGTTTATTTTGTTTCAGTAGTTGTACAACAGCTGAAGAGCATGTTCTTCAGCTGTTATAGTATCAGTAGTTTACTTTTGTCAGTACTTAGGAACTTTTGTAAGAAGATGTCAGTTGTTGACATCTTCAGTAGTTTTATGTTTTGTCAGTTGTAATTTGAATATTCAGTGATGTCAGAAAAAGGACATCACGCCCATCCTTTTGCCGCCTATAAAAGGATGGGTAACCATACTGTATTAATTGCCGAAACGTGTGACCAATAGAATATTTATTGTTTCGCAGAACTCTTCTCTCTATGTTTATGCTTTTAATTGAAATATTCTTTATGTTCTTGCTTTAATTGCTAATTAATGTGCTAAATCCGCTGCAAACATAATCTAATTGATCAACACGAGAGGCTGAGATCCTGTCAAATGGTATCAGAGCAGGTTAATCATTGATCGATCTTACCGTTGATCATTTGAAACTGCTCTTTTGATCTCTCAGTTTGATCGAATTAGCAATTTGCAAGAATTAGCCATAGAGAGTGAGTTTCTGCTGTTTCTGGCCAAAATCTTGAGGTCTTTCGGTGGTTTTGAGTCACATTTGTCTGGTCTAAACTTGTTTTTGACTAAAAACTGAGATGACAACACCAACTAATGATCCTCACAATACTGGTTCCGCTACCAAGCCTCCGATGCTGGTTAGGAACGAGTATAACATATGGCAAAGACGTATGCTATACCACTTGGCTGTCAACAGTGCTGGTTGTTGGAAGTCAGTGGTGCATGGGCCATACAAGCCTATGGTGAGCGTCCCAGAATCTAATGAACAGGTTCCGAAGAAACCTGAACAATATTCGGACGAAGATCTAAAGCTGTTCGAAATTGATGCTAGAGCCCATGGAATTTTAGCCATGGCCATTCCAAATGAGATATATTCAGGGCTCTTGCATCATGAGTCTGCTCATGACCTATGGGTTGCTCTAAAGGAACAATTTGGAGGAACTAATTCGGTCTTAGCAAACAATAGGGAAATCCTTGCCCAACAATATGAGACTTTCTCATATAGAAAGGGTGAGACTCTGACCCAGCAGTTTGAGCGGTTCTCTTGTTTGATATCTGAGCTGAAGATGGTCAAACAAGAGTACACCAACACCCAGATGAACAACAGGTTCCTCAGGTCACTTCCTGAGAGATGGGACACATATACAATTGTCCTACGCTCCAGTGCAGACCTGGAAACTCTATCTCTCACCCAACTTCATGGGAAGCTACTCACCTTTGAGAGAGAGGTAGAGCAAAAGAGGAAGTTGTCCTCATCTGGCAAGCTTGCTGATGACTTTGTCCAAGGTAATGCTGCCTTGATAAGTCATGAGTCAGAATATGCTTCATCAGAAAGTTCTTATGATGAACATATTGATTTCTCTACTAACTCAGAACAAGCTTTTGTTGGTGTTAGTAGTTCAGGAGGTGGTGGTGACAACTTGTGTTTTCTGATGGAGGACTTGAAGGGCATTCCAGATGATGATCTGGAAGAGATGGATATTTTGAACCAGATGGCAATGATAAATATCCGATCTCAAAAGTTCTACAAGAGAACTGGAAGGAAATTCCCTGGACTCTCTGGCAAAACCAAAGTTGGTTTTGACAAGAGCAAGTTGAGGTGTCACAAGTGCCAAAGGCTTGGACACTTTGCAAGAGAGTGTAGATCGTCTGGATCTAACTCATCTGCACCCTTTGTGACTTTTCCCAGCAATAGCTCACAGCACAGAGGGCAACCTTCTTCCAGTTCTACCCATCCATCTCAGGCACAGGCATCACCAGCTTATTTTGTACCACAAGGTCATATGCCATATCCTTACCCCTATTACTACATGCCTCAGCCTAGTCAAACTCAAGTACCCCCGGCTCAACCACCTCATGCTCTTCCTGAGCCTCAATCTTCCCCATCTCATCATCACACACAACCTCAACAACACAGCTTTTTCACCCCAAGTGTTGTTGACTGGAGTAGTCTACCAGAAGAGCTATCTGGTCAGGAACAACTACTCCAAGATGTTGGTCAACATGGAGGTGACCAACCTTTTGGAAATCTTGCTCTGATGGCCCTTGATTCTGCTGAAGGGTCATCATCCAATGCCTCATCTCAGGTATCCACTGAGGCAAAAGCCAAGCTTTGTTCTGAATCATGCATAGCAGCATTTGCTTCTATTAGAGAAGCAAATGTAGCTTTAATAGAT
Organism: Flaveria linearis; assembly: GCA_024085815.1. Taxonomy (NCBI): domain Eukaryota; kingdom Viridiplantae; phylum Streptophyta; class Magnoliopsida; order Asterales; family Asteraceae; genus Flaveria; species Flaveria linearis. Next base: position 39,478,485 of record CM044005.1, on the reverse strand, counting down.
AAAAATCTTGAGCTTGAGCACACTATTTCCAAAAGAAAAGCTGATTTTGAGGTTGCTCTAAAAGATAAAAATGATGAGATTTACAAGCTTAACTGCCAAACCAAAGATAGTAAAGCTAGGGAAGATGTACTTCTAGAGAAGTACAAAGACCTCAAGGAAACTCTTGCAACCACCCAAGTTGAGTGTGATCGATGGGTGCAATCATGCAAGGGTTTTGAAATGCTTCTTAGTAAGCAATCAGCTTCCAATGTGAAGTTTGGCATTGGTTATAATCACACTGCTCCTCCCACAGACTTCACTTCAAGAGCAGAAGTTGAATCTGATGGGGAGAGCCATAACCAATACTGTTCATCATGTGACCTACTATCCTCTAAATCAGCATCATCAGAGATAGATGTCAGCATTTACTCCTGCCAAAACCAATCAGCTGATGCTACAACAGCTGATGGTTCAAATGCTGACTGCCACATGACCAAAAGGCTGATCAACTCAGGAGTTGTCACTAGAAGTACTGAAGGTACTAGAGAGCAAGTGACAACATCTGAAGTTCAAACCTCAAATATTGTTAGAACTGAAGAGAAGAAAACTAACAGTAGGAAAGGTTTGAAGACAGCTAGAGAGGATACCAGGAAAGCAGGCACTAGGAAGAAAACTGCTAGTACTGATGACAAACAGCTGAAGAACAAGTCTTCAGCAGTTAAATCCTCTTCAGCTGATGATCAGCATAAGATGAAGAAGAAGCCATGTGAGATATGTGGCTTATTCAATCATCTTACTGGTGATTGCTGGTACAAAAGGGGTTCCAAACTCAAACAGAAGGAGAAAATTTCTGAGAGCATCAATAAAATGAAGAATGAGTTTGAAACCAAGTTTGTACTAGCAGCATCCAAGCCTGAAATCCCCAAGCCCAAAGCTAAATCTAAGAAAAAGGAAGGGATTAGTCAGGCAACAGCTGAGGTTGCTCAGAAAAAGATGGTACAACACAGGAACTCATCATCAGTAAACTCCAATATGTCTGAAGAGCTGAAGGCTTTATCACAAAACCAGACACAGTTGGTGATGATGGTTCAGCAACTAGTGGGAAGAGTCAACCACTTAGATGCTCCTATGTTGAAACCACAGAAAAGGAAGTCCAAGCCAAAGGCTTCCTCTTCTGTACCATCTTCTTCACCTCAAGCTGTCACACACAACACACCTGTTAGTGCTACATCTGTAGCTGAGATCAGACCCAAAGCCAGGCAGGTTTGGGTCTCCAAGACTAACTAACACATGGTTGTGTTTGCAGGGTTCTTCAACATGCCATAGAAGCATCTGGTATGTAGACAGTGGAGGATCCATGCATATGACGGGAAGCAGCTCCCTTCTTAATGACTACTCTCAAGGAAAGAAGGGATTTGTTTCTTTTGGCAATGATGCAAAGGGTTACATCATTGGAAAAGGCTTTGTTTCCAATGGGGAAATAAGGTTTGATGATGTTAACCATGTGGAGAATCTCAAGTATAACCTCTTGAGTGTCAGTCAAATGTGTGACAAAGGCCATGTTGCCCTTTTCACAAGCCAGAACTGTAGGATTCTGTCATCCAAAGTTCTGAGTTTGATTGACAAGGCATTGGATGAACATACTCTCCTGAAGGCCAACAGGACAGGAAGAGTATACGCCTTAGATCTTTCCAAAAAGATGGATCTAAAAGGCCATCCTTGCCTATTCTCCAAGGCATCTTCTTAAGAGTCTACACTATGGCATAGAAGGCTGGGTCATGTTAATTTCAAGAACATGAATCAGCTTATAAGCCATGGTCTAGTAAGAGGATTGCCTCAGAAGGAGTTCAAATGTGAAGATGACTGCACTGCTTGCTTGAAAGGAAAACAACACAAAGTTTCATTCCCTTCAATAGAAGAACCAAAGTCCACTGCCTGCTTACAGCTTTTGCACATGGATCTCTTTGGTCCTGTGAGAGTGATGAGCATGGCAAAGAAGAAATACTGCCTGGTAATTGTGGATGATTACTCCAGGTTTGTATGGACTTTCTTCTTGCACTCCAAGGATGAAGCAGCAAAGACAATAATGAACTTTGTGTTACATGTAGAAAAGCAGTATTCCCTACAGGTCAAGTGTGTGAGGAGTGACAATGGAACAGAATTTAGAAACCACACACTTGATGACTTCTACCTGTCCAAGGGAATTAGAAGGTAGTTTAGCATTCCTAGAACTCCTGAGCAGAATGGAGTGGTGGAGAGAAAGAACAGGACCCTCATTGAAGCAGCAAGGTCAATGTTGGCTGACTCAGGGCTGCCACTGACCTTTTGGGCTGAAGCTGTCAATACAGCTTGCTATGTACAGAATAGAGCCTTAGTAAATAAGAGGTTGATGAAGACTCCCTATGAAGTTATTCATCATTTGGCCCCTCTTATTTCATTCTTTAGAGCCTTTGGTTGTCCCTGTTTCATTCTCAACACTAGCAACCCACTCCATAAGTTTGCTAGTAAGGTGGATGCAGGGTATTTTGTTGGTTATTCATCAACTTGCAAGGCATACAGAGTCTTCAACTGTAGAACCAAGGGGGTTGAAGAAACTCTGCATGTTAAGTTCAATGAATCTCCAAAGGACAAGATTCCACAAAACCCTGTGGAGTTGTTTGATCTGGACATACTGCAATATGTTCCTTATCAACCTCCATCTGTTGAGCCTGTCAACAGATCTCCACCTGGTGGTACTGATGATGATGTAGTCAGTACTCACCTCTTCAGGATCAGTGACAACCTGCCTAAGTCCACTGAACCTGATGCTCCTGTAGCCTCAGCAGCTCCATCCACTACAAATGCTGATGAGATTTCTGCTTGCTCTACCTCATTTGAGCTGCCATCCTCTACATGGTTTCAGGAATCTCCATCACCATCTGTTGTTGCTGATGGGTCTACAAACACTTACACAGATATCATAGTCTATCAAGAGCTCAAGAATCACCCCACTTCACAAATCATTGGTGATATCCATGCTGGAGTTTCAACCAGGAATCAATTGTCCAACTTCTGCTTCTATGCTCTCTTCATCAGTCAGCAAGAGCCAAAGAACTATCATATTGCTTTAAGAGACAATGGATGGGTGGAAGCTATGCAGCTTGAGCTACTTCAATTCAAGAAACAGCAAGTGTGGGAGCTTGTTCCATTACCCAAAGATAAGTGTGCTATAGGCACCAAGTGGGTATTCAGGAACAAAACAGATGAGAAGGGCCAAATTGTCAAGAACAAGGCCAGACTGGTTGTTCAAGGGTTTGCACAGGAGGAATGCATCGATTATGATGAGACCTTTGCACCTGTGGCCAGACTAGAAGCAATTAGACTGTTCTTAGCTTATGCTGCCTTTCACAGTCTTAAGGTTTATCAAATGGATGTCAAAAGTGCCTTCCTATATGGGAAAATAAAAGAAGAGGTTTATGTGTGTCAACCACCAGGCTTTGAGGACAATAAACATCCTGATTGGGTGTACAAGCTTGATAAGGCTCTTTATGGGCTGAAGCAAGCACCTAGAGCCTGGTATGAGACACTCTCAACCTTTCTTCTGGAGAATAAGTTCACTAGAGGCACCATTGATAAAACCTTATTCATCAAGACTGTGGGACAACATAAGCTCCTTGTTCAGATTTATGTTGATGATATCATCTTTGCATCCTCTGATCCAAAGTTGTGTGATGAATTTACAAAGCTTATGAAGCTTAGGTTTGAAATGAGTGCTATGGGAGAATTACAGTTCTTTCTAGGTTTGCAAATCAAACAACAGGATGATGGAATTTTCATTCATCAGTCCAAGTATACCAAGGAGTTGTTGAATAAGTTTGATTTACAATCCTGTAAGCCCTGTTCTACTCCCATGAGCAGCATCACACAACTAGATGTTGATCAGAAAGGTAAAGCGGTTGATGAAACCCTTTACAGATGTATGATTGGGTCCTTGATGTACCTTACAGCTTCTAGACCAGACATCATGTTTTCAACATGTGCTTGTGCTAGATTTCAGGCTGCACCTAAAGAATCCCATTTGATTGCAGTCAAGAGGATCTTTAGATATCTGCAAGGTACCCAATCACTAGGACTTTGGTATTCAGCTGGGCATTCTTGCAAATTAGTTGCTTTCTCTGATAGTGACTATGCAGGATGCAAAGTCACCAGAAAATCCACTTCTGGTGGTTGCCAATTCCTAGGCAATTGTTTAGTTTCTTGGCAGAGTAAGAAACAAACATCAATTGCTACATCCACTACTGAAGCTGAGTATATTGCTGCTGCAAGCTGTACCTCTCAGATACTCTGGCTTCAGAACCAACTTCTGGATTATGGCATTACTGAGACTAAGACTCCATTATTAATGGACAGTGCTTCAGCTCTTTGTATTGTTAAGAATCCAGTCCAGCACTCTAGGACCAAACATATTGAGATCAGACATCATTTTATTAGGGATTGCTATGAGAAAGGTCTGATTGATCCTAAGTTTGTACCTAGTGCTGATGAGCTAGCAGACATTTTTACTAAGCCTCTAGATAGTACCACATTCCAAAATTTGGTACTAAGGCTTGGTATGTTGCAGCTTGAGTGATTTGACCTATGCTGATGCTCAACTCACATCTACAGAAGAGCAAAGGTCAAATACAAGTACTGATGAGTAATTTAGTCTTCAGCTCTTTCACAACTACTGAAGACTAAAATAACTCAAAGTACTGATGTACATTATTTATTGAAAACAACTGCTGTAGTGAGGTGGATTACAACTACTGATGTCTGATTTTCAATAAATAAGTACTGAAGAACAAATTTTGCTCACAAGTACTGATGTGTAATCTTACATAAGTACTGAAGACAAAATTTGTTCACCAGCTCCGAGACTATTTCATCAGCACTTGTGAACATCTGATCACAAGAGCTGAAGGCAAATATTCTCAAGAGCTGAAGGGTCAATGAAACATCTGAAAGTCAGCCAAAGAACTGATGAGTAAATGTGGAGGCCAGTATGAAACAACTGATTTGACGGAAACAGCTGATGAGTAATTTCACATCAGCTGATACCAACAGCTGCTGTTTCATACCCAAACAACTGAAGGACAAAACCATGTCTTCAGTAGTTTCACAACTACTGATAACTAACACCAAGTCCTCAGTTGTTTACAACAACTGAAGCAATACCATGTCTTCAGTAGTTCACAACTACTGATCTCAGTAGTTCACAACTACTGAAGGCTAACACCAAGTCTTCAGTTGTTACAACGTCTGAAGAAGAATGCTAGGTCATCAGTAGTTCATAACTACTGAAGACTGACAGTAATTCTTCAGACGTTTACAACATCTGAAGGACAAAACCAAGGTCTCAGTAGTTTCAACTACTGAAGACTAATACCAAGTCCTCAGATGTTACAACCACTGAAGGTTAAAACCACGTCATCAGTTGTTATAACAACTGATAACTAACACCAAAACCTTCACTAGTTTTCTTTCAACCTTTCCCCTACCCTATAAATACCCGACTTTCAGAGCATTTACTTCACTTGCCCTAATCTTTCAAAAACCTCTGAAATTCCCATACACCATTAATGGCGACCATGCAACTAAAACCTCGACACAACTGTGTCGCCCATCTCACCAAATCGCCATTATGGCCTAAGTTTCACAATGCCGTCGACCTCATGCACGACTCATCCTACCAAACGGCATTCCTCATCAACCCCACCATATACACTGACTCCTTGGCGGAGTTTTGGACAAACGTAACCGTCCAAACCGGAGAGCAGGATGGCGAGGTCTCTCTCCGGTCCTCCGTCAACAGCCATCCCGTGGTTATCACTCCAGCTGCTATACGCCAAACCCTAAAGCTGGAGGATGCCACCTACCCAACCTCCTACCCCAAAGGTACCCTGGATCTCTCATTCACATCCAACGACTACCAGGGTAACCTATCAGCCTCCACCTTGTTGAAGAAACACTTCCCTGACCCTCAACGATTGATCTTCCACATGGTGAATGTTTGTCTGGCTCCCAAAACCTCTTCGTGGGACCAGATGTCAACAAGGTGGCAACAGGTATTGTATTCTATCCTTGAGAAACAACCACTAGATTTTACTGATATTTTATTTTTGGAACTCAAGGACATGGCCACAAAACCATTTTCTAACCGTTGGAACTTATATCCACGGTTCATAATGGCCATGATCGTAGACCAGCTTCAGGCTGAGGGACTAGTTGGCACTGGGGTCCCTGCCATGGCTGTTCTAGCCGAGGTATACTCCAGGCACAACACTGACCACACACTCAAACAGGCTGGCCGGCTGCGAAAACCCACGCAGCAGGAACCCACAGCCTCCACCTCCAAATCCAAAGTCCCCACCAAGCCAAAAGCCAAAAAGAAGGTCATAAAGGCTACTCAGGGAGATGAGTCCCCTGAGGATGCCCCTGCAACACAAACGCAGGATGTGCCGGCTGGTTCGATTCTCCCAGCAGGTACCACGACTCCACCCACCACAACCGCACAGGCTTCCTCTCAACAGGAGCCTGATGTAGCCAACATCGGGGCAACCACATTACTGGGGTCTATCTCACTTGAGAAGACTACCATTGAAGAGCACAGTCCTCCCCATGTGCACACTGCTTCTAGCCCATCTCCTGATGAGACCGCCCCACTAAGCCCAACATTGGCAATAGCCAAAGTGCTGACCGATCTGAGCACTCCACCCTCTCCCCAGAAACCTATTACACCTGGGGAGACTCCAACCGAAGAGGGGGTGGGAACAAGTGCCGATGGGAGCCCACAGCACAGAGAATCAGTTCAATCTCCCAGTATGGCTAGGGAGATAGAACAATCTGGTGAGGCTGCCACTTCCTCTGCATCAACATCTGAGCAGGGTGAAGCTGGTAACATCACTAAGACCTCACCAGAGGCAATGGCCGATGATGGATCCAATCCGGAGGCTAGAAGTCCCCAGTACCATGAACAAGGGGCACATGTCATTACTGAGCCACACTCAGGACATGTACATCCTGACACTGTCAGGAGGTCAGGTGATTCAGCTCATGCTGATGATGACCTGAGCTTTTTCTACGATGTAGTAGCTCAAAACACTATCCTAGAGGATGAGATAAGCAGACTCAAAGAGCTGCTTGCTCAGATGACTCAGGATAGAAGTCCATCTGCCACCACTACCCAACAGATGGCACCTTCACCCGAAGGTCTCACAAACACTGAGCCAACCCCACAAACTCGGCCACCAGCCTCTGCTTCTGGCACTAGCTCTCAGGGTCAGAACCCCCCTGAGCAGCTGGATGCTATCGTCCAGAAATCCCTACCTCTCATCACACCCATAATTCAAAACATAGTCATTCAGACCCTTGATGAGAGGCTTCCCACATACATACAACCCATGGTGGAGGTTGCCATTTCTAAGGCACTTGCTGATAGTCAAACCCCAACCAATGCACCTAAAAAGGGGGAGACATCAGTGCAAGTCAAGAGGAAGAGGGGTGAGGAAGAGAAAGAGGCAGAGAAAGAGGTGGTGGTTGAGAGGGAGTTGGTTGAGGAGACTAGGAAGGTGAGGGAGAAGGGGAAGAGGAAAGAAAGGGAGGTAGAGCCGATAGCAGTGACTGAAATCCAAAAGGATTTCAGTGTCACTAATAAGAATAGGGGAGAGGGAGAGAAACTGGACTCTGATCTAGCAGCCCTTGTCAAGGAGGCTGAAGCTGAACACAGCAAATCAATGGATTCTGCCATTGATCAGCTGTTCAGGCAAGGGTTTGACAAGGACACTGCCTTGCTAGATCAGGAGCTCAGGAGGATGAAAACCAAGGAGATAGAATACCGATGGTCTACTTATAGCCAAGAGGATCAAAAGAGACTTGAGGCTATGAGTAGATTCATTTCGAAGTATTTGGGCAGACCAGTCCTTGACATCAAAGCATGGACCAGGGACAGGATCTTGGCTATAACCACCAAGATCTGTTCGGCTGGTAACTTCACTAAGGGACTGGTCGCTGAGGCCCTCTCCGAAGCCGGTGCTGGGAACAGGACACTTCTAGTAAAACAGACTAAACCTGCTCTCATATCTAGATTACTAGAAGTGGCTGCCAAAATTCCCACACCAACCACCAAACCACAACCCACAAAACTAACCCCTTCACCACCAAAACCCACAGCCAATGATCCACCCTTGATGAAGAAGAGAAGGGTGTTGAGGCTGCAAGAAGAAGAAGAGGAGGATGAGGAGGATAGCCTGCCTATTTCAGCAGTTATACCTTTACCCAAAGCCAAATCACAAACCATCACTCCCACCTCACAGCAGGACACTGTGAGGGTAAAGTTAGAAGAGGAGGAGAAGCAAAAGTGACATGATGAGGAAATGCTGAAAAGCATTGACAAATGTTATGCTGCTTCGACCTCTATAATAAATATGCAGAAAGAAGCTCTGAGATTATTCACCTTGAAACAAACCTATCAATATGAAAGGGATAAGGTGAGAACTTGGCCTGACCCAAGGGTGTCTCACAGGATAGTCAAAAAGGACATGTCTGTGAGATACAAAAGCCAACTAAAGAGAATCGTAGATGAAGTGATCTCTGTGGCTTTTGTAATAACACCCTGGGAAATAGTAGAGGAATTCGAGAAAGCCTATAGAGCCGGCCAATCACCCTTTTCAATGCTAGATAATAGGGTGGTTAGGAAGGGTCTGGTCTATAAGAGGCTTGAGAATTTCCATAGGAACGAGCTCAACCTGTTGTTGGAGGGTAAACATCCTGATGAGTTTGCATACAGGCAAACCACAACACTTGAGCTCAAAAATGGAAGACAGGTCAAGTTCATCTCAGAGCTGTACGGTCGGGAGGGATTATTTGATGGTGTGCCTGAAGACCTGTCCAAAGAAGAACAAATGATCTTTCTTCAGGCTTACACCCGAGAATCCTACCGGCTTGTACATGGGAGGTAGATCTCATGGATGGGGTAACAGCTCTGTGTCCAATTCCCCAAGACAGAGCTCCCATCCATACTTAGCCAAACAAACACTAGAGACTACCTCTCCGGCCAGTGCTTATCTGGGTCAACTCCTAATCTGATCTAGGAGGAAATAGACCAATCTTTATGCCACCAATAAGTGGGACATCCAATAATTAGAGGTTTTGGCTGCATTGGTTCAGGGGGAGTTTGTTGGACCAAAAGAACCAATGAGCCAAGATCAGGAAAACCTCTAAGTCCCACATGCCACTGCAACAACTGCTGAAGACTTCCATCAGTTACAGTGCTCTCTTGCTTGAATGTCAGACTCGAGAACATCTGAAGACTCTCATCAGCTATTGTGTTCTCTTTCCTGAATGTCAGAGAGCATCTGAAGACTCTCATCAGCTATTGTGTTCTCTTGCTTGAATGTCAAGCTCGAGAGCATCTTAGCTCCAGCTTCAGCTGTTATGACAAAGTCTGAAGAACAAAGTCTGAAGATCAAAGAACTGAAGAACAACAGCTGAAGACTAAAGTACTGAAGGCCAAAGTACTGAAGTATCAAAAGCTGAAGAACTAAAGAACTGAAGATCTTCTTCCGAAGCACAAAGTCTGAAGACAAAGACTGAAGACAACAACTGATGATATCTACTGAAGTCATCAGTTGTTGCATCTTCCGAAGCTGTTCTATCTTCCGAAGCAAAGTCTGAAGAAAAAGACTGAGGACAACAACTGATGATATCTACTGAAGTCATCAGTTGTTATATCTTCCGAAGCTGTTACATCTTCCGAAGCCAAGTCTGAAGACCAAGTACTGAAGACTCAGAGTTTGTCACAACAACTGAAGAAGTCCTCTTCAGTTGTTGTGGTGGTTTTTCTTCTTCCGTAGTTTATTTTGTTTCAGTAGTTGTACAACAGCTGAAGAGCATGTTCTTCAGTTGTTATAGTATCAATAGTTTACTTTTGTCAGTACTTAGGAACTTTTGTAAGAAGATGTCAGTTGTTGACATCTTCAGTAGTTTTATGTTTTGTCAGTTGTAATTTGAATATTCAGTGATGTCAGAAAAAGGACATCACGCCCATCCTTTTGCCGCCTATAAAAGGATGGGTAACCATACTGTATTAATTGCCGAAACGTGTGACCAATAGATTTATTGTTTCGCAGAACTCTTCTCTCTATGTTTATGCTTTTAATTGAAATATTCTTTATGTTCTTGCTTTAATTGCTAATTAATGTGCTAAATCCGCTGCAAACATAATCTAATTGATCAACACGAGAGGCTGAGATCCTGTCACAAACTCATCTTTTCTTTTGGAAATCACTTTCTCTAGCTCAATATTTTTATTGATTAAAGCTACATTTGCTTCTCTAATTGAGGCAAATATGGCTATGCATGACTCAGAACACAACTTGGCCTTAGCCTCTGAAGATACTTGTGATACCTGTGATGTTAAAGCATTTGAGCATGAACCATCAGTAGACTCCAGGGCCATAAGAGCAAGATTTCTAAAAGGGTTTTCTCCACCATTTTGACCAGCACCAGGAAATAGTTGTTCATGATAACCAGAAAGATCATCTGGTAAACTGCTCCAGTCAACAACTCAAGGGGTGAAAAAGCTTTGTTGTGGTTGAGATTGAGATTGTTGATTTGATTGAGATGATTGAGGCTTAGCTAGGGCAGGTGGTTGTTGAGCTGTGGGTACTTGAGCTTGACTAGACTGAGGCATGTAAAAACAGGGTAAGGATATGGCATAGGACCTTGAGGGACAAAATATGCAGGAGATGATTGAGCTTATGAAGGATGACCAGAACTGGTGGAATGTTGCTCTTTGTTTTGTGAGCTATTGCTTGGGAAGGTCACAAAGGGTGCAGATGAGTTAGATCCAGATGATCTACACTCTCTTGCAAAGTGTCCAAGTCTATGGCACTTATGACACCTCAACTTGCTCTTGTCAAAACCAACCTTGGTTTTTCCAGAGAGACCTGGGAATTTCCGACCAGTCCTTTTATAAAACTTTTGAGATCTGATATTGATCATTGCCATTTGGTTCAAAATATTCATCTCTTCCAGATCATCATCTGGAATTCCTTTCAAATCATCCATCAAAAAGCACAAATTATCACTGCTACCACCTGAATTACTATCAACACCAACAAAAACATTTTCTCCAATGTTGTAGAGAAATCTATATGCTCATCATAGGAACCTTCTGATGCAGCATACTCTGACTTCTGACCGACCAGTGCAGTGTTTCCTGGTACAAAGTCATCAGTGAGCTTTCCAGATGAAGACAGTTTCCTTTTCTGTTCTATCTCTCGTTCAAATATCAGCAGTTTCCCATGAAGCTGGGTGAGAGATAGAGTGTCCAGATTTGCACTGGAGCGTAGGACAATAGTATATGTGTCCCATCTCTCAGGCAGGGACCTGATGAATCTGTTGTTCATCTGGCTGTTTGTATATTCTTGTTTAACCATTTTCAACTCAGATATCAAACAGGAAAATCGCTCAAACTGCTGGGTCAGAGACTCACCCTTTCTATGAGAGAATGTCTCATATTGCTGGACAATAATTTCTCTAGTGTTTGCCAAAACCTCATCAGTTCCTCCAAATTGTTCCTTCAGAGCAACCCAAAGGTCATGTGCAGTTTCATAATGCATAAGCCCTGAATAGATTTCATTTAGCAGTGCCATGGCCAGAATTCCATGGGCTTTAGCATCAATTTCAAACAGTTTTAGATCTTCATCCGAATACTGCTCAGGTTTCTTCGGAACCATCTCATTTGTTTCCGAAAGACTCACCATAGGCTTGTATGGTCCATGCACCACAGATTTCTAACATCCTGTGCTGTTGATAGACAGGTGATGGAGCATACGTCGTTGCCATATGTTATACTCACTCCTAACAAGCATCGGAGGCTTTGTTGAGGAGCCAGTATTGTGAGGATCATTGGTTGGTGTAGCCATTTTCACAGATTCAAACAAATTCAATATAATTTTAACAGATCTAGCTCAAAAACTCAACAACTCTGTTTTAAATACGTAGAACCTCAAATTAATCCACCGGAAGCAACAAAAACTCAAACTCTATAACCAATTCTTGCAAATTTGCTAATTCAATCAAACTTAGATATCAAAAGAGCAGTTTCAATGATTAATTGTTAAATTGATCAATAATTAACCAGCTCTGATACCATTTGAAAGGATCTCAGATCTAGTTTGATCAATTAGGTTATGATTTGCAGCGGAATAGTGTTAGAATTAGACGAAATTTAAGCAAAGAACAAGAAGAATATTCAATCAAATAGTACGGTTATAGAGAGAGAAAGTTTTCTGCAAAAGAGAATGTTTTCATTCATTCATATGCTTCGGCAATCATACAATTAGGTCATCTTTCCTTTTATAGGAAAAGATGATGTCAGCAGATGTCACTTGATAATGACATCTAACCCTTTATATAAACAACTGAAAATGACTAAAACTACTGTAGATGTCCACAACAGCTGACATCTTCTTACAATAAAAGCTTAAATGTTAACTAATTCTACAACTACTGAAACTACAACATCTGAAGAGTAAGATCTTCAGACATTTTACATTCACTAAACTACTAATTACAATCTACTGAAAACATAAAGACAACTACTGAAAGTAAACCATCACAACTACTGAAGAGTACTTATTCAGCTATTGTGACAACCTCTGAATACTTGGTCTTCAGACTTTGTCTTCAAACTCTGTCTTCAGACTTTATCTTCAGCTTTTGTCTTCAGACTTTGTCTTCAGACTTTGTCTTCAGACTCTGTCTTCAGACTTTGTCTTCAGACTTTTGTCTTCAGACTTTGTCTTCAGACTTTGTCTTCAGACTTTGTCTTTAGACTTTGTCTTCAGCTGATGTAGTCTTCTTCAGTTGTTATGATGTCTGTGGGACTTAAAGGTTTTTCTGATCTGGCTCATTGGTTCTTTTGGTCCAACACCCTTATCCGAAAGGAGAGTCCCGAGCCGATTCGGGTGAAGGCGTACCAGCTGATTATGACCTCGGATGTGATGAAACAAGTTAAAAAGTTTCAAGATGAAGCATTAAAATAAGATCATCTTAACTCCAAAAGAATGAGAGGTCTGGTCACAGAGTTAGGTGAAAACACATTTGGTGTTAGAACCCGCTTTGGACGTATTTGGATTCCTCGTCTTGGGGATCTATGAGTGAAGATTATGGACGAAGCTCACAAGATTCGATACTCTATTCATCCTAGTGCTACAAAGATGTATCAAGACATGAAGAAAGATTATTGGTGGCCGGGTATGAAGCGTGACGTGGTGGAGTATGTTAGTAAGTGTCTTACTTGTTTGCAAGTGAAGGACGAGCACCAGAAGCCGTATGGAAAGATTCAACCTTTGGATATACCAGAATGGAAGTGGGAGCACATCACCATGGATTTCATTATGAAGTTTCCACGCACTCCGAAAGGGTATGATGCTATATGGGTGGTCGTTGACCGCTTGACGAAGAGTGCTCACTTCCAACCGATGTGCGAGACATATACATCCAAGAGGTTGGCCGATCTTTTCATCAAGGAGATTGTGACTCGTCATGGGGTGCCGGTGTCAATTATGTCTGATCGCGACACTCGGTTTACCTCCAAATTCTGGAAGAAATTCCACGATGCCATGGGGACGAGGTTACACATTAGCACAGCTTATCATCCCCAAACTGATGGTCAGTCGGAAAGGACCATTCAGACATTAGAGGACATGCTTCGTGCATGTGTGATTGATTTTGGGGGAAGTTGGGATGACCACTTACCGTTAACTGAATTCTCATACAACAACAGCTATCATGCCAGCATTGGTATGCCACCTTATAAGATGTTATACGGTAGGAGATGCAGGACACCCCCTTGTTGGGGTGATATTGGTCAGAAGGAATTGGGGAGCGTCGAAGTGATTGAGGCTATGACTGAAAAGCTTGAAAAGATCAAGGCCTATATGAAGGCAGCCAAAGATAGACAGAAGTCGTATGCTGATAAACGACGCAGACCGATTGAGTTCCAGGTGGGTGACTGGGTTATGTTAAAGTCTCACCTTGGAAGGGTATCATTCGGTTCAGAAAGCGGGGAAGTTTAGCCCGAGGTATATAGGCCCTTTCCGAATCATTGCTCGAATAGGCTATAGATTGGTGTTACCAGATGAGTTAAGTGGAATTCACCTGACATTCCACGTATCTCATCTAAGAAAGTGTTTAAAAGACGAAGATATGATTGTTCCACTGGAGGATATCGAAGTAGATGAACGGCTCAATTACATGGAGCAACAAGTGGCAATCATCGATAGAAAAGAGAAGAGGTTGAGAAATAAAATGGTTCCTCTTGTGCGTGTACAGTGGAGGCACAGGAAGGAATCTGAGTCAACGTGGGAGACAGAAGAGGAAATGAGACAGCATTACCCATGATTGTTCGAGGAATAACAGGTTTCGGGGATGAAACCCAAATAAGGGCGTAGACTTGTAACACCCGGATATTTTTCTTGTAGCCGACGAAGGAAGAAAAAGAAATAAAGCCCAAAGTCGGGGGACCAAACCCACCAACGCACGAAAGATGGGCAAAATGGGAGCATGTTAAGGGAGGGGGGAGCCATCTCCCCCTCCCCACACTTGTGAAATCAGCCAAAAGGGAGAGAAGAGAGAAAGAAGGGAGGAAGAAGAGAAAAAGAAGAGAAAAGTGGTGATTCGGGCTCGAAATTCGTCATGTAGCTAGTCCAAACGAAGCTCTTCATCTTCTCCTTCTTTGTGTGAGTTCTAGGACCCCTCATTTACTTGTTTTCAACCGATTTTGGGGCTGGAACACATATAAACCCGTTTTGAAATGTGTGTGTTTGACCCATTTGGGTGTAATTGTGTATAGCGTGTTTAGAGTGCGATTTTGCACCTGTATGTGCTTGAATGTTGTCATAGTATGTTTCCCTAAGGTTTAGGAGGGTTGATTTGGGCTTAAAATGAGTTTGGAAGGGTTTGGAGGTCGTAAGTCGCGACTGCTGTTCGAGATGAACTGTAGTCGCTGCCCAGTTAGGGCTAGGCGACTGGAAGGCCAATCGCATGACTGAGGGACGACTGAGGTTCAATCGCACGACTGGGGATCCAGTCGCACGACAGGTCACACGACTGAGAGCCAAGTCGCATAGGTGCTCAGTCATGCAGGTGTTCATTCGCACGACTGAGGGTTCAGTCGCATAGGAGCCCATTCGCATAGTGTTCATTCGCACGATTAGGGTGTTCATCCGCATGGGTGCTCATCCGCATTGGTCTAATCACATAGTGTTCAGTCGCATGGAGGCCATGCGACTGAAGGGTGCTCAATCGCCCAAACAGGGCTGTTGTACCCGGGGACGAACCTAGTTAGAGTACTAACTTTCGAGGGAAGAGCATAGGTAAGTTTCGACGTAGAAGTTCCCGTAAGTGCATGTAGGATGGCCGTTGAGGCCTTAGAAGTGATGTTGGGCCTGATGTTGATAGTGTTGCATGTTTATGCATAATGTTTGTATGTTAAGTATGATGTGGCCCTATATAATGCTGATGACTGATGACTTGTAAATGTCGATGTTCCTTGTGTCGATGTATGTTTATCTTTACCGTGACTTTACGTGCTATGTCAATGAATGAAATGAAGTATTAAGAAACATAAAGTGAAAGATAATGAAAAAGGAATATGATGAATGAATGCATGCATTAACGAATGAATGAATGAAAGTAAGGAAGGGCTTGCAAGCAAATGTATGGAGGTGCACACCTAATGAAGGTGTTAGCTCAACGGTGTGCGGGTTAGCTACCCCGAAGGATGCACACTGGGGTCCAATCTTTGTGATTGACCATATGTATGGGATCCTTTCCGCTTACCCTAGGTGACTGGATCAGCTTCGTGCACAATGTTCACGATTTAATTACCACAGGTCCAGCACCAGCACTCGTGCACAATGTTCGGGGTATAGCGCATGGCATTGATCCAGAATGAAAGAGAAAAGATAAGTGGTGCATGTACTTGCCCTAGGTGACTAGATCAACTTTGTGCACAATGTTCGTGATTAATTACCACAGGTCCAGCACCAGCACTAGTGCACAACGTTCGGGGTATTGTACATGTCACCGAAAGTAATGAACGTACGAACGAATGTAATGAACATATGAAGGAAAGTAATGAACGTACGAATGAATGTAATGAATGTATGAAGGAAAGTAATGAACGTACGAATGAATGCAATGAATGTATGAATGAAAGTAAGAAACGTACGAACGAAAGAAAGAGTTTATGAAAGAATGCGAATGTTAATGATGAACCAATGATATTATTTATGTGTACGTACGTTGTGTGATCGCATGTATGTAAGAACGGTTTTAACGAAAGAAAAGTATGTTTTATTATAAAACTAGAACTCACTTAGCAACGCTGACTTTTTATGTGTTTCCAGTTGACAGGTAGTGTTGCTGAGGATGGCACGAGGCGGCTACTCAGCCCTTTTGGGATGACATTCTTTTGTTTAATGTTTTTGTATTGTAATGCAAACAAACGATATTCGTAATGGATGTTGTATTACTTTGCAAAAGCATTGATATAGAAATGAAATGTATGTTTAAATGTTTCCGCTGCAACATTTTTATGTAAGAGGATGAAAATATATCTTTTATGTGCGATGATTGACTAGCTGTAAGCGTCCCGGGAGCGGGGCCTTACAGTTGAGATGTGGTGGGGTTCATCTCAGTCACTTTCTTGATTAGCTCGTGAAGCTTGAAGAAGTATTCTTGTTGGTACACATGTCCCCAGTTCTAGTCTAGTGAGCTCAAATGTAATAGACTTCTATCTTGTAACACGTACGTAATGTTCAATCAATCTAATGAGAATCTCTTCTTTATATGGTTGTTGATTATATAATGTTCTATCTAATTATATTATTAGTTGTTACACGCATAATATGACCATGTTATATAGGTTTACAGTTGTGAGACACAGTTCTGAATCATTAAAGGTTCAAGAATGTGTTTGACTAAGAATCTTATTCAGTCGCACGACTGGACCATGCGAATGGTCCGATCGCACGGTTGAATAAGATGATTGAGTCAATCGCACGGTTGAGTCATAAGACTGACTCAAGCGTACGAATGAATCAATCGTATTACTAATCGCCCGACTGAGCCAGTCGCAAGGCTCAGTCGCACGAATGAGATCTGTAACCTATAAATACCACTTAATTCGTGGAAAAACGTGACACTTCGAATACTTGAAACCCTAATCGACCCAGAACGTCCAGTTCGACCCTTCCAACTTCATAGAGCGTTTCAGATCATTCCTAGTCAATTCTTAACGTTTTCTAATCGTTAGGATTGATCTTGATTTCGTTCTCCCTGATTGGATCGCCAATCAAATAGGATTCCGCACTATTTGATCTGGTACAACGAAGAATCAGTTAGTACTCCGTACGTACACGGTCCTAACAAGTGGTATCAGAGCTTTGGCTCTTGATTCTTCGTTGATTCAATCGTTTTTTGTGAAAAAGTCTACGTTTTTAGTGAAAAGATTGTTTCTTTCTGCTCAAAATCGAGTCTTTACGTTTGCATGTTCTGCAAAGTCAGTGTTTTTGTGAGTTTCAGCCGTCTAGGGTGCAAATACTTGCGTTCTAGGTCAAAGTGTTCAAAAAATCACGTTTACAGCCGACCCAGTCGCACGATTATCTCAATCGTACGACTGAACCCATTCGCCCAGGTCTTTCGCACGTTTGAGTCAGTCACCAGTCCATTCATCCGATTGAGTCAGTCGTTCAGCCAATCGCCCGATTGAGTCAATCGCCAACTCCAGTCGCCCAGCTGAGTCGTTCGGTCTGTTCAGTCGCCTAAGTATCTCAGTCGCCTACTCAATCGTACATTTGGGTCCAATCGCATACAGCTAGTGTCAGTCGCATCCCAGTCGTACAGCCCAATCGCATTAGCAGTTTAATTCACAAGTTAATTAATTAAAGTATGGACTCAGAAAATTATGCCATGTCAGCTGGAAAGGATTCGAGGATACAGAACTTGTTGTTACTGGAGAATGAGATAGGGAACCATAACAAGCCACCTAAACTATTGACTATAGAGGACTTTCCACAATGGAGACAACATTTTGAGATTTATCTTAATGGCGTGGATACCAACTTATGAAATTCTATTGAGGTTGGTTATAAGATACCCGTGGGAGCTGATGGTGTTCCTTTGACTTTGAGTGGACTCACGGATACCCAGAAGGTTGCCTACAATGCAGAGAAGAAGGCCTATGCTATTTTGACTCAGTCCATTCCCAAGCCCATTTTTCACCAATACTCAGAGCACAAGCAAAGTAAGAAATTGATGGAAGTTCTTGAGAAGAGATATGATGGAAATTCTAATTTAAAGGCACTGAAAGGTAAAGCGTTGAAGAAGGAGTTTGATAACTTCTCAGCAATTGGGAATGAAAGCTTGGATGAAATCGTCGATCGTTTCTATCATCTGATAAGTGAAATTCACACTCATGGTGTCAAGACATCAATGGAAGACAAAGTTTTAAGCTTGGCAAATGGTCTACCTGCAAAGTGGGATTCATTCATTTCCACTCTGCGATACAATTCAGTTTTAGAAACCTTGGATATAAATGACTTTATTCTAAAACTGAGAGAGGAAAAAGTGCGACACAAGTATAAGGCAAAGAAGGGTTCTTATGCTCAAGACCCCTCACTCTACAATGTCACTTCTACTTCCACCCCTGCTGCAAAGTCTTCTGGTGCACCTCTGCAAATAGCCTTTGTGTCTAATGCATCTTCAACCGTTGAACAAGGCTCATCTGCAAATGAGTCTCATGGTGCATCTGGAGGTATTCAAAGTCCCATTGTTACTCAGTCTGCAAAGTTGATGATAGACAATCTGGGAAAAGTAACAGTGGAGGTTGCTAAAGAGCACATGGAGTTACTTGCTGCTGTTGTGCACTCTTATGATGGTTTGGTGGCGGGCAAGATTGGTAATTGCCACCTTGCTGATGAAGATTACGAGCAAGTTGATAAGAATGAGCTGGAAAGAATGGATATTATGTGGGCTCTTGCAAGTGCTGTCCGAAGAGCTAAGAAATTTATGAAGAAAACAGGGCAGAATCTCGTGGCTACTAAAGATACAACTTTCGGTTTTGACAAGTATAAAGTCACGTGCTTCAATTGTGGAGAAAATGGCCACTTTAAAAGAGAGTGTTCGAAGCCTAAGAAGACTGGGAACGGGAATCCATTTTCCTCATTCAACAGGCAAGATAAAGACAAGAAACCAACGTCCTCGGGAAGTGATTCTAAAGCTATGGTAGCACAAGGAGATGAAGGACAAGACTGGTCCTTTCGATTCGTGTCTGATGAAGCTAACATAGCATCTGTGGAGGACCTGAACGAAGACTCAGCCAGTGAAGGAGAAAGCTCGGCTGAGGTTGATACTGCTGATTTGGAAGAGACGTTTGATGCTGTTGATGAAATTGTCCAGAATGAGTTGAATTCAGAATCTGAAGCTCAATCTACGTCTCAGAATGCTTTCATGGCTGGCACGTCGACATCTACACAGGTACAATCTAAAGATGAATTATTTGATAAACATGCTTGTGTTGAATGTGATAAATTTAGGGAAAGCATTGATCTAAAATTTGCTAGGTTATTAGAACACAACGATAACTTAGTAAATGACTTAAAAGTGCTCAGAAGCTAATCGTGTCTTAAAACAAAATGAGAGCAGTTATAAGGAGAAGTTAGATGCTTTGAAGAAGCAACTAAAGGAAACTGAAGTTGTGGCCTTTAACCAAGAAAATGACATTAAATACTACTTAAAGACCATTGAAGAGACTAAAAAGGACAAAGCGGTTTTACAAGTAGAAAATGAGTCTTTGAAACAGAAACTACATAGTTTAGCAAGTTCTTCGCACATTTTGAAAAACTTGGTTAAAGAGCGCAACAATGGGGAGGGATTGGGTTACAAGGTAGTTCCACCACCACATGAGATCCTTTTGAACACAAAACAACGTCCAATCAATAACAAACCAATTAAGGATCATGTGGTGACAACTCCTCTGATTAGTGATCCGAACACAGCAGATAAGCCTGCTTCTCCAGACGGTGATCAGAAAACCTCAGCATCAAGCAAGGTCAATGCTGAGAAAAGGGTGGAAGCAAATGTCAAAACATCTCTTGGTTTGGCATCAAAATCAAATGTTACACAAACCAAGACATCTAAAACCACTCAAATTAAATCAGTTAAAAGAGATAATATTCAGCCTCAAAGACAAATTAATCAAAATATTAAACAAGTTAAGTTTGTCAAAGAGAGTGAATGTTCAAAGACTGAGACCAAAAGGCCCATTCCTGAGGTTTACTCCCCACCCCACAAGAGATCTCCTAGTCCATTTGAAAGGAGATCCTGCTACTCTTGTGGGAAACGAGGACATATCTCTTCAAACTGTCCTCGTTATCAGACACCTAGGACTAAGATTGAATTAGATCACGATGTCAATCCGGTTCCAAAACAGAGATCTAAGACTCCAGTTAGGTCTAACACACCTGCTAGGTCTTATACCTCTCCTCCTCACCACAGACAACATAGACAAGTAACTGGTAAGTCTGTGATGCCTGAGGTGAAACCAGTTTCGGAACCTAAACCAAAGATGCAAACTGTAAATCAATCACATGTCTACTACAAACAATCTTTCCATAAAGATGGTATGTGGAAGCCTAGATCATCTGAAGTGTCTGATAGCAGGGACAAGTTAAAGGTTGATGTTCCACCAACTGACAAAGGATAGTGGGTCGAGTTCATCATGTGTGATGCCTTTGGGAAACCCAAGCCAGTCAAGGCTTGGGTCCCCCTCCTTAACTGATTGTTTACAATTATGTGCAGGTTGTCCGCTACAGTGACTTAACAATTGGTATCAGAGCCGGTTACTGCTAGAATGATCTAACAATCACTCTAGCAACCCGATCTCTTGATCTCTGGATCTATTTCAGGTTCTTTGACGTTAAACCTATTTCGTGTTCTTCGTGTTCTTCGTGTTTTGCTCAAATCTCATTGCGTGTGATGTTTGTTTGTTAAAAAAATGGTTTTCATGTTCAAAAGAAAATCATAAATCAGAGAAGTCTAAGTCTAACAAAATGGGAAAATGATAGTATGTTTGACTGGTAGTGTAATCACTCGGAGAAAGTAGATCTAGGGATGTGCAAGTACACCATACGATGTGTAAGTAGATTCAACACAATAGATCATTAGACATCATCAGTGAACTTACTTAAACTAAAGTTTATTCAACTAGTTGTTGGTCTGCACAATCAATCAATGTCCAATAGGGGTGAGGAGCAAGCTAATGCCACAAATGTGAGCAAAGACCGGAAAAACAGAGCAAAAGATGACAAATGTCATTAAAAATAATGTATATGCAAATATGTTGCTCTAGGAAGATAAATAGGTATTGTGCCTCTCTGCTGTGCGATGGCACTGACTTGAGGCTTAGCATAACCTATTCGTTATAAGAATTCATTGTTGTTTGCGCCTCTCTGCTGTGCGATGGCACTGACCTGAGGCTTTGCATCTCTTTGAAATTTTTAGAACCAATCTTCTAAGTCCCAAGACCGCTCAAAATCTCCTGAGGACGATTGATTACCATATACCTGTGGAACACACAAATACTTGTTGATCTAACTCATTTAATTAATCACTGATGTGTGTCAAAAGTCTGTGTATGGATTTAAGTGGACAGATATACTGACAATCGTCGTGGCTGCATCGCCTGATGTTCAAAATCAATGAGTATTACATATTAGTTCAAATATGATTCCCAGTTAGATCTTAGGAGTCTTAGATAAGTGAAAAACTATGCAAACTTATCATGCAAAGAGTAATCAGCTCTAAATGTTCCAAGTGATGGGGTATATGCCTGTATGATTCCACATGAGTCGGTTCCGGATAAAATGTAAATGCTAATAAGCTATACAAGCTTGCCCTAACAAAAATCACAAAAATATGTTCTTTCTGTGCATCGGTTAAGATGTGTCTATTCTTTGTATAATGTGTCATGTCGGACTATGTATATCGTTATCTGCTAAACGTCACTAAATGTGCTTAATGTCTATCTAAACATATTGTTTCTGAAAGGATAAATGGATCACGTCTGAGGTGATCGGGTGGATAAATGGATCACGTCTGAGGTGATCGGGTAGATAAATGGATCACGTCTGAGGTGATAGGGTGTTTAAATGGATCATGTCTGAGATGATCAATTGCACATAATGTTTTATCAATTGGTAAATAAAACTAAGGGTTGGTTCATATCTTGACAAAATGGCACAAGAATAGCCCAATCGCACGACTGAATCTGATATGACCCAGTCGTACGAATGGGGTATACGATTGAATACAATCGTAAGATTGGACCATGCGAATGAGCCCAATCGGCTGTGCCCTACTAGGTCAAACGTGCAAATGGGATGTGCGTATGAATCAAATGGCACGATTGGAGGTGACCGACTACAACAGTCGTTTGGATGATCCTCAATCGCCCGATTGGAGAAGAACGATTGGGTAGACTGCACGACTGAGACCCAGTCGCCCGACTGACCTACACGACTAGGTTCAGTTGCCCGGCTGAACAAGACGACTAGGCTCAGTCGCCCGACTAGAATGTGCCCTAGTATATATAAAGGCCGAATCCGAATCAGTCGTTCATTCTCCCAAATCGCCCCCTCTATTCGCCCGACCTAAAGAACCTCTGTCAAAATTTCATTTGATTCATCTTTACCTTCGTTTAGCGTATTCTAACATCCATTGGTGTTTGTACAGGTAATACTCGAGGTGTTTCATAGATAAAACAGACAAATGTCGTCCAGAACCTCTCGAATTCTGACCGAACAGTAACCGAGAACATGATGAACAAATAGGATGTCCAAACTAACCTAAACGTTTAAACAAAAGTTAAAACATGCTTAATCGGTAGTTTCCGAGTGCAATGAGCCTGATTTCGACATTTAACTTCAAGTATAGCTCAAAACACGAATTTGAATGGACAAACTGTCGAGTAGGCGACTGGACACGCTGATGAACTCCAATCGTCCGACTGAGAAGACGACTAGTGTCAGTCGCCCGACTGAGAAGGACGAATGAATCAATCGCACGACTATGCTCATTCGCTTGACTTAGTCGCCCGTATGAATAAATTCACCTTTAAAACTCATTCGTTCCACTCAGACGCACGGTTATGTTCATTCGGCTGCTCAGTCGCCCGACTAACCAAAGTGGGAAATTCTTTGATTTGATAAGCTATCTTCTACATGTACTGATGTTTACTTATATTGTGACAGATGGCGAGTCATTGGATTCTAAGCACAAAGCACAACATCTGTGCCCATCTTGATCTGACCTCAAGGAATGCATCGGAGTTTGTGGGAATAATCACATTCTTACGGAGATTGAGGATCTTCAGGGCGATATCCACACCCTGTACTCCGTACCGCTCATTGCAGCAGGCATTCTAGGAGAATGCTACCGTAGACAGATCAGTTGAGCCCTATCGGATCAGGAGCTCTATCCTTGGTAATGCGATAGAGATAACCGAGGAGGACCTAAGGACAGTCCTAGAGTTAGGAGATGATGGTGACTATCCTATTCGTTTACATCCGATGACTGTTAGAGGGTGCTTCCTGAGGGCTAAGTACACTGGGGACATCAACTCAGGGATGCTCAACAAGAGCAATCTCTGCCCCCAGTTCAAATACCTTGCCCACGTCCTGCTCAGATGTATTGCCTCACGGAAAGGAGGCTTTGACGAGCTCTCTGAGCAAATGCAGAATGCCTATGTTGCATTAGTGCTGAACCATCCATTCAGCTTCTCCAGGATGATCTTCACTTACCTAGTGGAGAACATAGAAGTGAAGGGAAGAGAAGGCTTCTGCATGTATCCTCGCTTCATGCAAATGATCTTTGACCAGAAGCTTCCTATGTTACCAAAGCAGAAGGAGGATGCAGTTGTGCTCGAGGTGATGGATGATACCACCTTGGGCAGGATGAAGGTATACCGGGGCAAGCAGGTCAAGCCCCCGGTAAGACGTTTGTTTGGGCATCTGGCCCGTGAGGAGTATGTGGCGCCAGCTAGGAGAAAGTGGCGTCACGAAGATAGTGATTCTGATGTAGAGCAGGTGGCTCTACCCTCCGATGACTCCGATGATGATGACCACGGAACTGATCAGGGTGGAGATGGTCATGGAAGACCTGAGCCAGCTCCAATCCACCCTGACTTCATACAGGAGGAGGAGGATTCAGACGAGGCACCACTAACCCGGACTGTGGGAAGTCGGGTAGTGGCAACCAAGGAAGGATTACGGGCGGTTGGTGGACGCCCAGGAGAGTCTGGGAGCTCTGTAGCAGACCCATCATACACCCCAGCCTCTCCCAGCAGCCAGGGGGAGCCTCCGGGTCAAGGGGGACTCGGAGGAAACATATGGCTCGTCCTCATAGGATGAAGCCCAAGCGGAGGAGGATCACGCTTATCTCTACCTCCTCTGCACCAACCACTTCCACCACACCCAGCCAAACCACTCAAACACCTCAAACCACCACCACCACTATACCTCCACTTCATACTCCCATATCTTCCCCCACCACCACCACTGTACCTCCCACAACAGCCATCCCATCTCCTCCCATCTACAACACAGCTACCACAACATCCACCACCTACCAAACCCAACCATCGTCTTTTCCATCCAGCTCATTCATACCACCAATTTCTGTGGTAGAGCAGCTTGCTGCCCTAAACAGCATGGTAGTTAAGCTGATGGCGTCGGATGCAGAAAAGACGGCTCAGATACAGCAGCTGAGAGAGTTGAGTTCATCTCAGACTGCTGAGATACATCAGTTACGAGAGCTGACTTCTTCCCAAGCCCAGGTGATCACTTCACAGACCGATCAGATCACAGGGTTGCTTCAGCATGAGGCAGAGACTGATGCAAAGTTAGGAAAGCTGGAGGAGGCTCACAAAACTCTGTTGCTTAAGCTAAAAGGCACTCAGAGTGAGCCCCTCAAGATCGGGGAAGGTGATGATGATGATGGTGAGGATGAGGACGATGATGATGAGGATGATGACGATGATGATGATGGTAGTGATGAAAGTAATGATGGTGATGAGAAGAAGGATGATGATGAAGGTGAAGGAGGAGAAACTGCCGGAGATCAAAGCGATGATGTAGCAGGCGAAAGGCGTTCTAAACACCGACAAGATCAAGGACCCTCCTCGTCTACTCCGACTGAAGAAACTCCGGAAATTCAAGACAAAAGTACTGTTTAGTTAGTCATGTTTATGTATTTAACAAACTTTTGTATTTGTAATTATGTTACATTTATTTAATGAATGTTTATGTCTTATGTTAATGACTGAGTTTGATTATCTACTAACAAGTATTGTGTTGCATGTTTAAATCAAACAGATCCTAACTTTCAGAGAGACGAACATGATGTTGCTCCCCTCCAACAGGTCAAGTCTCAACTAACAATGATTCTTGATCTACAGGGGATCGTCAGAAGGTATGTGAGTTATACTCCTGAAGAAGGAGAAATTATTCACGACCTCACTGATGAGCAACTGGCTGACATGTTTCGTCTGAATCTAGACGAAATTGTTAAAGATGCTCCAGTTTTTGATGATGCTGATGATGACGAACTCAAAGATGTTAAAGAAATTGAAATTAAAGACATCACAGATCAGCATTATCCAGAATATACTGATCAAGAGGGAAACGTGTTTCCTGATCTGGTGAACAACCTTGACAGTGATATTCTGGATAAACTCCATGATAAAGAAAAAGGAGCAGAAGCTTCAACAAGCCAAGCTCAAGCCACGGACGCCGAAGTTGACATTCGAAAGGCTGAATGGGCGGCTTGCTTTGCCGAGGTCCGAGCACAACGTACTACAGCAACTCAGAGTACCTACACCAAGTTATACAAAGTAAAGAAGAATATGAAGGTGTCAGGGAAGATTATTGCTTGGGCTCATGTTGATGACCTCGGAGTATATGCAGTGAAGAGGGAGAGGGGAATCGAGTACTTTAGATTCCCTCATGATCTGAAGACTCTCCCAGGTTTTGAACTCAACCAGTTGGCACGCCTAAAGCTTCTTTATGCTGATCCGAAGAAGATGTCTGGCTGGTTTGAGGCTGCATTGAAGAAGGAATATAGGACCAGATGGGTAAACTTCAAACCTCAGCAGGCTACGAGGTATCTCAGAAGGTCTGAGGTAAGTCCCATCACTGGTCAGCCGAAGATAGTCCTGAAGTGGCGACCTCCGCGCACAATGTCCCGAATTCCACTGAGGGAGATGCCACAGGACTTTACCCCACACTTTAAGTGGTGGTACTATGACTGGCGCTCGGGTGAGGCAGTCATTGTTTTGGAAAAGGACGGGTCAATGGAAGCTATAAGGGTGTTCGACCCCATGTGGCTTATCAACTTGTCAGCGTCTGATGTGTATACGCTGTACAAGTGGCCACTGTTTTTCGATACGCAGGATATTGTGCAAGCACTACAGTTTCAGCACATAATACGTCTATGCTTTGCACTGAACATCCATGCGGGGGTTTCAAAAGAAGAGAGATTAAGAAGGTTTGAATAGTTCAAGAAAGAAGTAAAGGTCTAGATAGAACTAGGTCCAAGGGGGAGTTTGTTGGCACACATGTCCCCAGTTCTAGTCTAGTGAGCTCAAATGTAATAGACTTCTATCTTGTAACACGTACGTAATGTTCAATCAATCTAATGAGAATCTCTTCTTTATATGGTTGTTGATTATATAATGTTCTATCTAATTATATTATTAGTTGTTACACGCATAATATGACCATGTTATATAGGTTTACAGTTGTGAGACACAGTTCTGAATCATTAAAGGTTCAAGAATGTGTTTGACTAAGAATCTTATTCAGTCGCACGACTGGACCATGCGAATGGTCCGATCGCACGGTTGAATAAGATGATTGAGTCAATCGCACGGTTGAGTCAAAAGACTGACTCAAGCGTACGAATGAATCAATCGTATTACTCAATCGCCCGACTGAGCCAGTCGCAAGGCTCAGTCGCACGAATGAGATCTGTAACCTATAAATACCACTTAATTCGTGGAAAAACGTGACACTTCGAATACTTGAAACCCTAATCGACCCAGAACGTCCAGTTCGACCCTTCCAACTTCATAGAGCATTTCAGATCATTCCTAGTCAATTCTTAACGTTTTCTAATCGTTAGGATTGATCTTGATTTCGTTCTCCCTGGTTGGATCGCCAATCAAATAGGATTCCGCACTATTTGATCTGGTACAACGAAGAATCAGTTAGTACTCCGTACATACACGGTCCTAACAATTCTTGAGTTGTCGGTTCCCGTGTTTCAGAACGCGGTTTCTTTACAGGATTCGAACTAGAGCTTCCGTGACTTGATTCTTTCATCTTTTCATAACTTTTTAAGCAGAAATGGATGTGATGAAAGGTTGGAACAAGTGTGGTATTTATACACAGGTCATGGAAGGTGATCACGGGGGCGTGCTTGGCTAGGCACGGCCCCGTGTTTGTCAGAAATCGTCTTAAATTCGACCTGCAATGTTCCAGAGTCGTCAGCGGAGATCGTGGAAAATTTTTTGTCAGAGGCACGGGGGTGTGTTAAGTGAGGCACGACCCCATGCTTGTGCTTGTGTGTCCTACAAGAAGTTAAAAAATTTTAATAAAATCTATGTATAAGTGTCGTGTTTCAGCTTCGGGTCTTCGGCGCGACCCTTCCCCGCACTTAGTTTTTATCTGGGCGGAGGTGTAATTCCTCCGAGAAAATCTTGGTTGGTCCATCGTTATACGGTTTTAAACGATGTCCATTTACTTTGAAACTTAAATCGTCGTGGTTTTCGATTTCAATGGCACCATTCAGAAACACGTTTTTAATCTTGTAAGGTCCAGACCAACGTGATTTCAGCTGTCCGGGAAACAGACATAAACGAGAGTTATACAGTAAGACACGTTGTCCCACATGAAAACGTTTAGTGTTCTTTAATCGAGAGTCGTGAAATTTCCTTGTCTTTTCCTTGTAAACCCTGGCGTTTTCGTATGCTTGTTCTCTCAGTTCCTCTAGTTCATGGATTTGTAGAAAGTGATTCTTTCCTGCAAGGTGTTGGTCTAGGTTTACTGCTTTGAGTGCCTAATAGGTTTGTGTTCCAGTTCCACAGGTAGATGACACGACTTCCCATAAACGAGTTTGAACGGTGTTGTGCTAATGGGAGTCTTATAGGCTGTTCGAAAAGCCCATAATGCATCATCTAGCTTGGTAGACCAATCCTTGTGATTTTGTCCTACGGTTTTCTTAAGGATTCGTTTGATACCTCGATTAGTAACTTCAGCTTGCCCATTCACTTGCGGATGATAGGCAGTTGTAAAGCGATGGTTCACTCCATAACGAGTCATTGCTGTATCGAGCTGGTTGTTATAGAAATGGGTTCCTCGATCACTAATCAAAGCCTTGGGGGTACCAAAACGAGAGAATAATTTCTTAAGGAATCTGACAACGTTTCTTGCATCATTGGTAGGTAGGGCTTGAGCTTCGTCCCATTTTGAGACATAATCGACTGCTACCAAGATGTATTGATTGCTAGATGACACCGGGAACGGCCCTATGAAATCAATACCCCATACATCAAATACCTCGCATACTTGAACAGGTTTCTGAGGCATCTCATCCCGTGTCGAGATGTTGGTTGCTCTTTGACATGCATCACAGGTGCGTACCATGTTATGAGCATCCTTGAAAATTATGGGCCAACAGAATCTAGAGTCAAAGACCTTCTTGGCTGTTAGGGTTGCTCCATGGTGTCCTCCTGTGGGTCCTTTATGACAGTGCCTTAAGATCTGTTCTGCTTCACTTCCGTATACGCATCTTCGAATGACTTGGTCTGCACCGATTCTGAATAGATACGGGTCTTCCCAATAGTAATGCTTAATGTCAATAAAGAATTTGTTCTTTTGCTGATAAGTCATTCTTTTGAGTAGGATCCCGCTTGCCAAGTAGTTCGTGAAATCGGCAAACCAAGGAGGTTCATCGATTGAGAATTGGATGTTCATAAGGAATTCGTGAGGAAAGTTATCATTAATTTTGAATTCCTCAGTTCGTGAAGAGCTTGAATCTTCAAGACGAGAGAGATGATCGCCTGCTAGATTTTTCGCTCCTTTCTTGTCGTGAATTTCAATGTCGAATTCTTGAAGCAGAAGTATCCACCATATCAATCTCGGCTTTGCATCTTGTTTATTGAAAAGATAACGAAGGGCTGCATGATCAGTGTAAACGATTGTTTTTGAAAGGATCAGATATGAGCGGAATTTGTCGAATGCGAAAACTACCGCAAGAAGTTCTTTCTTGGTGGTGGTGTAGTTTTCTTGTGCGTCGTTTAGGGTTTTGCTCACATAGTGAATTGGGTGAAATTGCTTGTCTCTCCTTTGTCCTAACACGGCTCCTACTGCAAAATCGCTTGCATCGCACATGAGTTCAAATGGTTACGTCCAATCAGGGGAAACCATAATTGGAGCGGTGACCAATCTCTCTTTTAACAGATCGAATGCTCTAATGCATTCGTTGGAAAACACGAATTGTGCGTCTTTCTCAAGAAGTTGAGTCATTGGTCGTGCGATTTTTGAGAAGTCTTTGATGAAACAACGATAGAATCCTGCATGACCCAGGAAGCTTCTAATTTCCTTCACGGTTGTGGGATGTGGTAGTTTGGAAATAGTGTCGACTTTGGCTTGATCAACTGCGAGGCCTGCTCGAGAGATCTTATGTCCCAACACTATTCCTTTAGTAACCATGAAGTGACACTTTTCCCAATTTAAAACAAGGTTAGAATCCTCACATCTAACCAGCATCTTTTCCAGGTTTTCAAGACATTGTTCAAATGAGTTTCCAAAGATGGAGAAATCATCCATGAAAACTTCCATTGAGTGTTCAATCATGTCATGAAAAATTGCTACCATGCATCTTTGAAATATAGCAGGGGCATTACATAATCCAAAAGGCATTCGTCGATAAGCAAAAGTGTCATATGGACAAGTGAATGTCATTTTCTCTTGATCTTCGGGAGCAATGGGAATTTGAAAATACCCTAAGAAACCATCGAGGAAACAATAGAATATTTTTCCAGATAGTCTCTCGAGCATTTGGTCAATGAAAGGTAGAGGGAACTGATCCTTCCTTGTGGCGTCATTGAGTTTGCGATAATCGATGCAAACTCTCCATCCTGTAACCGTACGAGTTGAAATAAGCTCATTCTTCTCGTTAGTTACCAAAGTCATTCCTCCTTTCTTTGGAACAACTTGGACGGGACTGACCCAAGGCGAATCAGAAATAGGGTAAATCAAACCGGCATCTAGCAGTTTGATTACTTCTTTCTTCACCACCTCCTGCATGCTCAGATTTAAACGTCTTTGAGGTTGAATGACGGATTTGAAGTTTTCCTCCATTAATATTTTATGAGTGCAAAAGGATGGATTGATTCCCCTGATGTCCATAATTTTCCATGTAATTGCTCGTTTATGTGCCTTCAGCATATTGAGCAACTTGTTCTTCTCATCATTGGATAAGGCGGATGAGATTATGACAGGAAGTTGAGAGGTGTTTTCAAGAAAAACGTATTCAAGATGAGACGGAAGTTCTTTGAGTTCTAAAGCCAAAGGGTCTTCGATAGAAGGTTTGGCTTTAGGTTCTAATTCGTGATCGATGATCTCAAAGGCTTCTTGATAAGATGATGTTTCATCAACTTCAAGTTCTGAAATGATTTGGTTCTCACAGATAGGTTCGGTGGATTGGACTTCTATTAATTGAGTATTGCAAGCTTCAATTTGACGAGTTTTCTTCAGATGACAGCTTATGATTGAGTCGCAAACATCAATATAATAGAGTGAATCATCATGATGTTGAGGATATTTCATGGATTGTCCTATGTTGAACGTCACCTCCTCGTCATCCACTTGGAGTGTGAGTTTCCTGGTGCAAACATCAATAAGGGCTCAAGCGGTTGCTAAGAAAGGTCGACCTAGGATGAGAGGAACATTCTTATCCTCATCCATGTCGAGGATCACAAAGTCAACGGGAAATACAAACTTGTCGATTTTAACTAAGAGATTCTCAACAATGCCCCTCGGATATTTGACAAAATGGTCAGCTAATTGGATGCTCATACGGGTAGGTCTAGGTTCACCTAATTTTAACTTTTCGAAAAACGCATAAGGCATAAGGTTAATGCTAGCACCTAAATCGGCTAACGCGTTGCTAACAGAAAGATTTCCTATTAGGCAAGGTATGGTGAAACTCCCTGGATCTGTCATCTTTTGAGGTAGTTTGGTTTGAAGAACTGCTGAGCATTCCTCATTCAAAACTACGTGGGATAACTCTTCTAGTTTCTTCTTGTTTGACAGTACACCCTTTAAAAATTTTGCATAATTTGGCATTTAGGCTAAGGCTTCCACCAATGGCAGATTGATGTGAAGTTGCTTGAACAACCCCAGGAATTTGCCATATTATGCCTCCATTCGTTGTTGTCTCAAACGACCGGGATATGGAGGTGGTGGAACATAGGGTGGCGGTGGTACGTATTTCTTGGCTGGTTCTTCAACATCAACAGGTTGCTTTTGCTTGTCTCTTGCATTACTCGGAGTTTCAAGTTCTATTTCTTCAAGGATGGGTTGTAATGCAGGTTCGTCACCTTGAGTGGTTTTGCCACTTCTTGTGGTGATGGCTTTGACTTGAGCATTAGGGTTTGTCACAGTGTTGCTAGGCAAAGCACCTTGGGGTCTTGTAGATAGTTGTTGTGCTATCTGACCTACTTGGTTTTCAATGGTTTGCAATGATGCTTTGTTGCTTTTGATGTCAGCCTCGTTTCTTTGGAGCCTCTCCTCGTTTCTTCGATCAGATTTCCGGATGTATTCATCTGTGGTTTGTGTGGTTAACAATAATTGCTGCAATAACTCTTCCATCGATGATGTTCCACGGTCTTGATTATTACTACTTGGACCTTGGTATGGTGGCTTCTGTTGTTGGTAAGGTGGCCTACGGTTGAATCCAGATGATAAGTGGTTGTTACCAGCTTCTTTGTAATTCGAGTTGCTCCTCCAATTTGAGTTGTTGTTATATGAGTTGTTTGTGCCTCCTACGTAGTCAATATCTTCAGCCATCATAATGCCTTGTGGGCATTCATTGCTCTTGTGTGAATTTCCGCATGTGTTGCATCGTGTTGAAGTCTTTTTAAGTTCGGCTTGCAATTGTTTGAATCGTTTGGTTAGGGCTTCTAACTGGGCTGTGATCAGTGTTTCAGAGTCTACTTGATGAATTCCTTTAGAGTTGATTTTGTTTCTCAAGGGATTGTAAGCAAAGCTCTTCTTAGCTGCTCTCTCTAAGGTTTGGTATGCTTCTGTTGGCGTGACACTTTAGAAATCTCCTCCTGCACTTTGGTCTACAACTTGTTTGTGTGCTCCGCTAATTGCATCGTAAAAAGTTTGACACTTTAGCCACAGATCAAGTCTGTGATGTGGGCATCTCCGAAGGAGACCTTTGTATCTCTCCCACGCTGTGTGTAATGATTCATCATCATCTTAGTGAAAGCTTGTGATGCTGCTTCTCAATTTGGCAGTGCGATCGGGAGGAAATTATTTCAACAGGAATTGTTCAGCAATTTCTGCCCATGTGGTGATGGAACCAGGCGGAAGTGAATCAAGCCAGTCAATGGCTTGACCGCGAAGTAAAAATGGAAAAAGTCTTAGTCTAATAGCATCGTCTGAACAGTTATTGATTTTGAAGGTTGCACACATACGAAGGAATCGTGAGATGTGAGTGTTAGGGTCTTCGTCTTGCAATCCGTGAAACTGAACAGAGTTCTCTACGAGTTGGATAATACTAGACTTAATCTCGAAATTGTTGGCCGCTATTGCTGGTTGGACAACACTAGACTCATAACCATCGAATGACGGTGTGGCATAGTGCGTCATCTTCATTTCCTCGTCTTGATTAGCCATGTCTCCTTCCGATGGTGTATTGATGTGCTCCAAATTATACATAAAAACACTATCAAAAGCACATCATTTATTCCTTGATTTCTCCCGAAATATGATGATTATGTACTTAAAATCATTTAATTGTGTTTTCAGGTGTTGTGAAGGGCAAGATGGACAAAAGGAGCATAATGGACAAGAAATTGAAGAAATCCAAGCTTAAAGCTCCAAGCATGGGGCCGTGCCTCATTAAGCACGCCCCCATGCCTTGCCTGAAACACACCCCCGTGCTAATTTGGCACACCCTCGTGATTGGACATCTGACAGGACAAAAGTACTGTTCCCCAAAAGTAGTCACGGGGCCGTGCCCCATATCAACACGGGGCCGTGATACCCCCTTTCACGGGGTCGTGCCCCATTTGTCACGGGGCCGTGCCCGACAACTCCTGTGCGTACGATCCGACCAACTTTCGTAAGCATTGTACTAACATGGGGCCGTGCCTTTTTGTCACGGGGTCGTGCTTAAACTCTCCGGGAAGCCTATAAATAACAGTCCAAGTTCATCATTTTGCAAGCTTTTGGTGGGAGTGATACTCTGCAGAACTCTCTCGGGAATCAAGTCTTGAAGACCATTTGGAGGCTCGGGAGGTGCATACAACACTTGGAAGAAGCTCGGGATTGTCTAAACATCATCCATTGTGGAATCACCGGTTTGATTGTTCCATTTCACCGATGAATTCATACTTATCTTCTATTTTGTGTGTTGTTATGTTCAAGCTCATTATGAGCTAAACTCTTATTATCATCCTAACTGGATGAAACTTATGTAGTTTGTGATGAACTAATGGTGTGATAAATATTGTGTTAATGTTATGGTGGTCTTGGGAAAACTTTCGATGGGTAGCACCTACATTTGAACGGGGGGTTATAAGTTTATGGTTTGTAATTGTGATTGTCATACACGGTTGAAAAACGTATGATCAACTTTTATTCATAACAAGTATGGCTAATTAACTAGAGATGGTTATTAGAAATCATAAGACCTTAACTTTCTGATCATTTACGGGTTCCCTTTTATTAGTCTGAGAAATCTACAGTAATTGTTATGGTTTTCTAAAATTAATGGTATGTTAGAATAGAACTTGATCAACTCTCTTCTTACATTAAGTTATGTTTTCAGAAATCGTATGTCGAAAAGGACATAAAAGATTTACCTACATCACTAGGGCCTTGACCTAAGCAGTAAATCTCAACCTGTGTTGGTCCTGGTCACTACGGAGCGGATAGACGAGAAATCGCGCCAGCTCATCTTTATAAACGTTAACAAAATTACTTTATTCAATATCTTTAATCACACCACCACTTCATCACAATTACATAAGTGTAATCCAAGTTAGGATGATAGCCTTTATCCCCTGATTTTAAATCCAAAAGTTTCAACTTGTTTTACTTTATTTATTATTTTTATTGTTAGTTTAAAAACCTAAAGAAACCCTAATTTACATCAATGCAACTTATCATTCTCTTAAACAAAAATTGATAGTTAATTATAAGGATTGTTGAGTAGTCTTAGTGTGTCCACGGATTGATACTCGATTCTTACCATCACTATATTACCTCACGATATGTGCACTTGCCTTTTGTGTGTCTAGTTAGTAGTAGTAACAACCATTTAAAACTGAATCTGTGCAAAAAAAATCTTTATCAAAATATATATACTATCCGCACGCATCATGTATCTTCCGAGATGTATTCTTTGATGATTGTTGCTGCTTGGTGAGGTCTTTCGCGTAATCTTTGTCGAAAAAGTCGTTCAGGTTCCAAAAGAGGCGAAACAAGTTCAGGACTAGACGAGTCGGACATACACTAACTTAAGAAAGCATGAACTAACTAAGGCTTACAATGAATCAGGCAAATGTAACTAAACTAACTAAGGCAAACAAACTACAAAATTAAAATAAATTTGAACAAAAATGTATTAACAACATATAAACAGGATAGTCAAAAATTTGGATTGTCTTTTAAACTTGTCGTGTGCCCCCGGCAACGACGCCAAAAACTTGGTGTGGTGTGAAAGTATATATATTTTGATAAAGGATTTTCGCAAAGATTCAGTTTTAAATGGTTGTTACTACTACTAACTACACACACAAAAGGCAAGTGCATCTATCATGAGGTAATATAGTGATGATATGAACCGAGTATCAATCCGTGGACACACTAAGTCTATTCAACAACCTTTATGATTGACTATCAGATTTGATTTTTGTTTAGGAGAATGATAAGTTGCATTGATGTAAACTAGGGTTTTTATAGGGTTTTAAAAATAGAAATAACAAATAAAGTAAAACAAGTTAAAACTTTTGGATTTAAAATCAGGGGATAAAGGCTATCATCCTAATTTGGATTACACTTATGTAACTGTGATGAGATGGTGGTGTGATTAAAGATATTGAATAAGGTAATTGTGTTAATGTTTATAAAGATGAGCTGGCGTGATTTCTGGTCTATCCGCTCCGTAGTGACTAGGATCACGTCAGGTTGAGATTTACTGCTTAGGTCAAAGCCCTAGTAATGTAGGTGAATCTTTTGTGTCCTTTTTGACATACGATTTATGAAAATATA
Source organism: Flaveria linearis (assembly GCA_024085815.1). NCBI lineage: Eukaryota > Viridiplantae > Streptophyta > Magnoliopsida > Asterales > Asteraceae > Flaveria > Flaveria linearis. Next base: position 39,442,849 of record CM044005.1, on the reverse strand, counting down.
ACTTAATGTAATAAGAGAATTGATCAAGTTCCTTTCCAACATACCATTAATTTTAAATCATAACAATTACTGTAGATTTCTCAGACTAATAAAAGGGAACCCGTAAATGATCAGAAAGTTAAGGTGATATGATTTCTAATAACCATCTCTGGTTAATTAGCCATAGTTTTGTTATGAATAAAATTTGATCATATGTTTTTCAACCGTGTATGACAATCACAATTACAAATCATAAGTTTATAACCCCCCGTTCAAATGTAGGTGCTACCCATCGAAAGTTTTCCCAAGACCACCATAACATTAACACAATATAAATCACACCATTAGTTCATCACAAACTACATAAGTTTCATCCAATTAGGATGATAATAAGAGTTTAGCTCATAATGAGCTTGAACATAACATTACACAACATAAAAGATAAATATGAATTCATCGGTGAAATAGAACAATCAAACCGGTGATCCATAATGGATGATGTTTAGACAATCCCGAGCTTCTTCCCAGTGTTGTATGCACCTCCCGAGCCTCTAAATGGTCTTCAAGACTTGATTACCAAGACAATTATGCAGAGTATCACCCCACCAAAATCTCCCTAAAATGTTGAACTCAGGCCTCTATTTATAGGCTTTCCGGAGTATTTAAGCACGGCCCCGTGTCAAAAAGGCACGGCCCCGTGCTAGTACAATGCTTACGGAAGTTGGTCGGCTCGTACATGCAGGAGCTGTCGGGCACGGCCCCGTGTTAAATGGGGCACGACCTCGTGTTGGAGGTGGGGCACGACCCCGTGCCTTATGGGGCATGGCCCCGTGTTCACTTTTAGGGGTGTCCTGTCAGATGTCCAAACACGGGGGTGTGCCAAATTAGCACGGGGGTGTGTTTCAGGCAAGGCATGGGGGCGTGCTTAATTAGGCACGGCCCCATGCTTGGAATTGAAAGCTTGGATTTCTTCAATTTATTTTTAAATATGCTTCTTTTGTCCATCTTGCCCTTTACAACACCTGAAAACACAATTAAACGATTTTAAGCACATAATCATCATTTTACGAAAGATATTAAGGAACAATTGATGTGCTTTTGATAGTATTTTTATGTATAATTTGGAGCACATCAACAATGTAATTTTTTGTTTAAATATCTTTTGTTACTGATAACACTTATTAAAATTTTCAAAATGATTTGATCAAAGTAAAAGTTGAGTGTTCTTGTGATTTGAATGATATATATAATCTAATAATCTATTAAATAGATACGTATCTCCCCCAGAGGCTATGTGGCATATTTTTCCATTCCCCATTTCTTAATTCCATCCTTCGGTGTTGGCCTTACAACTTCATCTCTCAAATATACAGATGGTTAGATTCAGAGATAATGATATACTAAATGAAATTGTGGCTAGGTAATTAGATAAATGAACCATGTTGATTGTATTTTTTTATACAAACAGAGCGAATGCCACTGCAAGGCAGTATTTATATAAAGATTTCCCTAAATACTTCATATGGAATGGAGTCAAACGTGAATGGAATATTCGTAAAGCCAAGCCGCAAAGAGGTCATATTGTTTCTGCTAATCCAGCTGAAGATAAAAGGTACTACTTGCGTTTGCTTTTTTTAAATATCAAAGGAACTACTTCTTATGAACATCTTCGCATAGTTAATGGGGTTACACATCCTACATTTCGAAAAGCAGCTCTTGAGATTAGGTTAATCGATGATAGTTTATCGCAATGTCTCATGCAAGCATCTCTATTTCAGTTTTCAGGTTCTCTAAGAAGGTTATTCGTAACAATAATGATTTTTTATGAACCTGGTGCTATTTGCAGGCTGTGGGATGAACACTTTGATTTACTTTCTAAATATTATCAATTACATTATCAAAGTGAGGAACGAGTTCAAAATATGGTTCTTACATACATAAGGGTCTTTCTACAATCTATGGGTAAACATACTTGTGATTTCAATCTTCCATATATAACACAAGAAAATGTACAACATGCAAGTTCTCATGAGGTACAAAAGGAGTACGACAAATGTGTGGAACATGAACACTTATGTGCAAAAGATTTTCTCAATTCAGATAAAAAAATAGTGTCTGATGATATCATTACGCATGTTGATAAAGGTTGTTCAGGTGTGTTCTTTATAGATGGACTAGTGGGAACAAGAAAAACAAAGCTTTGTTGGCTCAAGTTCATTCATGTAGTCTTATTGCTCTTGTGATTGCTTCATCAGGTGCTACAGCTTAGAATATACTAGGAGGTAGAACCGCACACTCAAGATTCAAGAAGCCTATTTACCTTCCTGACAATGGATCTTGAACACAAAGTGAAACAACTTTAAGAAACCATTGACATTCTATAATCAATCAAAAATGGATAGATAACATTCAAACAATCAATCATCCTGAGTCTTTAACTCTCAACACCATAAGAACATTTGGATGTGTCTTCCTCCACCCACTTGGTGTCATCTGGAATCTTAGATGATGCTACCAAAAACAAGAAAGATGAACTCAAAGAAGCTAAAGATATATCCAGATATTGGCTAGCCAAGTTGTATATGTTGCATAGTCAATCTCTTTCTCCTCTAAATGGTCTGACTAATATGAGCCTCTATCAGAAGCTTGAGCCAAAATGAATAAGCTTCTTAATAAGCATGGCTATGATAGCTTGGAAGAGAAGGAGATAGAAGCCAAGAAGGTGATAAAGCGGATGAACCAAAATGTTCAACTTGTGCTAGGATTTGAAGCCTTTCTTAAGGCATCTGCTGAAAAATAAGCACCATTATTAAAAATGTTGTTGGATGTTACGAAGATACTGAACAAATCAACTACTGATGCAACTGCTAAAAGCACTAGGCAAGAGGGTGCTTCAGCAGAGGAACCTCAGAAAGAATGGTGGTTTACGAAAGAGGCACCTAGATCATGGAAGATGACATGGAAAGACATGGGGTGACTCTTGAAGCTGAACCTGCTCAACTTCATAAGCAACAAAAGGACATAAATGAGTCTAAACTCAAAAGCTCAGGTGATATTTGGTCAACCAGATGTTAAAACTGAAACCCTAGTTAACTTTGAGGTAAACGTGAAAACTGATGGCCCAAAAGTTACTAAGGATGTTTTGAAAGATCATATAACTATTGATGATCCCAAGTCAGCTGGTGAGGCATTAGGTGTAAACATTAGACTTTCGGCACTCAGACCTACTGAAATCTCTACCTCTGACAAAGGTAAGAGACCTATGACTACTAAAAAGGAAATTGAAATTGAGTCACAGATTTCAAAGGCCAGATTTCTAATGACTAAGAAGGTGAAGTTATTCCCACGCAAGGTTGAAGAAGAAGTTGTAGAACTGAAGGCAGGCATAGCTCAAGAATCTTCTGTTAAGAAGAATATTATTGCATTGATCAAAAGTGCAAAGGAATTGAGAACTGTAACAAAAGAATTCAACCATGGTGGTGAACCAAGCCTAATAACATCCAAAGCTTCGTCTAAATCAAAGGCCAAAGTTGTAAAAGAATGCTATCTAAGTCATTCCAGGCATCTGCCGAAAGCACACAAAAGACAACCACTCAGCAGGCTTCAGCAACCATAATTGTTGAATCCAAACTCATGACCTCTACTGAGAAGAGAGAGAAAAGAAGGATTAACAAAAATGTCTCTTAACAGCTCAACTTGAGTTGAAAGAATTTAATTTTGAAGAGGTTATGTAGTAGAGCACTACTGAGATAAAAATCCAAATAGATAGCTGCGACTCATGCTAAGATGGAGAAAACAGCTAAGTTAGCTAGAAGAAAAAGAGTTGAATCAGAAAATAAACAAGGAGAAAAGAGTCAACAAGAGTTCAGGGACAAGCAACAAATGAAAATGTTCCAGCAAAGTTGAAGTTAAAGAGTATGATCTTTTCAAACTATCACAGCACAACATGAAAGATTTGGTAAGTCTACCTTTTGGAAACCCCTCAAGAGATAGAAGAGTATACATCATACATGTATGAACTTCTGCTAATCAGCATGCTAAAAGGATGAAAGCAGAGTTTTAGTAGCATTATCCTAGGGAAAATTTATTGATTTATGAAGAGGATGAAGCTACCAATAACTCAGAAATTCAGCACTGGCTACTAACTGTCGAATTTTGTCAAGTGCTGAACCAACTACCAATCAACATATGCTGAATGACTGTCGATCAGCATATGCTGAGCAACTGCCGATCAACATTCAACTAAAGAGCTGCCGACCGGATGCTACTTATCAGCACTGAACTCCATGAGTTGTTTATCAACTGTTACACAATACAAGATTGTCTCTACCGTCGACTATTATCTTGTGCCTTTTGAAGACAATATAGTATTGAAGCTGCCTAACTCTGATATGTTGACTGTCTGTCTTGATGTACATTCTGAATATAAAATAGTTTATTTATTGTTTAGATTTCATAGTATAAAGTCCTTACACTTGTATAGTATGTAATTAACTTAGATTTAACACCTTCCGATCCAACAGTAATGAACAAGTTATTTAGCTTATGTTATACCTCTTTTTGTGCATGTATCTTGAGATAAACATACAATTAGAGAGAGAAAGAAAAGCATATGAGTGGTGTTCTCTCTCTACGATCTAGCACTTGGATTTCTTTTATCTTCCTTTCTTACCGGCTTGACAATAGCTACCATTATCAGAATCGTTACGGGGGTAGAGTTTCTTTAACGAGATGAAATGCTTTTGGTGGTTGTTGTTTGCACTGGGGAAGGTGTCGACGTCAACCTCTCACCGGCTTGATATTGACCGCCTTCACCATAGTCAGAATGAGGGTTTTTGTGGTGGTTGTAGCAGACAAATGGAGTTAACAGTTTCCAAAAGGTTCACGATTTGTTGTGCATGTGCTTGGTTCTTCAAAATGGTTCTTGATTTCGTCTTTTGGTGAGGATTAGTTTTGCCCAGGTGGTATGTTTTTCTTTTTTGTTTCTTCTCTTGGCTTTTAATTTTCGTGCTTTTGATTTTGAGTTTAACTTTCATTTGGGTTTTATAGGGGTTTCTATAGTTGATCTGTGTTGCAGTTGATGGTAACTTTTGTACTTTTTTTCTTCTCATTTTCCATTTATTAGCAGCCATAATGGTGTGATACTTTGGTGCATATTTTATATAGCATGTCTATTGACATGTGCATTTTAAATCTTTTACAATAATGTATAAATCAATGACATTCCTATTCTACTTTAAGGTTTGGTATATGGTTTTACATTAGTGTTAATTACACCCTTGGGGACAAAATCAAATGCTATTGTTTGTTTAAGTGATGATGACAGACATACAGTCTTGGGTTTAATCTGCATGTTTTCAATGACCATACAAAATCTGTATTTAAGTTTAGGTGATGATGAGTGATGACAGGTATATTTGTTTATTTAAAGACATTATAGATCATTCATTACTGTATGCACCTGATTGTTTGGCTGTTTCATTTGCATTTTAGTCACTGTTCATGTATTTAGTCTTTTTGTGATCTTTGACTTTCATTGTTGGGACCTTAACTATTTCATTATTTTTGGCATGCAGGTTATATATGCATTATTGCTGACTGCGATTACTTACCTGCTTCTGATTTTCTGCAATCTGATAAAGGTACTCTAGCTGTAATTTGCATTCTTACAAGGCTTCTGCACATAGTAAACTATATTCCAAATGCATGATCAATAGTCAACGACATTTCAAAAGCAGCCAAACGTTTATTGGAGCCGCCAAGGTGATGCACAAACCGAATCCATCTGCTGTTAAATGCGTACAGCTTTGTTAAATGCGTACAGCTTTGACGACATTTTGTTTAGGAGATTATATCCCGAAAAGAGAAGGTTATAGTTATGGAGAAAACAAATAGAAAAGGATTTTAGGACAATTGTTTGTCGTGCACTACGATAATTATGTGTTGGTACTTATGATATGAGGAAGATTTCGGTTGAATGTGTTTTTGTATACATCTCTACGTAGGGAAGACGATGACAAGCTGGAAGATTGCGCTGGAGTTAATTTGGACAGCTATTGTTCGATCTGCGTTTGTTCTTACTACAATTTGTAAGGTCGCATTAGAATTGGTTTTAATTGGTAACTAGAAATAAGCTCCCCGCTTACGACAGAGGCGTAAAACCGTGCTAAATAACACAAATGTCACACCACCGCTAACGACCACCAACACTGAAGTCGCGGTGTGTTAATACGAAGAACTTAGACCAATACGTAAAACATGAAAAAATATAACTAAGTCGATCTAAGATCCGTGCGTTGTGGCGAACCCTTCAAAATGAAAAATAAATGTAAAAATGTTGAACCACGCACACACATTGTGTTGTGTTAACTTAGCAAATTTAGAACGAAACGTAAAGCGAAACGTAAAATGTTGAGTCACACACGCATGTTGTCTCGTGTTAACTTGCAAAACTTAGAACGAAACGTAAAACGAAGATTTGCGAAATATGAAAAATATAGGAAAACAAAGTTGAAAATATAAAAGTTGTAAGATTAAATTGTAAAAGATGAAGAGTTTTGGGTTAAAAGTAAATAAAGTCAAATTTAAGAAGTTAAAATGTAAAAATGAAAAACTTTGTGTTAAAAATGGAAAATTATTTTTTTCTGAAAAACCTCCTATACATAAGATACAAAATCATTATATATAAAAGGTTGATAATTACTCTAATATAAATTGTAACTTAACTTTGTTTTCATTTTTCAAAAAATTGACAATTTAAATTATTAATGTTTGTTTGTATGGTGCGTAATTGCAGAGAAAGAAGAAGACATTAGTTACTATGCAAGCTTTATTGCTAAGCAAATCTCATTTAAGGGTTGTTTGTTTTGATCTCTTAATGATCTTTAGATGTCTGAATGGTTCAGCACTTAATGGTTCAGACTGTTTTGTTTCGCGAGCAAATGTCTGAATGGTTCAAACATTTGCCTCTGAATGGGTCAAACATTTGACTCTAAATAGTTAAACATTCTACTAATACTGAATGGTTAAGACCTCCTATCTGAATTAGTCGGATATTTGCTTTTGAATAGTTAAACGATATACTAGTTTTTAATGATTCAGACCTCTTATTTATTTATCACTTAATAATTCAGAAATTATCAAACAACTCCTTTGGTGGACTGATTGGGTTACGAATGAAGACAAACACCTGTCAAAATTCCATGCTCCTTTCATGTAAAAATATCTTATTCTTTATTCTTAAGTATTGTGCCAACTCAATGTTATAGGATGTTTTATTTCAAATTATTTGACCCATTCTTCCACTTCAACCGTTTCAGTTTATCCAACCTATTGCTGAGGTCAATTGTAGTATGAGTAGACACAAATAGTTACATCGAGTTAGTTGATATGACTAATATTTGCATTTCATTAACTTAAACATGGAAATAACCTAATCTTTTTTTACAATCACATGGACTTTGAAACTATACATCAACTATAATGACTTTGGATGTCACACAATATAATTGCACCTGTTGAGAACGTTCAATTAATGGATAAATTTATTCTGGATGCGAATAATATTTCTCTACCTTTTTGCAAAAACCCGGAGGCTCAACCCCTTTCAAACGCGCAGGCTATTCACAATCAAAAGTTATTGGAGATCAATGAGAAGGGTAGATGATTAGGTTCAACAAAATATCGTGAATCCCGGCACAACCCGGGGTGTAATTGTGTAAAACTAGTTTTATCTGTTTCTCAAACACCAACTTTACTCGTATAATTGCACCAACAAACTATCCTTATGCATAATTCAAACCTTTTCATATTAAACAAGAATCTTTATTCGTATTTTTATTTAATCATATATATCTAATCATCTTCAATAATAATAATAATTTAAAATTATACAGAAAAATATATAAAAACCAAAGTTGACTGAAATATCAGACAAAAAGGTGTTACCAAGAAAACAAATAACAGTTTTCATTTAATAGCTAGCCAATGGCCAATACTCCAAAAAAAAAAAACAAAAAAAACAAATTCAAACATGATTCATCCATCCATAAGTTTGTCTTGCATTATTGGGATTAACAAGGAAAATACCAAGTCATGGTTTAACCAGATGCAGTCTTCTTTTGCTGGAAGACGACGGCATAGATTGGGACCGCAACACCGATGCTGAAAGCGGTGAAAACACCGAGAGTCATGGTCAGCTTCTGATTTTTCATCCTGTCCAAGTTGTACATGTGTTTTGAGTGCAGGTAAGCTGGTTCATCATGACCACCATGTCCTCCCATTCTCTTGGCCCCGGTCGAATGGAACCCTCTTTGAGCTGAAAACAACTCATAACACTAGTCAATACAGTTTCTATACTTCTGTATAATGTTATTAGAGTTAAGAAAACATGTGGGCTGAGTAGTGAGTAGAAGTGTCAATTTCTAACAACCTAACACAATATCTGAGGCCTATGTTCGGGTTCGATCTAAACATCAGTTCATTTTAGTTGTTTACCTAAACACGGGTTGACTGGTTTAATTTTATAAATTAAAAAACTGTTATATGTCATAACTAAAATAAATTACATTTACAAGTTATTGGGTATTTTATGCCAAAAATTAAAAGATAAAAGAAACATGAGCACAAGGTTTTATAGTTTAAACCCAATTATTTTGTACACATTTGTTATTCTGGTTGCCAATTAAATATGCAAAAAAATATCAAAAATAAAAGAAAAAGAAAAAGAATAAGTTGACAAGTCATGTTAATGTCAATCCACAAAAACTTGTGTCATGTTCAGGTGTTCATATTAATGTGTGTGGCATGATTTTCAGGTTCGCGGTTTGACCCGCGAACATGATCCATTAAACACCCTTTAGTGATGAATTGGATTTGACACAAGACACTTTTCAGTGTGGGTAAAAACCAATTCCCTTTACCCTTTTAAGATAAAACACAACACAACCCAACTGATTCTTAGCTAAATATGGTCCAAAGTTGTACTTCTAGTTGATTGCTGAGTTGCGGTAATTAAACCATTTGATGATTATAAAGAACGAAAAAGCATTAGAAAAGACAGGAGGAATTTGTATGGAAAAAAAAAACAAGTATGTTTCCAAATCTTAACATGGGCAATAATGGGTGGATCGGACAAGAAGTCAAAACAGATTCAGGCCAAAACGTAATAACTTTAACTTTAACTACGGGGCGTGTCAAGTTCAACTGACCCACCAACCATTTTTGTTTTCTAGTTCTACACTTCTATGTATAAATAATTACTTAAACATAACTATAACACTACATTACAAAGATACAAATCTATTTTTCTAGAAAGAAATTGTAACTTTGTAAGCTTACAAATACATTCAAGGTCAGCTTCAACCAGTTCAACCCATTTCATATTTAAAAGCAGATCTGTTCGAAATAAATATAACCACTAGCGGGTGAATATTACCACCACTAACTTCAACCAAAGGTCAATCATATTATATCTTTATTGATTAAATGTGCTATATTACTAGAACTTAATGAAACTACTCGGTGTTTATTTTGCATTACTTAACACTCTCCTTTATCCCCTTTTCTATTTTCTGCTATAAACAACGCTAACAAGATCAGAAACTTGGTTTTAAAATGTGTGCATCTTGCGCACATAATGCGCTGATGCGGTGTCCGGAGCGCAACGCCACGGGTGTTGTGATGCGTTTACATGATGCGCTAATATTGCGCTGCAAATCCCAAGATGCACTTGATGCATGCAACAGAAATTTTTAACTGGATTTGACTTTTCTCTTGAACAATCTGTACTTTTTTTTAATTTTAAGCATCTTAAGTCAGTGTTTTGACTTCTCTAACCATCCAAGAGACTTCTTAAGCATCCACAGACTTCCGTTTGATGTTTTAAATCATTCTCAAGTCTACTATCATGCTGCCTATGTATATTTTTTGTGTTTTTTAAAATTCTTGTAAAACTTAATGTTTTTATGTACATATACTTTCAGTATTTTTTATTATTAACAAATGCATCGCATATGTGATGCGAGGGCATCACGCATTAGAATTTTGGACCAAACGCATTGGAGTACATCACGCAATTTAAAACCAAGATCAGAAGAATCTTTGTCATGAACATTTAAAATTCTTGTAAAACTTAATGTTTTTATGTACATATACTTTCAGTATTTTTTTTATTATTAACAAATTCATCACATATGTGATGCGAGGGCATCACACATTAGAATTTTGGACCAAACGCATTGGAGTACATCACGCAATTTAAAACCAAGATCAGAAGAATCTTTGTCATGAACATTAAATTATTAGTAGTAAGACTACAGTCCAACACTATTTTCTTATTTATACAATTTTATACTCCAACCCAACTGATTAAAAAGATAACTACTTAGCATTTTGTAATAAAGGGACTGCATACTTTGGACCTTCATCTAATTCTGTCAACCAGTGAAAATCATATCTTTTAAAGACTAGGATGTTCCAAGAAGTTGATGGCCTTAAACATGAAGTATGATGAGGACAACATTCAGCAATACTAGCTCTATAGAAAAAATGATGGCCCACATGATGCACACCATTCAGTTAAAAGACAAAACTAAAGCCCTAAACTACATATGCTTATGATTACTCCCAAAAGGATAATGTTATCAAATATAAAAAACCATGGAGAAGTAAAAGCGTCCTAACAGTTATAAGAGGTCAAACATAACACTTATTCTTTGAATTGTGAAGACCAAAAAATTCATTATTCCAAAATGGGAGTTTCCACAATTTTGGATGTTTATAAGGTAAGGCATATTAGTTGCATGAAATGGACATATTCAAATCTACATTAACAATTTTCCATTCACAAGTGCTATATAACATACAAAAGTATCAAACAACATCAAAACCGTTGCCTACTACATCAAGCAGCATAAAAAAAGTGAGTGAATATGCCTAAATATTCCTATCACCTATAGATATTCCAATAAAAATTCATCCACATGCTCATGCCCAGCTTGCCTAATTATTCACTCCTTAAAGCCTCCACATCAATTTCTGCTCTTAATTAGTCTAATTTAGCAGATAACTGCATTTGATCCAAATATAGAATCAAATGGCTAAACGGCTAAACCTTTTTTCTGAATAGTCATACATTCATGAACTGAGTCCAGAAAAATCTTCACCGCGCATTTGGAAAAGAAAAATATTCTATAAAAAACTGATGGGTGACTGGATGCTCAAAACTGAACTTTGTACAAAGAACAAAGAATAATTTTGTATAACATATGACACTGAAGCCCTAGCAAACAAATCACACTTTACAGACGATTTTAAAAAAAAACCAAAACTTTGACATATTATTGTAAGGAGTTATTAAATACAGATATATGGAGGAGTTTGAATGCACAAACGTTGATGAATGATATTGGCGGCAGATGTAAATAACCACATTAAAATCTTACTATCACAGTAAAACTGGTGCAAAAAACACTATACTGATGTGTGCTCACTGCTCAGCATCACAAGATCAAATTTTCACATTTTAAGTATAAAAGAAGGCAGAATTTAGTAACCTAAAACAAAATAAGATTTAATACTACCCTCTCCTTCATTTCTGCAGTTTCAACAGATTAGTGCAATTACGTATTATAACATCTGCCCCTGTAAACACAATATATTCAATTTACAGGAGCTACTCTAAAAATCATTTCTTTACATAAAAAGCTAATAACCTGATTACATCAAAATCAAATCATATTACATAAAAAAAACGCCAGATCTATGACAAAATACACAAACACCAAGCACACGAACCCATTCAACAACTACAGAATCAATAACCAAAACATCACCAATCTGCAAACCTAATCAATCAATCAAACACACCTGTACGTTTGGCATGCAACAAATCACAAACATAGAAGCAAAATAATCAAATTAATTGTGGAGCATCGTCAATCAATCCCTAGATCGTTACAGAAGAGATTAGGTCACGGATTCTTACCAGATTTAGCGAGTGGTGAATCGACGGAAGCAAGCAATTTAGAAGAAAGTGATCTGAATCCGTTGTTCAAAGCCATGGGTATGAAGTTAGCGTTACGTTTGACGACGTTAAATCGAAAGGATGAAAAACAGAAGATGAAAGAATGAGTCTCAGATCAATCAGTGTGTGTGGGCAGTGTGGGTGTGGGGTGATAAGAGGGGAGAGAATGGGCCTCAAAATCTGGGCCGTAGCTTGGTGGGCTAATGAATAATGATATAAGAATTTAAGCATTCACGGAGTTCTTAAAAATACGTGTATGTGTTTGGTATATTACATGAAATGATTTTGAGTGGTTGTGATTGAAGAAGAGAGAAAATGTTATTGTGGATTGATATATTTAAAGAATCACTATGCAATCTTTATAAATTTTTAATATTTTTTAAAGTGGTTGTGAGTGGAGGAGAGAGAAAAAGAAATGATAAGGGTATAAAAGTATTATTTAATTAAAAATGAGAGATAAAATGTAGTGATTTTTAGTATAATTATATGAATAAAGATAAGAAACTCACTTTGAATGCTCTAAAAGGGGCACATTTTTGTTTTAAAAAAACCGGTCCAGGTAATAACTAAACCGGTTGAAGTCAAGTGGACTAATAACCGGTTTATTTAAAAATGAACCTTTGGATGCTTACCGGTTTCTGATGGTGAAAAGTCGTACCGTATATAACTTATTCGGGTATTAACCGAACTGGTTAACCGATTAGAAAAATGTTTTATGCTGAAAATGTAAGTGAACTCAATAAATTATTTTTTATTATGTTTGAAGTTATAAAAGTTTAAAAACATGAGTTCTTAACAAAAAAAATAAAAAATAAAAAAATAAAAGGGAGATGATAAGCTACAAAGGCTATATATTCTAAAAAGGGTGAGAAGTAATTCTGGCCATTGGATCAACTCATTATAATAGATCAATTGTTCAAAAAAATGCGGTGGCAAACATGTAAATAAGTGGAAAACTGCTAACAGGTGGAGGGGCAAAAAAGTAATTTGACACAATGGTTGTTTGACACAATGGTTGTTGACACAATGGTGGTTTGACACAATGGTTGTTTGACACAATGGTTGTTTGAAACAATGGAAGTTTGACACAATGGTAGTTTGACACAATGCTAGTTTGACACAATGGTAGTTTGACACAATGTTAATTTGAAACAATAGTAATTTGGTATGTTGGCATGTTATTATATTTTGCTATGTGTTGGCAAAACAACAAGCGATACGCGAAAGGAAGATCTCAAGCGAAAGATGAAGTCACGCGAGAAGCTGAACTCGTGCGAAAGGCACGACCGAGCGAAAAGACTGTCTCGCGCGAGAACTTTTTGATTTAGTATAAATATGTAATTTTCGCATTTTGTAGCTAAGTTTTCTCAGTTTCATTTCAGTCTGTTCAATTTCGCTTTGTAATTGTTCTGTGTACTTTGCACAAGATTGTAATCAATTTTGATTATCAACTGAAAGCGTTTTGATTCATTGTTTCTCTTCTTCCAATCTCAATTACATTCCGCATTCTTGAGATTGAGATCTTGGTTATTATTTCTGGGAATTATCAGAGTTTTACATTTTATCATCAAAATCAAACGTAAACAAAACTCTTCAAATATGACACAATGAGTCTTATGACACAATGAATATAATGACACAATGAATATAATGACACAATGAATATAATGACACAATGAATATAATAACACAATTAATTTTATGACATAATGAATCCTATTCTTGAATAGACATAGAATCAACTGTTGAGGTGCTTGAAGCTTGTTTATCCTTAATGCTTTGAAGATATAAACTTCCCAGGTTGTTTGTAAAACCCACAATTTCTCAACTTTTTTCCTGCTTGTTTGATAGCTAACTCATGAGCTGACTTCATTCTTTTCGGCCTACCTTTTGTCTTTTGCTTAACAGGTACACAGGATTTTGCTTCATTTCGTTCGCTCCCTCCGGTTAACTCTGCAAACCTATCTCTCCTGCTTGGAGGTGGGACGACCATTTGAACTCCATCAGCCTTAGACTTGTAACTATTCAAATAATCAAGATAAAAACACAACTCATCTTTTTTCGTAACCAATTGATTAACAATATTTGTTTTATTCAGACACAATGACAATACAAAAGACACAATGACGAACAAAAAGACACAATGATGATATCTAAGACACAATGATGATATCTAAGACACAATGATGATGTCAATCAATAACAAAATTCATATAACAAAGACAACAGCATAAAAGACACAACATATAGAGACTCACCTGATATTTATAAAATATGTTCAACAACATATTGATAATGTCCAGAGTAATCTAACAGTATAGACACAATAACTGTTTTATTCAGACATAATGACAATACAAAAGACACAATGATAAACAAAAGACACAACGATGATACCTATGACACAATGATGATACCTATGACACAATGATGATACCTATGACACAATGATGATGTCAATCAATAATAAAATTCACAGAAACCAGACAGTATAGACACAATGATGATCCAAACGACAAAATTACGGTGCGAAAATTAACATACTATTTCAATTATAGTATATAATCGTCTTCATACGTACCAAACTGATGATCAATCATCGACATCGGCAAAGTAATTGATGTAAAGCAATCTTCAAGAGATGAATTCGATCGTTTGAATCTTCAACGATTGAAATTGATGTAAGCTGAAACTTCGTACGTTTAAATCTTCAACGATTGAAATTAATGTAAGATGAATTCGATCGTTTGAAAACCTCAATCGTACAGAAAAAGTCAATATATCCCACACCTTCATCTTAATAAATTAGACTTTCTAAAATACCCCTCCTTCAATTTTTATAAATATGTCACGTGTCACTCACCGATTGCTTCTCGCACTTTTTACATAATGTTCCCTTTGTATTTGAACTTTTCTCAAAATAAAAAATAAAAACATTTGACTATGAAAATACATTTTATGTTGATATACAAAGGTCCCAGTCGTCTTTGTTTAATATTAAATCTCCACTGGCTTCTAGACTACTAGAGCATACTGATTCGTATAAATGAGTGCTTCATCATAAAGTGGAAGGGTCATTTCTGGGTTTACTTCATCTTTTTGTATTTCTTCTTCGATGTCGAGTTCTCTTTCAAGACTTTATTTTATTTTGTCTAAGTTTCATCATATCCTAGTGGTATTTCAAACAACTGTATATTTTCATCAATTGTGGAGGATAAAGCTCTTCCACTAAAAAAAGTGGATTTCAAAGCTATAGTATAAGCTTGAACAATTAGGATGTTACAATGCATGACACAAATATCAGTATTGGGATTCTTTATCCTTCACTAACCCAAAATGACAAAATTTTCAAATTGATCTAGGCCATGGTGAGTAAAATCGGTCCAGCTATACCTCTCGAGTTTACTGATTGGAGTGGTACTCAATTGCGGTTTTGTATTTTCCTTTGATATGATATCGTATAAATTTAGGTTTGGGTCTTTATGTGAGGAACCGCTTGGCGCCAAACACATTACTTCATGCGCTTATGATGTGGAATCATATTTTTGTGAATATATATCAAACATATTTTATAAGCAAGTATGAATATATTGTTTTGTTTTAGTGACAAAAATAGGGTCTCCGATGTTTAAATTCAAATCATTAACTATTTGATCAACCAGATGTTCAACCACGTAACATTAACAAAGGTTTAAGACGACTACAAAAATAGAACGAAAGATACCTAACTAAACTACTTTTGAAATTTTGTTTTATTGGAACTAACATGTGTTGAAAAACAATTGCTTTATATACATTTTTAATTTAGTACATACTAGTAGATAAACATGTGCTACGCGACAGGATAATGCCTTTTGTTACGCTACACTTGGTTGTCATTGAATAATTATAAAATAACGCATGAGTGGTATAGGAAAACTTACAAATCCGGTGTTTCACTAAGATTTCAAATAGTGGTCCCGAATTCAAGTTGATTCTATTTTGCCTCTTCCCGAGACTTTAAAATCATAAATGTTGAAGTCCAAACGGCATTTTTCTTATGAATCTAAATCTTTCAAGATCTGAAGTTTAAGATAAAACACTAATAGATGATTTTTTTATTGAATATTAATAGACTTTTATAAACCCAGACTACACAAACTTATAAACTTCTATTAAAAAACGCTTCAAACTTAAACATGACATACTTACCAAGTTAACAAGGAGAACCGGATTCACACCAAACCGTATAACTAAAAAATAAAAAAGAAAAAGAAAATGAACACTTCAAAATTTTAACCGGAAAAGATATAGTTTGTTTATGACCTTGTATAGCAAAGGATTTGCAAATTATCTGTTTGTTTTCTCTTAAGTTGATGAACCCTCTTTCATAAGTGTTGAACTCTCTCTTTATTTTGTTGTTTGAATAAAGTGAGATGTCAAACATATCCACACTACTATAAGCGGGTATTTTCACGCTACATGGCGAGATAATGGTTTTTGTTATACTGCACATAGATGTTTTTGAGCAATTATATAACAAACGCATGATTGGTATAGGAGAATTGTTGACGTCCTCTAAGATGTCAAGTATCGACGATGAATCGTCGTCTAACTTGCAAATCTAAATCTTTTATAATTTAGCGTTCAAGATAAAACAATAATAATTTTTTCTTGTAAATATTAATAGACTCTTACAAACCCGATTACATAAAGGTTTAAACTTATAAAAATGCTTCAAACTTGAACCTGAATTACTTACTAAAATAATACGGAGCACCAGGTTCAAACCAAACCATATGAAGCAAAGATAATTTCGAAATAAAAATTAAAAAAATGAACACTAAATACTTCAAAGTTAACTGTACATACTTAATATGTTAATAAATAGAACCAGGTTGGTTTAAATCAGATCGTATGAACCGGAAAAATCAAAAAAAAATAATAATAATAAATACTAAAAAAGTTTAACCGAAAATGATATAACTTTTTCATGATATTGCACAACAAACATATCTATAAAATGATATATAGGGAGAAAACTATAAATGTAAGTTATTTATGTATCAAAACTTGTATTAATTACAACAACATTATTTTAAGTGTCTTAAAGTTTGATTGAAATTATATTGTCGTACCAAAAAGTTGTATTATATAGTAGTATAGATTAAATATAATTGGTGAAGTATCAAACAACTTGTGTTATAATAAACTCCTGATAACTATGTAGTTATGATGTTAAAAACGTCAAGCAGCTTGTTAATTCTCTAACAATATTTCAACTTCGTTATGAAGCTTGTAACAGGACCTTTTTGTATTATTTGAGATGCTATCGAAAGATATTGGAAAACTTTTATCTTGTAATTTGCAAGTTTGAATAACATTAGCTCAACTATAAAATATATTTTCCCTGGTGTGGTTACGTAAAGGTATAAATCGGATGAAATATGTCAAGCCAATCATTAGTAATTAAGTTAATATTAGTTTCTTAGCTTTCAAAGCCTTCAATTGATTGCTTTTGCAGCATCTTTCCCCCTTTTAAACAATCATGTCCAACGGTTATACGATTTGCGTGATTATAACAATGTTAGAGTACTGTTTGTTGTATTAGGCTTGTTGATCACGCGTTATCAAAGTGATCAAAAGGTAAACCATTCTGGAATAAAAAAGTACACCATCTCTACACAAGCCATCTTAACGTTGAAATACGAATTCAAGTTGATTCTATTTTGCCTTTTCCTCGGACTTTAAAATCACAAATGTTGAAGTCCAAACGACATTTTCCTTGTGAATCTAAATCTTTTAAGATCTGAAGTTTAAGATAAAACACTAAACAAACAAACAAACAAACATACCCAGTGTATCCCGTTGCAAAGCAGGGTCTGGGAGGGGTATGTGGTGGCAAGTCTTTCCTCTATCCTGAGAGATAAAGAGACCGCTTCCGAAAAGACCCCCGACTCGTTAACAAACAAAAAAGAATTGAGGTTGCCGGGTTCGAACCCGGGACCTCCCGTGTGAAATGTGTGCGTGTAACCAGTGAACCAAGGGCCGTGGCCGTTAAGATAAAACACTAATAGATGATTTTTTATTAAATATTAAAAGACTTTTATAAACCCAGACTATATATATATTTTAAAATTTTTATAAAAAAACGCTTCAAACTTAAACATGACATACTTACCACATTAATAGGGAGAACATGATTCATACCAGACAGTATAATTCAAAAATAAAAAATCAAAAGAAAATGAACACTTCAAATTTTAACTGGAAAAGATATAGTTTGTTCATGACCTTGCATAGCAAAGGATATGCAAATTATCAATTTGTTTTCCCTTAAGTTAATGAACTCTCTTTTATAAGTGTTGAACTTTCACTTTATTTTGTTTGGATAAAGTGAGATAGTAACATGTAGTAACATGTTAACAAAGAGAACTGGGTTGGTTTAAACCAGATCTTTTTATAAACCAGAAAAATCATAAAAGCAAACAATAAACACTAAAAAAATTTAACCGGAAAAGATATAAGTTTTTTATGACATTGCACAACAAACATATCTATAAACTACATAGATGGACAAAACTATAAATGTCGAGTTATTTATGTATCAAAACTTTTACAAATTACAACAATATTGTTTTTAAAGTGTCTTAAAGTTTGATTGATATTTATTTTTTTATTCCAAAAAATTCCTTTTATTGTCCCAAATAGTTGTATTATATAATAGTATAGATTAAATATAATTGGTGAAGTATCAAACAACTTGTGTGATAAGAAACTCTTGATAACTATGTAGTTATGGTGTTAAAAACTTCAAGCCACTCGTTAATTCTCTTAACAATATTCCAACTTCGTTATGAAAGCTTGTAACAAGACCTTTTGTAACAAGACCTTTTGGTATTATTTGAGATGCTATCATAAGATGTTGGAAATTTTTTATCTAGTAATTTGCAAGTTACAATAACATTAGCTCAACTATAAAATATATTTTCCCTGGGGTGGTTACATAAAGGTGTAAATCGGGTTAAATACGTCGAGTCAATCATTGGTAGTTAAGTTAATATTAGTTTTTAGTTTTCAAAGCCTTAGATTGATTATTTTTGTAGCATCTTTCCACCTTTTTAAACAATCATGTCGAAGGATTGTACGATTTATGTGATTATAACGATGTTAGAGTGTTTGTTGAATCAAGCTTGCCGATCGCACATTATCAAAGTGATTAAAAGGCAAACCATTCTGGAATAAAAAACACAATTTCTACACAAGCCATCTTGACGTTGAAATAGACTGCCTCTATTTGAATAAATCAAACTTTGACAAAACTTTTTTGTTCGGTTTTGTTGGTCGTATCGTCACAACGGTTGGTTCACTTGAGGAAGCACCAACACGAAGAGAACTTTGACCATTTAATCTTGCTATTGATCATTTGAAACTTGTAAATTTACAAGCATTAAAAGTATTCAGTATCTTAACAAGGTTTGAAAAATTGAAATTTAAATTGATTCGACTTAGGAAATCACAAATTCAAAATTCTATTTTGAATTTTCATATTCAAATTTGATTCGATTAGAAGTTTTTTTTTGTAATCCGAATCAATATTTAATTGTGTTATTTGATTTGTATGCATTCAAATTCGAATTAAAATATACATATAATTTTCGATATATATATATATATAGATATATAATATGCTTATTTATTTTGTAGTTTGTGTAAATGATTTATTTTTTGTACATATAATTATTTTGTTTAAGAATTACCCTTTTCGTTGTGTTTTAACATATTTATTCCTTGGGTAGATATTTGTTTCCCTAGTAGACATTTGTTGGATATATAATATGCTTATTTATTTTGTAGTTTGTGTAAATGATTCTTCTATATATTTAAAAAGGAGTTGGATGAATAATAAATATTGTGTTCTAAAGCTTCATGTACAACCTGTTAATATGTGTACATGTCCTGAAGTTTACTGTACAACTGATTGATGCTTTCAGGTGTGGTTTTCAGTGTGGCTTGGTGTCATTTGCATCTTTCAGAGGCAAGGCACATCTCTGGTGGTAGGCGGCTGACGGTCCGGCGATCCGGCCGTCCAGCAGTCATTTCTCTATTTGTCGTTGGCGTTTCAGACGCCGTTACCATTGGTCGCTCCGCCTTTTTTATCGCGTGTGTGGTTGTGCCTTGATTGTTTTAGAGATATTGTGACATTGGTTGTGTCGGACCCTATAACATCAATGGCGTCACCAGTGGTGGTTTTCGGTTTTGTGGTCGGCCGCCATTGTAACCTTTCGCCTCCCCTGTTGTTGTTACTGTTAGCGATTGCAATGGTGATTATGGCGGTGACATCTGTTTTTCCGATTATGGGGGTGGAGACGGTGATGGTGTCACTTGTCGTTAGGTTGAGGTGAAGCGATGTCCGCGGTGGTACCACTGCCTCTGGCCTCTCTTTGCCTCACAATCTATCCCCTTCCCGTTTAGGGTTTTAAGATCTCGCCGGCCACCGTCGTTGTGCCGCGCATGCATTGATGGTGTCGATTGCTGCCCCTGGTGGCTATACTTGTTGCAATTTGTCGGTGAGGATTACCTAGGGTTCATCTGAGACATTAAACTGATGTTTCTGGGTTTGATTTGTTCTTCAAAATGCCCACTGAGTATTTTGACCTACGAATTCCATCCATGCTATTGATGTTGGGGTTTTCCTTACTTGAGACTCGATTTTCATTTTTTTGATTCCTGGTTGGTCTATGATATATGTTGGGTGATGATGATGATACTAGATTGCTAATGGGGATGGGGTTCACATATGTCGGTGATGATGAATATCGATTCATCCAAGGCTTTTTTAGAATGGTAATAATTCCCCATGGGGTTCACTAAGCTTGGCGATGATAAGAAAATAGATGTGTTCATTGCTTTGGCTTGGCAAACTAATGTGTGCAGCCGCAAAAAAACAACCAATTCTGAGCCAACAACGATGGATATTAACAGTTTGAGGGTGATGATGATATGAAAATGTATGTCGTTTTGGCGAGGCAATCTATCTTTTGCAGCCACGACACATCATTTATGAGTCTTCTAATCCGGATTTGTATCGTTGTTTGGTGTCGTAAACGATTTTTTTTCCGCCGCGAAACGCGATCGGATACCACCTAGTTTACTTTATGGACATATAATTATTTTGTTTAAGAATTACCCCTTTAGTTGTGTTTTAACATATTTATTCCTTGGGTAGACATTTGTTTCCCTAGTAGACATTTGTTGCTTAATATCATTCTAAGAATATACATTGCCTAGATTGTCTTACGCTTTTATGCCTTGACTATACGTTGATTACATTTTGTGCCCACCCAATGATTTTCTTCTCCTTACACCATGATTCGCGTAATGAAAATGTATGTTTTACTTATGCATGTTATCTTGTATGTTAGCTTAGGATTTGCTCTACCTACACATGCTACCTAATTATGACTATCTTATTATATGTCTTATTATTATGGTGAAAATGTTTTAACCTAGGGGTCTTATTGGAAACAATCTATCCATCTTTTAGGATAAAGGAAATGCTTGTCACCACCCTAGTCCTCACAAACCTTACAAATAGTTAAGATTATGCGTGGAATATACTCAGTACATTTGTGTATTTGTTTACATATACTAATTTAATTTGTATTTTAAATATTTTGAATTTTTGTTTTCAATTTTCTTCTTTAGTTATTCTACTTGTTTTTTTGTTTAATCGGCAGTTGTTTTTATTCACTCCTTTTTATAATGAACTTATTGGTTGTGGGCATGAACTCATGAATCTTGAAAGTTTGAATATTCTAGTTTGTTAACTTATAATGATTACCTTATAATTTGGATGTTTCTTTATTGAATATTTGTTGTCATAGTACTATCATTTTGTTTTAAATTTTTTATTATTATTTTAAATTAAAGGTTAGTAGTTTTAAAAATATATTTTTTGAACGAATTCGAATTCGAAGTTGTCATTCATATTTAAATGGAATCGAATTATTCAAATATTCGATTTGTTGAACACTCTAAATTGATCTTTTTTCCTTTTCGAAGGTTATTTTACAGAAATTAAAAGCTAGAGAAATGTCATGATCAAGTCAATACACCCAATAACTTTTTATATATTAACATATGGGGAAAAAATGGTAAAAAATAATCTAAAAACAACTAAAAATAAGAGTTTGCAAGAAACTGAAAACCAATGGATAATTCCAAGAATTCTTATCAAAATATTCATTGTCTTTAGTAAGTATTATTTAAAATAATATTTTATAAAGGTTAAAATTATCCTTTTAGAACAATACATACTAACACCGACCATATTTCCAATAATTCTTTCAAGCAATAAGATTATTTGTTTTATTCATAAGGAATGTTCTTAATTGTGAAACATTAGTATGTTCTAGTATAGTTCTTTTGTTTTGAGTCTATGTTGTACTCAACATAAAACCATGCCAATTTAAAAGAAAGTATATTCATCCCCTTTACACATTATCCATCTTAAGTTTACCGGGAGCAACAACAACACATCTAATGAAATGCATGTGTTATATAATATGTATTATGATGCGTTACAAGTAACAACACAACATGCATTACATATCAACCATTTCAAGAAATTGCTTGATATTGTATAATGTATTATATTTACAATATATTTAGTTGTAGGAAATGATTTAAAATAAGTAAATGGTTACGTTCATAGCTTTATTACATTTCATCAAAGAGAGATACATCCTTACTAAAATAAAATCAGTCTACTTAGTTGTAGGAAATGATTTAGAATAAGTAAATGGTTACATCCATAACTTGATTAGAGAGATACATCCTTAGTAAAATGAAAAAGAATTTATAACATAGATTAATGTAATCGAAACGTCTTAAATCAATAAAATATTCAAACAAATATACATGCATACATACATATACATACACACATGCATATGTGTGCATATATACATACGCATGTATGCAACTATATTTGTTTCGACTATTTTATTGATGTAAGAGTACATTATATATATCTATATGTGTGTGTATATATATATGTATATATATATCATGTCCATGACTTTTTAATGTACCATCTAGGTGGTTTGATCTTGTTGACCCATCACCTTCATCGGCTCTCACGGTGCACTAGTAGAACGTCGAGTGATGTCGAATCCTATAATCATTGTTTCATCGATAAAGACTTTATTATTAAAGAGCTCAATAGAATCCCCATTTTTCAATTCATAATTTTCTACAACTTCAAAGAAATTCATGAAAACATATTCGTTTTTCTTCCGGCTCAACCATACATTGCTAGTACTTCCATCATCCGTATTTACCAATACTACCTCAAGTTGTCCTCGTAACACTTTTCTTTTATGATGCTCTTCCATATCGTCTATTAAATATCTCTCAACGTTTGAGCGTGGTAAACAAATCGTTCCATTCTTGCTTGTGTCAAGTTCAATGATACTAATCGTCTTGACTATCTTCCTACTAGAATCCATTTTCTATAACTGTATGAGATAATGTTTATATGTGAATTAGATATATATTGCAATGAATATCATTATGTTATATAGGAAGCTGGCTGCATCCGCATGCATGCAATATACTACTTAATTATTGTTGTAGATTACAAAATGTTTAATGAATATTACCTTTTTGTTATAAGTTATTAAGACACTAGTTTAGTTGCGTGCATCCAATATATTTTTTAATGATATATAATTTAAGTTTTAAGTTTATTTTACTTTAATATTAGAGCTGACTAGCTGAGTCAATTTCATTATTACCCGTATTTACTACTTAAGTTTTGTTGTGTATTGGAAATTGGTTTGTTTTAGTTTCTTAATGAAGATATTATATTTTTATTCCATTAAATGAAATAATATTTAACAATGAAGATGTATCAATACAAGATTAGGCTCTGTATATTTCAAAAATGACACTATCAAATCTCCAAACATTGAAAATATCCTAATATAAGAAAAAAATACAACAATTCTTTATTCTTTATTAGTAATAATAGAATTGTTTTGAAACAATGAGCTTTAATAATTTTGGACATCAAATTGTAAGTTTCTATGATATGTATATATAATGTGAGCACGCACGCACACTTTATGGCTATTCTCACATAAAAAAAATCATGCTATGACTTAATCGGAATTAAAAAAATAAGTCTAAAAACCAAACGAAGAGTGAAAGTCTTAACAAAATCCAAACTCATAAAGGTATCTCATCAAAACTTAACAAAATATCTAAATAAAATACCAATGATCACACATGGCATTTGCCTTTACTAGTTGTGGTTTCACATCTTTATGAAATACACAATCAAAGAAATTAACTTGTGGCAGCTAGATCTAAATATCAAATACTTTTAAACACACTAATGTACATTACCAAATTAACATATATCACTATAATTACCACCACACCTGGCATGCATATCACACGTCTCCCCTAGATACCCACTAACACTTACCTAAAGGCCACACATAGTTAACATGCACACATACAAACAAACAAGTAATAATTAAGCATGACTAATACATAAAGCAAACTTCATAATCTGGTCAAAACTCATTAGCACAATTATATTCTACATGCATTTGTTTTAGAACTTTAACGAGTATTCCAACCTTAAAATATTTAAAAAGGCACATGAAACTCACATAGACACACCGCACTAATACCATTAACTTTTGATGTGCTAGTAGTGGTATGCTAACATTGACGATTTCTAAACACAATTTAAGCTTTAGATTTATAAAAATGATATTCTACATTCATTCACTACAACACATTTTCGACAAGTGCACACATCATATGTGTATAAAACTTAACCAAGATACCGGATATCGTATAAGGATATAAAGCTCTCAATAATCAACGTCGATTGTTGTCTAGTCAAATCCGAAAGATATACGCGTGTAAGGATTCAAGTAAAATAGCAAAATAAGTAAATAACAAACCGAAAGTAACACGAAGATAAACAATAATCAAATAATGAGATAATTGAGTTTGACTCCCCTTTAATGTCACAATTAACTTCAATACAATATATATATATATATAAAATTATATATGAAAAAACTAAATATAAGAATATTAAATATAAGAATTAAATAATAAATAAGTCGAGCTCAAGCCAAGCTCGAATTTAAAAAGTTTTTGATGAACCAAACTCAACCTTTAAATATAAACCTCAAAACATGTAACATCTCGTGAAAAAAAATTAACTTTGTTAAATCTTAAAAATAATTGATATTATAATAATAATAATAATAATATTATCACTATTATTAATAATAATATTAATATAATAATAAAAATGTTAATGGTAATAGTACTGATAATAATAATAATAATAATAATAATGATATTATTATTATTATTATTATTATTGATAGTAATACTAATAATAATAATAATAATACTAATAATAAAATTTATTAGTAAAAACTTAACCCTATTAACTTTAGGGTTGAAAATGAAATATATGAAACTTGTTTTAAAAAAAACTTCTAGCATAAAATAACAAACCCTAAAACTACAGGGACCAAAAGTGTAAATATTTCTAATTCCAAGCTCCCACCCCAACCTTGAGGTCCCGGGTTCGACCCCGGCAACCTCATTTATTTTTTGAAAGCCTTTTTAAGCACTTAAAAATTAAAGAAAAATTCCTAAAAATTATAAAAATCATTTTTATAAACTCTGTTTATTTTTAAATCATCAAACTTATTTTCTGCGATTTTTCTTTAAATTTAAATATTTATAAAACAGCAAAACAAAGATTATTTTTTAGTTATTTCTATAAAAGTGAATTTTTAATAATAATTTAAATTATTAAATTATTATTGGACACTATATTATCTTTAATCATGGACTAGTCATAAAGTTGTAGAAATTATATAATTTATAATCTCAAAAAGTTATTTACAAATATTATTTCTTATAACAATATACCATAACAAATGGTTTAGATTAATATTATTGATATTAATCTATATATTATTCTAATTATATGTAAATAATTATAAAAATTTATTTATACATTAAATCATAGCAATATTTATACTTAAAGGCATTTATAAAATATTTACATATATAATTCTTCTAATGGATTAAGAATGTAAATAATTACTTTGTAAAGTATTATTTATCAAAAACCCCATAATTCTATTGAAACTCTAGTTCTCGTTAGAACTTTGATATTATTATTAACGTAAAATTTGTAAATATATACATGTTTAGGTACCTTGTGAAGGAGTTCATTGGAACAACGATTATTATCCTATTTAATCATCTTATATACATACTTATACGCCATGTGAGTTTCACGGCCCCTTTTTATGCTTATACAATTGTTTCAATCTTTTACAAACATGGAGGAAAAGTATGCTCACCCGTTTTCAGTGCTGTACAACATACATACAATTTTCATACTTGGAATCAACGTGTTACTGTTTGCAAGCTATATCTTGTGCATGAGTTTTCTTAGTGGTTCTTTACTCACAACTATTTAACTCCGGTGTTGGAGCCGACGGACAGATATTGATAGTACTATTGGGTTGACACCCCCACCCTTAACGCATGGTTACTTGTGAGTACCATCATACTGCCAGGAACGAGCCTTGGGTGAATATGTTCTGACAATTGCTGTGTGGTTCGTCATAGGTTTAGTTGTGATGCTCATGTGATATTACTTGTGATAAACTGTATACACTTATGATCTATAAACTCATGCACAGCAACAAGTTTTCAATTTATGTTTAAACCTGTGAACTCACCAACAATATGTTGCCCTTTTGAGCATATCTTTTCAAGTAACAATCATTGAGGATAGCTAGGGATGCTGCCTTAGCGACGACCTTAGGATTGCACTATTTAGACTCATTGGATGTCTGTGACAGTTGCTTGATTTTCATTATTCACTTATTGTAAGGCCCCGTTTCCGAGCACCTCACAGTTGGTCATTCACAGCTTAAAACATACATATTATAAATTTAAGCAGCGGAATCAATTTGACAAAAACCCATTCATTCATTATAAACACTGTTGTTAAGCAATACATTCTAGTTCATGGGTCACAAAATGATTAGTCGAGTGAATTACAAAACAACAGTATTGTCAAAACATAAATGGATGTCAGTCTTGCCCGCCAAATAGCCATCCCCGTGTGCCATCATCAGCAACCTGTTACCTGCCAACTGGAAAATACATAAAAGTCAGCGTTGCTGAGTGAGTTCTAGTTTTGTAATTAAAATACTTTACTTTTCATTTCAAACCGTTTATTATTCATATGTGATCACACATCGTACGTACACGTAGGTAATATCATTATTATCTTCATCATCATTCAATTAGTACTTTTATCATTATCCTTCCGAGTCTTTTGCGACACAGAGTCACTCACCTCGTTAGCAATCTTAATGATTGCCCTTTTTGTTCCTGTGAGTCTTTTGCGACACCGAGTCGCTCACCTCTATGGCAATCTCAAGGATTGCACTTATCCTGTGAGTCTTTTGCGACACCAAGTCACTCACCTCTATGTCAATCTCAAGGATTGACCCTGCGTGCATCCTTCGGGGTAGCGAACCCGCATCACAGTTGAGCTAACAGCTGCCAGGGGTGTGCACCTCCATTCATTTGCTTGCAAGACTTTTGTTCATTCATTTACATTCTACTTTTCTTTATCATTAATCTTTCACTTTATTAATGATAATACTTCCTGTCTTGATCATGATCATACCACGTAGAGTCATACAATATTATTATTAATAAGCATATTAATAATAATAATAATAACATTAATAATAGCCCTAATCATAATATTAATTAAAATATTTAGAAAAAAGTCATCATGACATTCAACCATAATCATAGGCATTTAATAAATGCTTAGTCAACAATCATTCGAAACCCTAACTGCACAGACTCCCAAGAAAATTCTGTATTTAATTCTAGGTGTAAAATTTCTAGGCGCATGAGCACTATGCAGGCGCATAAGCCCTGCTTAGGCGCATGAGCACTGCTGGGACATATCACCTTACACTTAGAAAATAATTCCAGGCGCAAGAGCACTGTTGAGGCTCATCACCCTATACTTAGTCATTATTTCAGGCACAAGAGCACTGTTTAGGCTCATCAGCCTACACTTAGTTTTTCTAAGTCAGAATTCAAGCATATGAGTACTATTCAGGCATATTACCCTATACTTAGTTTCTGAGTCATACTTTCAGGCGTAAGAGCACTATTTGGGCATATTACCTTGTAATTTTTCTAAGGCATAAAATTCAGGCGTATTAGCACTATTCAGACTCATTACCCTGTACTTAGTTTTCTAAGTTCTAAATTCCAGACTCATGAGCACTGTTTGGGAGCATAAGCCCCAACACTTAAATTTCTATCATAATTTTGGGAGTATGAGGACTGTTCAGACTATGAGCCTTGTATAGGCGTATTAGCAGTCTGTTTGTGTTTCTAAGTCGTTTTCCAGTCCCAAACATCATATTACCTTGTTCTAAGCATATACACACTATTCTAAGCATGAATCATAACATAAATCACTAACATACATACGCATGCACATACGGGCAACATTCATAATAAGTGTAAAACATTTTTACATGTATTTCCAGCCCTAAAAGTTTATAAAACATGTGAAATACGGGGTCTAGAACTCACCTTAGTTGTTTTCGGGTTTGATACCCTTCCTTGAACTTCCTAGTCGTTCCTAACACCTAAAACACACGCACATATACCACCGAACACACAAGCACATTTATAAGCACATGAACGGATCTAGAATCATCTAAAGTATCAGAAATTTGAGAATTCTACCCAAAAACTTCGAACTTCTTGTTTTCTTCTAAAATTCCCGAGAATTTTCTGCTCTTTCTTCTTTCTCTCTCTAATATCCGCTTGAAAGTGTTGTGCAGAACAAATGGGCGGCCATACCACCTTTTTGTCCAAAATAAATATAAACTTTGTTCTTTTGACACTTTTAACCCTTCCACTTTAAGTTGACTTTCATTTCCTTCTTTTTCTTTCTCTTTTATTCTTTTATTCCCTTAAAAAGAAATACGGGTGTTACACTTATGTTCATTTGTTTCCCGGGTTGTGGGACATATACTTATTTGGTTTGTATGACTATGTTTGTCATGGAATTGACTAACTGCGACACAAGTCTCCATTTGTGTCGGGTGACGTCATGACACGTTGACTTTCTTCATTTAATGCAACTCTATTAACTTAACAATGTGTTATGACGATCCCGTCCGTTACATCCTCGTGTTTCCGCTATAAGCGGGGGTGTGATAGATTGGTATCAGAGCCATTGGTTATAGAGAATTAGGCAATTCACTTGACCTAGACTATAACCTAGGTACCTTCATGTAGAATGCATACTAGGAACTGGCTTGCATTTAATATTACATGTGTGTTCCTCTATACTTGTTACTTGACTTTATACATGATTCTATGCATATGTGCTTGTTATCTGATCATCCTGAGGAAGACATTATTACTCTTAGTCTTTCTCCACGGGATACCATTATACTAGAATCTTACATTGTATGCGCACTACATTATATCATTAGGTCGGAACACTCAAAGGGAAACTTCACAGATCACGCGTAGCATTGATCTCAAATACTAAATCCGACCCTAAGATGGTATGTCTGAGATCCTGAAAGTATGACGGACAGACAACTATCGTTAGCAATTCGTGTTTATATGCTTGGAATTTATATGCTATTACATACTACTATTGGAATACTAATGGCTCATGGACATGAGGACATTACACGAACCATGCTTGATGTGTGTTGATAATACTATGATGTTAACTTGGGGTAAAGGAAGCTAAGGGTGACCATGCAAAGTAAATTACCATTACGGGTGCACACGTAATTGCAATTTGCCGTGCATGAGAAGTCTGGCAAATCTTACCATGAGGTAACAATTAGGAGTTTCACAAGTTCTCTATTCTATACCCTATGGTGTGCTAGGATCATAATTCTAGTAAGACTTCGTTAAGGGTAACAAAACATTACTAACACCTACTATTACCTAAGTCCTGTCCTACATAGAGCCTTCATGGTATTTCTAATCATGACATTGATTCTACCTTTCGTGAAACATTCCTCCACTTAGCATTTCAGTAGCTAAGGAACTGATTGAATGCTTAGAATGAAAGTGGACTTCAAGAAATATAGAGGAGTGATGATACTCTCTACACATACATTATGTTATTCATTAGGATTATGCTAAGGAAAATTAGGATGTCGTGTAACCGGTTTAAGCATCATTCTATGTATATCGAGGGTGTGGTGGGAACGCTGCGGGGAACCCTATATTAAGCATCACCGGTATACTAAGAATATGTTTGAACTGGGCTACGTGATGATCCTGATGGACTGAAGCATGGATTGCAAGGCATTGTGTGTCTAAATCAAATGGTTTTCAAAATGAGCTTCGAATCGTTATTCGTGGTTTTCAAATTCGTCAAAGTCTGTGTCTTACAACTTGAAACATGTAATGCTGGAAGAGTGTGATGCCTGTATCTCGGGGTGTTCTGTCTAGGCAAGGTATTCGTATAAATCCAAATCAGCTGATGGATCTGTCTACCTTACCTGGGAACCCTCGGGATGAGTATCTGCTTATAGGTACTCATGTCTTCAACAAAGTTGTGGTTGACCTAATACTTTGATTAGTCAACGTACTCGCTTTGATTTACGAATCAAACAATTACACTCGGAACATCTTATTGTTATTATGTCAAATTCCCGATTGTCGTTTCGATGTTGTATAGCTCATATCACCCAATTCTCAAAAAATATCTTAATGATATTTCAAAATGTCTACTCGTCAAAACCGATCCCGATCTGGAAACTCTGGCTGTAAGATTGCTGCCCTTGTAGCCGAGAGGTTGCTGCAGTCATACCAACTCTTCTAACTCATCTGAATCAAGGCTTTGATTCTATGAACCAAAAGAAATTTGTGTGACACCTAGACACCTGTATTCTGGATTTCCCGGCAAAAGGCCTTCGGGTTACGGCAAGCATATCGTATAAATCTCATTGCGAGACCAGTTATGCTTACCTGGGGATTTCCGGGGTGAGTGATAAACTATGGTCAACACACAAGTCTCTAAGGCAAACGGGTCAGATTACCTTGGCGTGTCAACGATTCCAAATGGTAATGCGTTACCAAATGGAAACCATCCTCTTGTATCTTAGAAATCCTTAATTCCTTGAACTAGTCTATCACCAAAACCCTAATATCTTCACATACTTATTTCACGAAATATTTCCTATTGATATTGAACTCGTATAACCTTTCAAACACCGTTACACGTTGAGCATTTCATGTAACTATCTTCATACCTTGACCAAAGTGAATATGGATTTTAATATACCCAAATATATTGGGAATCTAAACTGTATGGTCTTCAAAACTTTAAACCGTTACTTATGGTTCTCAAGTTTTCTTAAGGATGTGTCCCATAACTAAGAACATGCAATGCTTTAGGTGAAATTCCTACATCTCGGATACTTTGCTAATTGAATGTTAACTTTGTTAATTTAAATATTATAAGTGGTCACTCACCTCAATGATCGAATAAACTAATTATAACTTTGTTACCACTTATAAGTACGCGTGTCATCAATAAGGCTATGGTTAACCTCATATCCTGAGAAGTCCATGTATTCCCTTCGATTATGAATCAAATGTTCACATCTCATTGTGATATCGAATCATTCTTGTCCTTGATTTCGTTTTCCTGATTAAATTATTCAAGATTTGAACACCATCATAACAAATTCTGCTATCTCGAACTTTGATCTTAAGCTTGTAAACATGATTTTTCCTTTGTTACACTGATGTAACTTGGAATTTTCCGAATTTCTAATTGATATTAATTTCCTTTCGTCGTTAAGTCAAACTTCGTACCACTTGCACCATAGGAGATGTAAGAGTTTGCAAGTCAACCTATGACTAAGAACACTCGTATCTCTTAAATGATTCTATCTCATCAAAGCAGGGGAGATTCCCTTACTTTGATGAATCTCTATTCGTTTCGATAAATGGTTTCCAATTGTTTGTTTTGTGAAATTTCATCCTCTGGATTAGAGTGATTTTCTTATCTTGAGGATTGACTTCAATTATTCTTATTGGAACTTACATTTCACAAATGACATGATCTCACCAAAATAGGATTGAAACCCGTACTTTGGTGACAAATGTCAATCCTCGATTGTTTTCTTGTTATTATGAAGCTCAACCATCACGTAAAGAGAGAAACCACACCTTGATGACTATTCTCATTTCTTGATCTTCAACTTACTATGGTTGTAATCAAGTGACGAGAAGCATATAGTAACTTGACGGGTGAAACAATGTTAGTGTTTCGATCTATCAAGCCAAAGCATGATTTCTGAACTTGAAAGGAGACCCGATCTCTCTAGATTAATTTTGGTTCTGAGCTTGGAGCATGTAAATTCTTAAATCGATTTCTTTCCCTTTATCTTCATCTTTTGACTCGATCTAGCTACAGCGAACCATTTATTCCTTACTTATCAACTTTCATTTTGAGATGTCATCAACACTTGATTATGTGATGGTAGTCTTCCTAAACAATCTTTTGTCAAATAAAGATATTACAACTTGTGATTATGTCTTTCTAGTCATACGAATGTTCTCAACTATACTTATGAGTTTGATGAATTACGTATGCAATCTACCTTTGGAAATTTATTATCTTGCAAAACATGTTTACAAATACCTATCTTATTGTTTGCGCCATTTCTTGAATCGATTTGAATCTTTAACCTTGAAAATCATTAAAATTCTAACTTGGTTTTGAACAACAAGACTCGATATTATCCTCATTGCGATGTGGATATAATGGTTCATAAACCTTCGTAACTTGTAGTCATGGGTTTGGCATAAAAGAAAAGACATAACGTGGCATGTGTCCAAGTGTCTTACTTTCACATATAACAAAACCTAACCTTCGTGTTCCCGTGAATCCCCTATTTCACTTTTCATTCACCAAGCTGCCTCGTACCACTAGTGGTCACGATAGTATCTAGATTATCGTTGATCGATTGACTAAGTCGGCTCATTTCATACCAATTCGTGAGGAGTACTGAGTCGAGAAATTGGCTCGTATTTACATCAATGAAATAGTCAGTCGGCATGGTGTACCTTTAGATATTATCTCTGATCGCGATGGTCGCCTCATCTCTCGTTTCTGGAAAAGTCTCCAATCAGCTCTCGGAACACAACTGAATCTTAGCACAGCCTATCACCCGCAAACCGACGGTCAGACTGAAAGAACGATACAAATCCTCGAGGATATGCTCTGGGCTTGTGTCATTGATTTCAGTGGATCGTGGGATTCTCATCTTTCGTTGATTGAATTCTCTTACAATAACAGTTACCACACCAGTATCCAGATGGCACCATTTGAGTCCTTGTATGGTCGAAAGTATCGATCTCCTATCTGTTGGTCTGAAGTTGGTGAATCACAGAATACTGGTCCGGAATTGATACAAGAAACAACCGACAAAATTCATAAGATCTGTGATAACTTGGTCGCTGCTAAAAATCGTCAAAAGCATTATGCTGACAAAGGACGAAGACCCATGGAATACAATGTCGGTGATCTCGTACTTCTTAAGGTAGCACCTTGGAAGGGAGTGATTCGTTTTGAAAAGAAAGGGAAACTAGCACCTCGTTACGTAGGTCCATTCAAAGTGCTCGAGCGAATTGGGAAAATGGCCTACAAGCTTGAACTACCCCAAGAACTCAGCAATATGCATCCGACGTTTCATGTTTCAAACCTCAAGAAATGCCTCGCCGATGAAAAATCTCCACATTCCACTCGACGAAGTCCAGATTGATGAATCTATGCTCTTTATTGAGATACCTGTGGAAATTATAGATCGAGAAGTCAAAACACTCAAGTGTAGCCGGATACCCATTGTCAAAGTCCGTTGGGAATCTAAACGTGGCCCAGAATTCACCTGGGAACGTGAGGACCAAATGAAATCCAAGTATCCTCATCTTTTCATTTCAGCCTCCTCGTGAACAAATTTCGGGACGAAATTTCCTAAAGTAGTGGAGACTGTAACATCTCGTTAAAAAATTTTAACTTTATTAAATCTTAAAAATAATTGATATTATAACAATAATAATGATATTATTATCACTATTATTAATAATAATATTAATATTAATAAAAAAAAATGTTAATGATAATAGTACTGATAATAATAATAATAATAATAATGATGATATTATTATTATTATTATTATTATTGATAGTAATACTAATAATAATAATAATAATACTAATAATAAAATTTATTAGTAAAAACTTAACCCTATTAACTTTAGGGTTGAAAATGTAATATATGAAACTTGTTTTAAAAAAAATTCTAGCATAAAATAACAAACCTTAAAACTACAGGGACCAAAAGTGTAAATCTTTCTAATTCCAAGCTCCCACCCCAACCTTGAGGTCCCGGGTTCGACCCCGGGCAACCTCATTTTTTTTAAAAGCCTTTTTAAGCACTTAAAAATTACAGAAAAATTCCTAAAAATTATAAAAATCATTTTTATAAACTCTGTTTATTTTTAAATCATCAAACTTATTTTCTGCAATTTTTCTTTAAATTTAAATATTTATAAAACAATAAAACAAAGATTATTTTTTTAGTTATTTCGATAAAAGTGAACTTTTAATAATAATTTAAATTATTAAATTATTATTGGACACTATATTATCTTTAATTATGGATTAGTCATAAAAATTGTAGAAATTATATAATTTATAATCTCACAAAGTTATTATAATACCCATAATAATAATAATAATAATAATAATAAAATAATAATAATAAAAGTTCAGGGGGCATTTATGCCATTTTGGAAACTTAAATTATTAAGTTTGTGCATAAAACGACAAGAGATTAAACCACAGGGACTAAAGGTTAAATTTTTTTTAAAACCCAGCCCCACCCCCCGTTTTTCCGATCACATCGCCGGCCAAACACCGGCGGCCCTCCGACGACCCCCCAAAACACCATAAAACTCGACTTTTAAACCCCACAACGCACCAAAACATTCGTGGGATAGAATCGAACAATAATACACGATTTAATTAGAGCAAAAGCTTGCGGATTACACGGTAATGGACCACTAACAAACCCACTATCAATTACCTAACTAAATCCACTCAATCGTTAATAATAATCAAATTGAGTCGACCTGATCAATCATATACCTGTTACTAATCTGTCTACGCTCTCAATTTGACTTGCAACCCACACAAACATCCTGTTCGATTCCTTCTTAGTCGCGGACCTGCAACTTGGCCGAACTTCTGCATGTTTTTAAACGAAATTGATAGAGGGCTTTTGCTTGACAACGACTTTAGAATGATCCTGCAAAGTTAATTTGATTATCATCAGTGTTTGTCCATTGTTTGGATTCAAGACAAACCGCGACCTCTCCATCGATTGTCCTCGACGTTTTGAACTCCAAATCAGGTAATTAAGAACACCTATACGCTCGATTTAGGGTGAAGAACAAAAGCCCTACGCTTAATACAATTAACATAATCGAATTCGTGGTCAATTGGATTGAATTCGAATTAGGGTTTATGTGATTTGAGGGAAACCTAATAATTTTAGTTTAAAAGGTTTAAAAACCGGGTAATAACCGTGGCTGTATGCCTTGGTTCACCGGTTCAGTGCTCCCTTGACAACTTTGAGGTCCCGGGTTCGACCCCGGGCACCCTCATTTATTTTTTTAGGCTTTTCCAACCTTGAAACAATTATGTAAAAATTCTAAAAAATTATAGAAATTAGTTTTATAAACCTTTTTTATTTTAAAAGTTATTTGATTATTTTCTGTAAATTTATTTATTTAAAAAGCTTAACAATTTTTATATATATTATTAACAAACGTTATAAATAGTTTATTTTGTTTAAAATAAACTTTAAATAGTTGACTTAGGCCCGTATTTTACAGCCAACTTACTGAGGCCATAACGTTTTCATAACAGATTCAAATCAGTGAAACCTTATGTCCATGACGAAGTCCGTCGAAAGACGAATCCGTTGATATATAAAACATCAAAAACTCATTCGTTTAGACCTCCAAACAGTCGTTTTCGTAACAGCTAGTAGTTCTGTGCAGCTGTAAAAATCCACGTTTTCCTCATATTTCGGTAATCCAAATCAGAAACTTTTCTAAATGAAAGTTGTTCAAAAATCACTAATCTGGTAAAGTGAAGATTTTCAAAATTTTTAAACGTTGTTTAGTATTTTAACGAGTGCGAACAGACAGGGGCAGAACTGGAACTTTTGCAATCTGAAATAAGAAAATCCAAACTATAATTTGAATTACAATATCGTAGGTTCTCGCGGCGTTAACCGAGCCTAGACCTTGTTTCTGATTATTGCCATTCGTGTATAAGGTACGGATTCTGTCTCCTTGTTATTATAGTATTTACCTTTGTTTCCGTTACTTTATAGTACGAATTCCTGATTCCTGTCTCGTATTTGATTTCCGTTCATCTCTAATTTTGATTCCTGTCATACGTAAATAGTATGTTTTTGATTCTGTTATAAGTAGCTAGACTACTTTATATTTCTGAATTTGTTACCCGAGCTCTCCCTATCTTGGGGGTGACCAAGACGCGTTATTGCGGCATCAATAACGTGGCACCAACCGTGGCGGTGAGCTGAGATCACGGCGTCTCTAAAGAGGACTCTGAAATTATGTTGGCCGTCTTGTTATATTATTATTTCCTCAGAGGCGTATGGATCGATCCTAGGTTAGTCCTGTATTTCCTGATGGATGGTTACACACCACTCCATTTAGGACTCTGGTTAATGGTTTGCATGTCTGCCCATACTCCATTTCACGTTGGTTCACGGGCTATCTACCTGTGTTCCCTCTGTTCAGTTATTATATGATATGATTATTAGCTCGGGTTATGTTCTATCTGATATATATATCTTATACCATTATATTCTCTGATTATCATCATGTCTGTTTATTATTGTTATCTGCTATTCTGTTCACTGAGCGTTATGCTCAGGCGTGCTTTTGTTTTCATGCACGTCAGGTCTGCAGGGTCATCCGGGAGGGGAGTGAAGAGTGGAAATCTGGATAAAGAAGTCTGATATTTATTTAATCTAAATTGATGTAATCGACTCATCTATTAGGTTTTAAACTACTGTTTTATTTTTGGAATTTGGACTTGTATTCGTTATTAATAATGGGATTGTGTTTTGGATTTTGATTACCGTAATAGTGACACGTCAGCCTTGTCGGGTTGGGGTGTTACAGTTGTGGTATCAGAGCCCAGGCTCTTTCCTGTAGAAACTTAAAATTTTTAAAACTAAATCTGTGAGGTAATGGGTAGACATGGGTTTAGGTTCTAATCTTCCGCTTAATTTATACCTTCCTGCTTACACGCATACCTATGTTTTCAGTTATCATGGCTCCAAATAGACGCACGAACGACCGAAATGTTGGGAATAACTCTTCGTCTGATACTCCTCTTAAAACTCTCATTGCTAATGCCGTAAACGCTGCTATTTCTGGAATACTCACCAATCTGATGACTCAGACTGCTCAAACAGTCATCCAGCAGATACAACGGGCGAATTTGGGTGGAAATAACATGGGATCATCATCTGAGGGAAATAAACTGGACCACCACTTAGTGGAAACAACACAGGACCTCCACCCGATGGAAATAACTCAGGGCCACCTCCTGGCGGGAACAACACGGGACCACCTCCTGGTGGGAAATGAAACACCACCTGTGGCTGAGATTCATGTTTGGCTTGAGCGCTTTATGAAGCAAAGACTAAGATCTTTTAGTGATGCTGCTACACCGATGGATGCTCGGAACTGGATAGCCCATGTGGAAAAGATTTTCGAGGTGCTAGGAGTCGGTGATGTATTTAAAACTAGGTTGGCTTCTTACAAGCAGGAGGATGACTCTCTAGTTTGGTGGGAAGGGTCAAACTTGCGCATGGTGGAGAGAGTTATGCTGCTAACCTTCCTTGGGCCGACTTCCGCACTATATTCTTCCAAAAGTATTTTTCTGAAGTGGAACAAAATGAGTACGCACGATAATATGCATCTATTGAGCAACGAGATGATGAACCTTGGCAAGAATTCATGGCTAGATTCTGTAGGCTGGCTAGTTTTCTGGGGGAAGCTGCAGGTAGCCCAGTGGTCCAAGCAGAAAAGTTGAAATAGGCTGTCATGAGAGAACTTGAAGATGGATAGTGACCCAGAAGGTTAACAACATCAATGAAGTAGCCGATGCTGTGAAGACACTTGACATGGAGAACAAGAAGAGGTTGGCTAAAGCTGAGGAGAGTCGTAAGAGAAATCGTGAAGGAAACCATATCGCACCTTCTGGGCAATCTTCAAACGAGAAACACAATACAGGTGATCGGAAAGCCCAATTCAACAAAAATAATAACCGCAAAGGAAATCAATGGAAACAAAAACAGCAGAATCCTAAACCTGCCGAAAACCAAGGTCAAGAGCAAGCCCCGGTGTGCACTACATGTGGGAAACGTCATTTTGGTGTTTGCCGTCGAGCTTCAGGAGCCTGTTTCAGATGTGGAAAGACCGGCCATTTACTGAAAGACTGTCCATATCCTGATAATAAAGGAAAGGCTGGAAATAATGCTAAACAACCTACTAATGGCGGATGAGTGTTTGTATTGAACGCAAAGGATGCAGAAAACACACTAGGTATGACTCTTGATACTTCACACACATGTGAACCTGTCGTATCTGAATAATCTAGGAGTCTTACAATTCAAATTATGCTTGTCATCTATATACTAAGTGTATCATGGTAACATGAATTCTTTAGGTACTGTTTCTGGTACTCTCATGTTAGGAACTCGTAATGTTCAAGTCTTATTCGATACCGGAGTAACACACTCCATAATTTCTCAACATTTTCTTAAACATCTAACGATGAGCCCAACATTATTAGAAAATACTTTGAATATTTTGACTCCTATGGGAAACTCTATTACAATCTCTCATGTGTATGAGGATTGTCCGATCCGAGTTGAATCGCTCATTCTTACAGCGGATCTGTTGCCCATGCAAATGGAAGATTTTGATGTTATCTTGGGAATGGACTGGTTAACTCGGCATATTGTCACAATTGAGTGTCAGACTCATCGCATTATGTTTGGAGATCCTCATCATCCTGAACTCATTTATCAGGGGACTAAACCTCGAAAAACTCTTCAAATAATTTCAGCACTTAAGGCTCGCAAATCCCTACTGCACGGCTGTGCAGGATTCCTTGCTTCAGTTAAAATTTTATCTGCTGAGGAGCCTAATATTTCTGATTATCCGATTGTTTGTGACTTTCCTGATGTCTTTCCTAAGGAGTTACCTGGACTTCCACCAGACCGCGAGGTGGAATTCACTATTGATCTGATTCCTGGTGCTGAGCCGATTTCCAAGGCACCATACCGTATGGCACCACTTGAACTCAAGGAACTGAAAGAGCAATTACAGGAGTTATTAGATCTTGGATTTATAAGACCAAGTGTCTCGCCTTGTGGTGCACCGGTTTTATTTGTAAAGAAGAAAGATGGAACTATAAGGCTTTGCATTGACTACCGGGAATTAAATAAGATCACTATTCAAAATCGTTACCCTCTACCTCGTATCGATGACTTATTTGACCAGCTTCAGGGCGCGAAGTGTTTCTATAAAATTGATTTGAGGTCTGGGTATCATCAGTTGAAGATTAAAGATTCTGAAGTCCCGAAATCAGCTTTTCGTACGCGATATGGTCACTATGAATTCTTAGTTATGCCGTTTGGGTTAACTAACGCCCCGGCTGTTTTCATGGACCTAATGAACCGAGTGTTCCATGACTATTTGGATAAGTTTGTCATTGTTTTTATTGATGACATTCTGATATATTCTAAGAGTAAGGAAGAACATGAAGACCATCTTCGTATCGTGCTTGAAACTTTGCGTAAAAAGAAGCTTTACGCTAAGTTTTCAAAGTGTGAATTCTGGTTGAGTCAAGTAGCCTTTCTGGGTCATGTGGTCTCTGCAGATGGTATTATGGTGGATCCAGCGAAGATAGAGGCAATCACTAAATGGCCAAGACCAACTTCAGCCACAGAAGTCCGGAGTTTTCTTGGTCTTGCTGGTTACTATCGTAGATTTGTCGAAGGGTTCTCTGTTATTGCTTTACCCCTTACGCAACTTCTAAGGAAAAGGGTTAAGTACTCTTGGAATGATGAGCGGGAGAAAAGTTTCGAAGAGCTTAAGAAGAGATTGGTGTCTACTCCGATTCTCACACTTCCATCGGGCACGGGTGGATATGAGATTTACAGCGATGCCTCTAAAAAGGGACTTGGATGTGTGCTAATTCAGTATGGTAAGGTCATTGCTTATGCTTCACGGCAGTTGAAACCTTACGAGGTTAATTATCCTACGCACGATCTTGAACTCGCTGCTGTTATTTTCGTGTTGAAAATATGGCGTCACTATCTTTACGGAGAGACTTGTGATATTTTTACCGATCATAAGAGTTTGAAGTATATCTTTACTCAAAAGGAGTTAAACATGAGACAAAGGAGATGGTTAGAGCTGTTGAAAGATTATGACGCCAACATTCAGTATCATCCAGGAAAGGCTAATGTGGTAGCTGATGCTCTTAGCCGTAAGAGTTCGGGGATGGTAGCCTCACTCCAGTTATAGCCTCAGATTATTTGATCTTGATAAACTTGGTATTTGTCTACAGATTAGTAAGAATGATGGATATCTCGCCAGATTTCAGATTGAGTCAGACCTAGTATCTCGAATTAAGGATGCACAGAAAGACGATGGTGAACTTTGGGCAATTGTACAGAATTGGATGATGGCAAACAGTCAGAATTTAGAGTAGATGAGCATGGAGTAATCTGGTGTGGTACATGTTTATGTGTGCCTAATGATTCTTCTCTTCGAGAATCGTTATTAGCTAAGGCACATAGCTCTCTATTCTCAATTCATCCTGGATCTACTAAGATGTATCAGGATCTTCGTCAGAACTTTTGGTGGAATGGAATGAAAGAAGATGTGGCTAAGTATGTTAGCCGTTGTCTTACTTGTCAGCTGGTCAAGATTGAGCATCAGAGAGCTAGTGGGTTGCTTCAGCCACTACCTATTCCAGTATGGAAATGGGATGATATTTCCATGGATTTCGTAACCGGGTTACCAAAAACATTCAAAAAGAATGATGCGATATGGGTTGTGGTAGACAGATTGTCAACGTTAGCTAATTTTCTACCTATTCAGCAGGGATTCTCAGTTAGCAAACTATCTGAAGTGTTTACACGAGAAATTATCAGACTTCATGGCACTCCAGTCTCTATTGTTTCTGATTGAGACCCAAGGTTTACTTCTCG
Organism: Flaveria linearis; assembly: GCA_024085815.1. Lineage (NCBI taxonomy): Eukaryota > Viridiplantae > Streptophyta > Magnoliopsida > Asterales > Asteraceae > Flaveria > Flaveria linearis. The sequence goes on along the minus strand of CM044005.1, from coordinate 39,401,368 downwards.
TTTTTGGAAGGGCTTACAAGCTGCGTGGGGTACTAAGTTGAGGTTTAGCACGGCGTTTCACCCTCAGACAGACGATCAGTCAGAGCGTACTATTCAGACACTCGAAGACATGCTTCGAGCTTGTGCCTTAGAATGGATCGGGAACTGGGATGAGTACTTATGTTTGGTCGAGTTTGCCTACAATAATAGTTGGCAAGCTAGCATCGATATGGCACCCTTCGAGCTATTATATGGTCGTAAATGCAGAGCACCCATATGTTGGGAAGAGGTCGGTGAAAAGATTATTGAAGGACCTGAATTAGTACAAATAACCCATGAGAAAGTTGCGACTGCTCGAAAAAAATTAAAGGAAGCACAAAGTAGACAGAAAAGTTATGCAGATTGACATCGTCGACCTTTGGAGTTTAAGGTCGGTGACAAAGTATTCCTGAAGGTTTCGCCTTGCAAAGGCGTACGACATTTTGGTCTTAAAGGGAAACTTAGTCCATGGTTTATCGGACCATTTGAAATTCTAGAAAGAGTTGGTGATGTCTCGTATCGTTTGGCTTTACCACCTCAACTGTCACATGTGCATAACGTCTTCCATGTATCTCTTTTAAGGGGATACAATTATCATCCACTTCACGTGGTAAACTATCCGTTTCATCTAATTCGTGAAGACTTATCGTTCGAGGAAGAACCTGAGGCCATCCTTGATCGACAAGAACGCATTATGTGTAAGAAAAATATTCCTTTTGTTAAGGTATTATGGAAAAACCATTCCGAACGCGAAGCTACATGGGAGAAAGAAGATGAAATCCGTTCTCAATATCCGTATCTATTTATCTCTTAGTTATTATCATTTTATATGTTTCTGCTATCAGTTATGAGATTTTCAGTTATCTGTTTCTCGGACATCACATTAGTCATCTCTTAATGATTTCGTCTATTGGATCGATTCTGTTTCAGCAATTGAATAATTATGAGTAATTTTGTTCACTTGTTGATATCTTTTAACTACTCCGTGTACGTTATGTCATATCTTTGTTCGATCTGTACCTAGCAATTTCGTGAACGAAATTGTTGTAGGGGGTAGAAATTATAATACCCATAATAATAATAATAATAATAATAATAATAAAAGTTCAGGGGGCATTTATGCCATTTTGGAAACTTAAATTATTAAGTTTGTGCATAAAACGACAAGAGATTAAACCACGACGACTAAAGGTGAAAATTTTATTTAAAACCCAGCCCCACCCCCCGTTTTTCCGATCACATCGCCGGCCAAACACCGGCGGCCCTCCGGCGACCCCCCAAAACACCATAAAACTCGACTTTCAAACCCCACAACGCACCAAAACATTCGTGGGATAGAATCGAACAATAATACACGATTTAATTAGAGCAAAAGCTTGCGGATTACACGGTAATGGACCACTAACAAACCCACTATCAATTACCTAACTAAATCCACTCAATCGTTAATAATAATCAAATTGAGTCGACCTGATCAATCATATACCTGTTACTAATCTGTCTACGCTCTCAATTTGACTTGCAACCCACACAAACATCCTGTTCGATTCCTTCTTAGTCGCGGACCTGCAACTTGGCCGAACCCTGTCTTCTGCATGTTTTTAAACGAAATTGATAGAGGGCTTTTGCTTGACAACGACTTTAGAATGATCCTGCAAAGTTAATTTGATTATCATCAGTGTTTGTCCATTGTTTGGATTTAAGACAAACCGCGACCTCTCCATCGATTGTCCTCGACGTTTTGAACTCCAAATTAGGTAATTAAGAACACCTATACGCTCGATTTAGGGTGGGGAACAAAAGCCCTACGCTTAATACAATTAACATAATCGAATTCGTGGTCAATTGGATTGAATTCGAATTAGGGTTTATGTGAGTTGGGGGAACCTAATAATTTTAGTTTAAAAGGTTTAAAAAACCGGGTAATAACCGCGGCTGTATGCCTTGGTTTACCGGTTCAGTGCTCCGTTGTCAACTTTGAGGTCCCGGGTTCGACCCCGGGCACCCTCATTTATTTTTTTAGGCTTTTCCAACCTTGAAACAATTATGTAAAAATTCTAAAAAATTATAGAAATTAGTTTTATAAACCTTGTTTATTTTAAAAGTTATTTGATTATTTTCTGTAAATTTATTTATTTAAAAAGCTTAACATTTTTATATATATTATTAACAAATGTTATAAATAGTTTATTTTGTTTAAAAATAAACTTTAAATAGTTGACTTAGGCCCGTATTTTACAGCCAACTTACTGAGGCCATAACGTTTTCATAACAGATTCAAATCAGTGAAACCTTATGTCCATGACGAAGTCCGTCGAAAGACGAATCCGTTGATATATAAAACATCTAAAACTCATTCGTTTAGACCTCCAAACAGTCGTTTTCGTAACAGCTAGCAGTTCTGTGCAGCTGTAAAAATCCACGTTTTCCTCATATTTCGGTAATCCAAATCAGAAACTTTTCTAAATGAAAGTTGTTCAAAAATCACTAATCTGGTAAACTGAAGATTTTCAAAATTTTTAAACGTTGTTTAGTATTTTTAACGAGTGCGAACAGACAGGGGCAGAACTGGAACTTTTCCAATCTGAAATAAGAAATCCAAACTATAATTTGAATTACAATATCGTAGGTTCTCGCGACGTTAACCGAGCCTAGATCTTGTTTCTGATTATTGTCATTCGTGTATAAGGTACGGATTCTGTCTCCTTATTATTATAGTATTTACCTTTGTTTCCGTTACTTTATAGTACGGATTCCTGATTCCTGTCTCGTATTTGATTTCCGTTCATCTCTAATTTTGATTCCTGTCATACGTAAATAGTGTGTTTTTGATTCTGTTATAAGTAGCTAGACTACTTTATATTTCTGAATTTGTTACCCGAGCTCTCCCTATCTTGGGGGTGACCAAGACGCGTTATTGCGGCATCAATAACGTGGCACCAACAACGTGGCACCAACCGTGGCGGTGAGCTGAGATCACGGGTCTCTAAAGAGGACTCTGAAATTATGTTGGCCGTCTTGTTATATTATTATTTCCTCAGAGGCGTATGGATCGATCCTAGGTTAGTCCTGTATTTCCTGATAGATGGTTACACACCACTCCATTTAGGACTCTGGTGAATGGTTTGTATGTCTGCCCATACTCCATTTCACGTTGGTTCACGGGCTAGCTACCTGTGTTCCCTCTGTTCAGTTATTATATGATATGATTATTAGCTCGGGTTATGTTCTATCTGATATATATATCTTATACCATTATATTCTCTGATTATCATCATGTCTGTTTATTATTGTTATCTGCTATTCCGTTCACTGAGCGTTATGCTCAGGCGTGCTTTTGTTTTCATGTACATCAGGTCTGCAGGGTTATCCGGAGGGGAGTGAAGAGTGGAAATCTGGATAAAGAAGTCTGATATTTATTTAATCTAAATTGATGTAATCGACTCATCTATTAGGTTTTAAACTACTGTTTTATTTTTGGAATTTGGACTTGTATTCGTTATTAATAATGGGATTGTGTTTTGGATTTTGATTACTGTAATAGTGACACGTCAGTCTTGTCAGGTTGGGGTGTTACAGTTATTTACAAATATTATTTCTTATAACAATATACCATAACAAATGGTTTAGATTAATATTATTGATATTAATCTATATATTATTCTAATTATTTGTAAATAATTATAAAGATCTATTTATACATTAAATCATAGCAATATTTATACTTAAAGGCATTTCTAAATATTTACATATATAATTCTTCTAATGGATTAAGAATGTAAATAATACTTTGTAAAGTATTATTTATCAAAAACCTCATAATTCCATTGAAACCCTAGTTCTCGTTAGAACTTTGACATTATTATTAACGTAAAATTTGTAAATATATACATGTTTAGGTACCTTGTGAAGGAGTTTATTGGAACAACGATTATTATCCTGTTTAATCATCTTATATACATACTTATACGCCATGTGAGTTTCACGGCCCCTTTTTATGCTTATACAATTGTTTCAATCTTTTACAAACATGGGGGAAAAGTATGCTCACCCGTTTTTAGTGCTGTACAACATACATACAATTTCATACTTGGAATCAACGTGTTACTGTTTGCAAGCTATATCTTATGCATGAGTTTTCTTAGTGGTTCTTTACTCACAACTATTTAACTCCGGTGTTGGAGCCGACGGACAATTGTTGATAGTACTATTGGGTTGACACCCCCACCCTTGACGCATGGTTACTTGTGAGTACCATCATACTGCCAGGAACGGGCCTTGGGTGAATATGTTCCGACAATTGCTGTGTGGTTCGTTATAGGTTTAGTTGTGATGCTCATGTGATATTACTTGTGATAAACTGTATACACTTATGATCCATAAACTCATGCACAGCAACAAGTTTTCAATTTATGTTTAAACCTGTGAACTCACCAACAATATGTTGACCTTTTGAGCATATCTTTTCAGGTAACAATCATTGAGGATAGCTAGGGATGCTGCCTTAGCGACGACCTTAGGATTGCACTATTTAGACTCATTGGATGTCTGTGACAGTTGCTTGATTTTCATTATTCACTTATGTTCATTTGTTTCCCGGGTTGTGGGACATATACTTATTTGGTTTGTATGACTATGTTTGTCGTGGAATTGACTAACTGCGACACAAGTCTCCATTTGTGTCGGGTGACGTCTTGACACGTTGACTTTCTTCATTTAATGCAACTCCATTAACTTAACAATGTGTTATGACGATCCCGTCCGTTACATCCTCGTGTTTCCGTTATAAGCGGGGTGTGACAAAACAAACCGAGCTCGACTTCTCTTTAAATCAAAATAAACCAAGCTTAGAGGGTGTTTGGAATTGCTTTTTAACTCATTTTGACTTTTTGGAGGGGTAAAAAGATAAAAATGGCCCTTTATAAGTTAACAGAAATTAAAAATTTTAATTTCGGTTGATTTTTTAAGGGATATTTTTGTCTTTTTAACTCACCAAAAAATTAAAATAAGTTTTAAAAAGAATCCTTAACACACAGTCTCTACATATTCAAGCTCGACTTGTTTGCACCCTAAACGACCACTATTTGGCATCGAGTTGAACCCGGTTTATCTAACATGTGACATTGACGTTAGGTTAAGTTTTCTTCCAAAACTCCGTCTCCGACTCATCTCCGGCAGCCACAACATCATCAACGGCAAGTCTCCTCCAACTTTTAAAGTTTCCTTCATTCGTTAATTTTACTCACAAATTAGTATATTTAGCGATGATTGTTATTCGGTTGAAATGTATCGGTTGCTGATGCGAACTTGTGTTGTTTTGGAGGTTTTGAGTAACATAAATCTATGATTCTTCAATCTTTTCATCGATTTGTTTTTTAATTTCTATGTGTTATCGAGTTGTAAAGCTCTTTGAAGGTTTAAGGGGTGAAAAGTTTGATTTTTTAATCGTTTCATCATTTATTGCTTATTTCTTATGCATTCTTGGAGGTTTTATGTAGATGGAACTTTAAAGCTTTGGTTTGTTATTCATATGTTAAAAAACATTTATACACTTGTAGATTGATCATAATTCTTTGATCTAGACATGCGTATGGAAGTTGTTACAAGATAGAGAGAAGATAGAAAGTATCATTTAATCTTTATAGTTATTCTCTTTTTATTTAGTTTTTAGTTATGATTGGTTGATATAGATTGGTTGTTGCAGTTGGTTCTGTATCGAAACATTCACTTTTGTTGTTAGCATTGTGTTCAAAATATTTCTATCGTATCAGAATATCAGATTTGAGAAAAAGTTCTAGTTAGGTGATTACACAATATAGTGATAACGTAAGTATTTTTGTTTGATGAATAAACAATATAGTGATAACATATATGATTTTGTCGATCTTGAAATAAAGATTTGTCGTTATCGTAGTTTGTTTCTGGATGAGTAAAGTTTCTTAGAGGGTGTTTGAGTTCGCATTGGAACTGATTGTTACGGGTGGGTGAATGGAAATGTTTGGAGCCAATGTGTAAGATGGGTAAGCCCTTACTATTACCAACTAGAAGGTTGTCACTGCCATGATATGCTTCAGAAGTGTCGAAGTTGGAGAGGTCTGGTGCAACATGATGACTGGAGCCTGTATCTGGAAGCCAAGTAGGAGAACCCTGTGACCTGTAGTCGGCATAGTTGGCCGAGGGTTGTTGTCTAGGCCGAATGGTGGATGGATCACGATTGGGGCATTGAGATGGAATATGACCAATGCCACACCTGTTACAAGAACCATAGACAGTGTTCTGGTTAGATGCCCAACTAAATTGATTTTTGTTACCTCCATTATTTCGGTTGAAGGCTCCTCGTCCCCGGTTACTGTTTTGCCTGTTGTTGCGATTGTTGGATGGACGATTGGTGTAGAAGGCTTGAGGTTGGGTGGGGAGTTGTAATTGAACTCCTAGTTGGGCCGCAAGCTGATGGACAGCTTGGACAGCAGCATCGGATGGCGTAGCAGCAGCATCTGATGGCTGTTTGAGGGCTGCTGTGAATGGTGGTTTGAGAGCTGCTGTGAATGCCTGTGTAGGAGGTATGGTAGGGGCTGTCTTTTGAAGCATGTAATCGTGATCTGCAAGCAGGGCATGAAGTTCGTTGAGGGCTAACTGTTTGGTGAGTGCTGCAGTCTTGAGTCCATTGTATTCTGATCGGAGACCAGAAACAACAAGCATCACGATGTCTTTTTCCTTCATCGGCTCTCCTATGTTGGCAAGGGCATTAGCATACTCCTGAGCCCTTGTCAAGTAAGCAAAGGAGGTTTCTTCTGGTTTCATCTCAATGCGCAAAAGCTGAGTTTTTAGTGTGTATTCACGTGAGGAGGTATGAGGAGCGTAGGCACGTTCCAGTGAGAGCCAAAGATCTCTCGAGGTGGTAGAACCTTGAGCATGCTGAAACGCCTCTTCAGAGATTGTAGAGAGAATAAGCATGCGTACGTGGGCATCGTTGGACACCCAAGCAGTATAATCTGGGTTCGGTTGGGATGTGGGTGGGGTTGCGGTTTCTTTGTCTTGCGAGGAGGAGGACCCGGCTAGGATAGTGGCTGCTGGACGAGGGATTGTGCCGTCTACATAACCGAGCAGCTTGTTGGTTACCAAGAATGGTTCTATCACGAGTTTCCAGTGGCCATAGTTGTCATGTTTCAAGAGAAAACTGAATTTGTGGGAGTTGTGAATGGCTTTTTCTTTTTGATCGAAAGGTGTGATGGTGGTCATTGTTGCTGATGCGGTGGTTGCGTCGGTTGTAGTTGTGTCTGCAGCGGCTGTTGTTGTTGCTGTGGTGGTATCGGCAGCTGTGATGTGTGTGCTGCTGTTGGTGCGGTGGTTGCACCGCTTGTGGTTGTGTCTGCGGCAGCTGTTGTTGTGGCTGCTGCAGTGATTGTTGCGGCTGTGAGTGTGTGTGCTGCTGTTGTTGCTGGATTATTAGCTAGGTGTAGGATGAGGTTAGGATTATGCTCTGATACCAAGTTAAGATTGGTAATCAGAAATTGTAATGTATTTGTGATTCTGTGTAAAACAATAGCAGGTCCTTTATATAGGACAATAAGACAAGACATGAAATAAATAAAGGAAACATAATCCTTAAAGCATGGATCCACTCAACCTAATCCCTATATCATGGATCCACTATTGACTAACATTTATTGCCTAATAAATACAAACTAATATTTGTCTAATATGCAGAGAACTTGTTATAATGTTCGGATAACTAGATTCTACCTTAGTTGTTTGTTTATAGGTCTAATGAGTTTCATACCAGTTGCAATGAAGCTGGTTATCTAAGGGTAAAACATTCATTTATCTGATTATATGACCATTTCAACTTTAATCATTATAAACACTATCTCCTATAGCTTAATTTCTTTTTAAAATTAAAACACATCCATACACACCTCAAGAGCAAATGTTTTAATGTATTCGTGTTTAATCGGTCTTCTTTTCAATATCTCTGCAGGTATAGAAGTTGCTGAAACTTAATACTTTATCCCCATCTCAAAACAACAAAAACAGTTTCAATGACAAAGGATGGGATGTTTGGGGAGCACCGGATTGAAGATGTTTGTTGGTTGTGTTCCCTCTCAGAGTCTGAGCTCGATCTACTCATTAGTCTGAAGAATATGGCTACCCGAAGAAAATCTTTTATCCTTCAAAATATGGGTACACAAAAGGAATCTGTTATCAGGCATAAATTATTATCAAAAGAGTTCGACTTGAAGATGCTTAGAGATCTTGCTTTTGTATTGATGCAAGTTTTAAAAGAACGATTAGATGATGTTGCACAAATGGCTGGATCACATATTGACAAATCAAATTTAATAAAACTTGAGATCAGCGAAGAGTTTCGGAAATGGGCATGGAAGAACTGATGGCATACATCCGTCCAGATACGAAGAAGAGAATATCTAAGTTGTTTGAGATTGATGATGCAGTTAGTCCAGTTACAAAAAAGAAAAGAAGAGTTAGCAATGAAGAAACAGAGTTGCATTAGATATTCTATGATTTCTATCTATGATTTTGTTTTATATCTGTTTTAGAAACAAAGATACTTATACTGTTACATATATATGTTTCTAAAGAGAATGGGGTGTTTCTTTTTAGTTCACTGGGAGTATGTCTGAATGATTTAGTGGTGTGCAGCTCTTTGTTCTTCACTTGATAGAAAAAGGCTGTCTGAATGTGTAGGGGGTAAGAAAGAGGGCTTTCTCATTCTTTCTTATTATGGGTTAGATCTTTGGGCTGTTTCCTAGCTAATTGTAATACATCTACATGGAAGACTTGTGATTTTTTTTTTGTTACTTGGCCTTTCATGCTGCTCATGATTGATGTTCATTGATTTCTTCATGTCTTGGACTCATCATTGGAGTGCCACCAACTTGTGAACAGTATGGTGTCAGGAAGACTACACGCTTCTAGCATGTATCAAAGCTTCAAACGTTATGGCACTTAAAAAGACAAGTCATAGTGGTAAAAAATCTCATACGTTAAAGTTCGTTGTCCAGTGTACCTAAACCTTGAACATTTAACTTGTCATGAATATAAAACACGGTTACGTAAGCTAATATTAAGCTTATCTTATTTATTTATCAATATCAAGTAAGTTTGTAAACAAGTTTGGGCATGTCTACACGTGATTTTTTGACACGTCACGTATCTAACGTCAAATTCATGGATTTGGATTTTCTCTATGTTATGTACTGAGTCGTACTTGAGAATATGTTTTCACTTCTATAGTTAAAAGTATTAAAACCCACATATAATCCCAATATATTTAACCATGATTGAACAATAAAGCCAGGTTAAAAAAATAAAAACGCAACCAGACCGTTGATTTAGACCTAAAAAGACATCTGCTTTCATTGAGAGTCGAACTCAAGACCTCCCGCTTACTAAACGGGTGCTCTAACCAACTGAGCTATGAAAGCCAATACATTAACAGTTTGAACAAAACGATATTTAAACCAGTTTTTTATTAGGCTAAAATATCAAGATTCGTGCGATAGAGGTGATACTTGAAAAGCAAAGTGAAGACCGGATGAGAGGATAATCGGCGACTGCGTGTATTTCACAAAACCACTTTGATCGAATTCCAAGGTACTCTATTAACTATCTAACTCACTTTTGATTTGAATGTTTTGTTTATATTATTCGATTATTGGGATACACTTTTTTGATCGTCTGATTTATGTTACTATGAAGATCTTGATTGCATATAGCCATTGATCCTCTTTATTGAACTCTAGAGTGGATATTAAAGCTACTCAATTGGAAGATTAGGTTTTTTCTCACTCTTTATGATGAAGTATCAGTTGATCTCTTATGGGTGTTTCTGGGCATAATTAGGGTTTGGTTTATTCTAAATAAATCGTATTTTTTGATTTTGGTATTTCACAGTTGATATGTTTCAAATTCGAAAGCAACAGATATTGTTGGTCGTTTATCCCTGAAACATGTGGTTTGGATGCTTATTGCAATACCAAGTGTAGTTATCGAATCAAACATCGTTGACAGTTGATGCCTGAAGATGAATTTATTCTTTTTCATTTATTTGCTTTTATATCTGTATAAATGTATATTATCACAGAACCCTAACAACTTGTCTCGAATCTTTACGTTAGTGGTGACAATTTCAACACATTTACTTACAAATAGTTTAAGTTTTTTAACCTCAAATGGGCCTAACTAGACGAATTAGCTAAAAGGAGGAGCGGTTGAAATTTGAACGGGTTAAACAGATTGAGAGTCATAGAAGTCTAATTAATGTATACAACGCCCTAAATTGAATCAAAGATCTAGATTTTTATTGGAGTGACATGGTAGTGCATAAAATGTTCATATTTATAATTTTTTTAAACGTAGACAAATGTATTTGCTAGTAAACCAACTTGACTTGACGTGTACCATACTCGTTTTAATTTGCGTGAACTATGGATTTTGCTGATCTTTACCTTTTTATCTGCTAGCTTGAAATACAATGGGAAAGGATGCGAAGGGCGGAAAAGGTAAAGGAAAACAGGCAGGTGGGAGTGAGGATAGTGGTGCAAAAGGAAAAGGCAAAGGTGGAAAGGCTGCTGATGGCCTTGGCACCTGCACATATGTAAAAGGTTTCATCTTCATATTGCTGTTTTTTTTTCTTTCTTAAATAATGTTGTTATATCGTATATAATATATAACGCGTGTAATTTTGTTCCGAGTTTGATCACAGCAAGACATATCTTGTGTGAAAAGCAAGGTAAAATCAATGAAGCATACAAGAAGCTGCAAGATGGATGGCTTAGCAATGGAGATAAAGTCCCTCCAGCTGAGTTCGCAAAGGTAATTCTTCATTTTATGAGGTCATTCCTTTTTATTTCTTGAAACTTTTTTCCTTTTGTCATTAGTTTGTTATTATTATTATTACTGGGATCAGGAAAAATGTAGCTTGCGCTAGGTAGGTGGTCTTCAAGGGGGTTAAAGGCAGCAAACCAGTGGAAGCTGGATTTAAGCCTCAAGGGGGTTAAAGGCAGCAAACCAGTGGAAGCTGGATTCAAGCCTAAGACCTCTACTATAGGGACTTAAGCATTTACCACTGTGCCATCCCCTTGAAGGTTCATTGATTTATTATTATTGTTATGCATAGCAGTGTTTGAGGTATTAAACATACAATTTTTGGTTTTCTTGTCGAAAAAAAATGAAGAGATGAAAATTTTTAAGTTTAAAGAGAATTTTATGATGGTTTTGCAGATTGCGGCTGAATATTCAGAATGCCCATCAGCAAAGAAAGGTGGAGACCTAGGATGGTTTCCGCGTGGGAAAATGGCTGGACCATTTCAAGAGGTTGCTTTTAACACAGTTGTTGGAGCTACCAGTCCACCCTTCAAATCAACGTGAGCTTACATACATGCAACTCTTCTTATTTAATTTTCCTTCCTAGTTTGCCACTTTAATCCTCTTCTCTGATTTTAGCACAAAATGTTTAAGAGATCAAATGAAAGAAATATTAGCTAAAAATATGGTCAAACAGGTTGAAAGTCGCTCAAAACTTCAACTCTAGGCATATGACTTCCTAAATTATTATTTTTTAATAAATAGCTTATTATTGTTATTAGTGTAGTTTTTATAATCATTTTTAAAACACTGATTGACCGGATTTTGATGCATACAAAAAATATCCAGTCCGTTTGACATGGCCATTTTGCCATTTCGAATGTTGGAGTTCCTTTGTATTTTCATGTACATAACTGAACGCACATGTTTGTAATGGTGCAGACATGGGTATCACATCATCTTGGCCGAAGGCGGAAGAATTAGACCATAAGCAGGTTAATGTTATTGTCGTGACGATCAAATAAAGTGAAATGGTGTATGATCCCTTGGAGTATTTTGTCTCTTGAACATACGAAACACTATCTGAATGTATCTTTATTTGGTCATGAAAGTGGTTTTTGTTGCCTTTTGTATTCTCCTATAAGGTCCCAAATTCAATTCTTGACAGTCGCTAAAAGCTTTAGCTGATCAACCATGTAACTTTTTTTATTAGGCTTCAATTAGGGGCCTAATCATCTTCAAGTATGATATGGTTTCAGTGCTCCGCAGTTGATAAACAGTTACTGGATGATTGAAAGCAAGCCTGAAAATTTAATGGATGTCGTGGTAGTGACCCGAATGGGTTTTACAGAATTCCCTGTGTATGTACCACCACCTACTGGTTGCAACGAGATCACCTTGGCAGTCACTATGCGCATTGGCCCCACCCGCTGCTGTGACTAGCCTTCAAAAAAACGAAGATAATGCAATTAACTTAGCGGCCCACTTTCGGCCCTAGTGACCACATTTCATTATTTGATCCGTCGCTTATAACATCTTGAAATTGTGATTCATCGAGTAGTCACCACCTGGGTCGCGTTATGGAGAAGAGATACTAGAGGTTTGCATGATATTGTAGGTTTGGAAAGTAAGGAAGTTTAAAGTATATAGTTTTAACTAATAACTTCTCATCGATGTCTAAGCTAGTACTAACACAAATTTAAAGAAAAAACAACGTAAAACTTAAAGTTATCTTATATTTTCATACAACCGAAGAATGAAAAAGGTTCTTTAAACTTCTCTCATTGTAAGCCAATACTAGAAAAAAAGAGAAGTTAGATGAAGTCATTTATCAAAGCACAATACTTTAAAGACAAAGATCAAATACATCTGAAATGGATTAGAAATGTGTTGATAATTGTTTTATTAAATAAAAATATCTCATCTCTCTTCTCTTCAATTTTGACTAACAAGATTCTCATGATTAAACATAGCTTCCGGTACTAACTCTTGTTGTCATGTAGGCTGTAGCTAAAAAAATATTATACTTAATTAAACATCTTATCTAATCTAATAATAATATTATTAGATAATCTTGGTCCCATGCTCACAGCTCATTTTCGCTTTATCCGCAAGCCAATGACCTACCATCTTAGATAAGCAACCCCCTTTCTATCCGACACGTGTCAATTCTATAGTCTTTGAATCCATTCTAACATTCACCCACCACTCTCTTTCGTCTTTTTGATTTTAAGGATCAATCTACAAAGAATTGCGGCTGATTCTCTGAAGATCGCTCCTTGCCCACCAACTGTTTGATAAAAAGCAACACCCACAAGAGAATAAGAATGACAACTGCTTCTTTGAGCCCATCAACCCTCCTGCAATCACAGATCAATGGGGTTAACAAGCTCCTGAAACCCTCTATCTTTCAACCCAATCTCTTACTTACACAAGGTGAAAATCCCTTGTCAAGATTTTGAGGTTTTGTGTAGTATGTGAGAATTTCTCACTGAATTCCGAGAGTTGAGTGTGTGTTTCTTGAATTTTGAGCAAAATGATTGAAATATTTTGTGGGTTCGTTTGGATAGTGTTTACTCATGCTGTTATGTTGTGTTCTTGAAGGAAATGGTTGTGCTTTTTGATCAATATGAGGAATTCCTCATTTCTCCTTTTGCAGACTACTTGATTTTGTAAAGAAATAACATAAAGATTGACTTATTTTCTTTCATGCAATGAGAGAAGAGATTGTTGTTTCTTATTCCCTGGATCTTGATTGAATTGGCTTTAAGAATGTAGCAAATAACAAATTGAAATGTTTTGTTTATCTGGCTCTGTTTGAACTGTTAGATAAATGCAAGGGAAACTGTATTCTCGTGTATTGTAATTCAAATCTCTAATGTAGATTCTGTATTTTTATATTTGTGAATCTAGGAGAGCAATTAGCACCATCGTGAAGGCTTCTCGGGTTGATAAGTTCTCTAAGAGTGATATCATTGTCTCTCCATCGATTCTCTCTGCAAACTTTTCAAGGTTGGAGAACAGGTAATATTCTTTGTTTACTAATCTTGTTGCCAAAGAATATGTTTATGCATTTGTTATAGAGCTAATTGCAGATAATACTTGAAGCATTCTGGTTTTTTTATCATCATTTTCCTCTTCTTTTATGTTGTCAAGCCTTAGGATCACTAACTGATCTCTTCTGTTAAAACTTTTTTTATAGGTTAAAGATGTTGAGGTTGCTGGGTGTGACTGGATACACGTTGACGTAATGGATGGACGTTTTGTTCCAAATATAACTATTGGACCGCTCGTTGTGGATGCATTGAGGCCAGTGACAGACCTCCCATTGGACGTGCATCTGGTACTTTTTATCTAATTGCTTAAATATTTAGTTTGCATAGAGCATGTTTGATGGAACTATTTTCTAATGAAAAGTTGAATTTATGGCAGATGATTGTTGAACCTGAGCAACGAGTGCCTGATTTCATAAAAGCTGGAGCAGACATTGTCAGTGTACATTGTGAACAATCTTCCACTATCCATTTACACCGTACACTTAATCAAGTAAGATTTTCCATGTGTAAGTTTTCTTGTGGCTCTGGTTGCAAATATTATTGTAAATTGTTGTGTACACTTTTAATGTGCTTATTTATCCAGATTAAAAGTCTTGGAGCCAAAGCCGGAGTCGTTCTAAACCCTGCTACACCATTGTCCACGATTGAATATGTCCTTGATGGTAGGTTGTTTTTTTCTACTCTTTCCAATTTCTCTTGTAAAATAGTAATTTTCAGAGAAAAACTTTGTGATGAGCATTGGCTTGAAGTTGGAGTAGCTGAACAAGATTCTTAAAGCAAATTGTGTGAAAATGATCTTCAAGAAGGAGATAAACAGTGTTATCGAGTTACAAAAATAATTTTGCATAGGTTAAATTCTTGTAAAGGTATATATACCCTTCAATGTTTTCCCCCTCATGGAAATAGTCACCAACTTTTTTTTTCGCTATAATTACAACATTTTCCGGCTTGTGCTTATGTCATGATTTGTTATCTAATTTTTTTGGTAAATTTTCATATTAAAGTCACTGCAGTATGTTGATGTCAGTGCATTTAGTCAAATAATATTGTCTGTCTTGAAGATTTTATTAATATTCAAATATTGAAAATTTCATATGATCAATGGAGTATAGTGTTCTCATTAAACAGTGGTCGATCTGGTGTTAATTATGTCCGTAAATCCTGGATTTGGTGGTCAAAGCTTCATTGAGAGCCAGGTGAAGAAGATATCAGACTTGAGGAGAATGTGCGTGGAGAAGGTAATTTTTTGTTCTCGTTCTTATGCTCTAATAAGACCCTAAATTTACATGATTACATGCTGACGTTTTTCATTGTGCTTAACAGGGTGTTAACCCATGGATCGAAGTAGATGGTGGAGTTACTCCCGCGAATGCATACAAGGTATATCATTTCATGACCATGGGAATTATAGGTGGCAGTTTTGACCAGTAGGTCAATTTGGGTTTTGTTTCATCTCAAACATGTCAAAGTAAAAAAATTAGCTGAAAGGGGAAATGTCAAATGGTCAAAGAAGTTTGGAAGTTGCCCAAACTCTGTTTTCGGTGCATACAATCAACTAAATCAATCTTATGAAAGATTATTATTGTAATAAACACAATAACGATATATAGAATTTTTTTAAATATTGCAGACAAGACGTCTCATTTTAAAATCCACCTCTACTAGAAATAATCATAAAAAACTTAGTCAAGTGGTATATATGTGTTGGCAGGTTATCGAGGCTGGGGCCAATGCTTTGGTTGCCGGTTCTGCTGTTTTTGGAGCTAAAGATTACGCTGAAGGTAACTGAAACTCAAATATTTTGAAATGTGGATCTTTATTCATCTGTCTCACCCATTCCTCTATGCAATCCAATTTTTTCTACAGCAATAAAAGGTATCAAAAGCAGTGTAAGACCTGTGGCGGTTCCTGCATAGAACTGGTCAAGTACAGATGTGATTTCAGCACTCATCATCTCTGTAAGAAACTTCTTTTTTTTCTTCTAAAACTGAAACATATTTGAAGTAATTTAGTTTGATCAAATTCTTGTTTGAATATCTACCTACCGAAAATTTATAAGATAAAGAGGGAGATCATGTGTGATAAGATAATAAACTAATAATCTTATAAACTTGTATTCTGAGTTACACACACTAAGGTTTCCGAGGGAAACTCTAGGTTTGTGACCATCACATGGTATTTGGATTTTCTGTTTCTGCTTTGAAAGTTAGTCAGGTTGTATAGCTTTTCTAAATAAGCAAGAGCTGTTTGGCGCTTTAAATTTAAAACGCTCCTCAAATTTGTAAAACTCTGAAAAGTTAGTTGCAAAAATTGGGTTTGGGGAGCCTCTTTTAAAAGTATTTTATTTGACACCATTTTCTTCTTGTAGCAATGTGGGTTTGAAGATTTTTCTTCTAAACTCATTGTAGTTTATGTTTTTTTTTCCTACTTTTTCACACAACGTGGATGAGAATTTTACAATTTTGATGGAAAAAAATGATCATGAAAATTTATTGAACAATTCTGGCAAAAGAATAATTTCATCTAAATTGTTTAATTAAAAAGGCCAGAATTAATTTTTCACTTACGAACCTGAAATAGGTTGACCTGCTGTGTGAAGAGTAGTTAGGTAATTTTACATTACCTCATTAGGTTTGTTTTCTTGCGGTTACGAAAGCCCCTCCCCTAATTTGATCATCATGAGCAATTGAGCATAACAAATCAAAGAATCAGAAACCCATATTATATTTAGTTTTTGTCAAGCACTCTAGATGTTATCACAATAAGGTGATACATGCACAAATCCCCTAGCCTATATTTCATTTATCCAATCCATTACTTCTGTAACAGCTTTGTTGCAGTTTTTAAGTAAATGACCCAATCCTGAAAATTTGTTTATTGATGATCTTGGAAGTTGTAACATGTTCTTGTTATTTTAAACTATGCATCTGCAGCTTGGAGGATTCAATGGCTAATCTTTGCGGTTTCTTGCTGTGTAACATTCACCATTCGCTGAACAATGTACAAATAAGGTCTATCTAACGGAAGGTACCTTTGTAGTGTGGATTCATACATAAGCGTAAATAAGTTTTGTTTATTGCATCTTAGTTCGTGTTTGAATGAAAAAAAACAGTATTATATCAATCAGTGTGTCGAAACTTGATTGTATGATTGTAACAATTAACAACCCATTGTGGTTGTCTTGTTCTCAAGTATAAAAGTTACTTTTACATATCTATCGATGGAATAATAAACGAAAGTAGTTGTAGCTAAAAGAGTGTAAACGAGTGCCAAAATTCAAATGGTAACTATAGTCTGTTAGTGTAAAAAGGCCATTTAACTTCATCAGGAACTAACTATTTAGTTTGTTTTGGGGGAGCTCCTGACCCGAGCATATCCCATGTATCCAAGTACTTCTCATTTGTTCAACAAAATTCACCAAAAAATTCTGCAAAGATAAGTTATGAAAAAAAAAAAAAAACTGGAAAAATCAAAACCTGCAAAATTTGGAACATATATTTTTACACTAATAAATAGAGAGAGGATAGTAAGTAGGTGGTCCATTGTATAAGTCATAATACTTGGTTCATGAAATTATACTTAAGGTCTATTGTGTTTTTTTTATAATACTTGGTTCATGAAATTATACTTATGAAATGTTGGAAGACCATAATCAAGACAATCCTAAATCAACTAGATTAATTTTAATTAGTAAGAAGAATATAAAAGTCAAAATAGAAAAAGTCAAAGGTGTAAATTAGGCGGGAATTAAAGGGTTAATTGTGTTAGTTATAGTAGTTCGTAACAGCCATTGTATGGGTATAAATACCCTACTTGTATGTCGAATTATGTGGAAGAACAGAGTATTATGTGTTTAACTTTGTACTTGTTGACCCTGTTTACCCACCGGGTCACTGCACTTCTGTGCATACCCTTGATGTGTTCATCCACCATGATTGATCCTAATCTATGATCCGAAGGGGCCTCAACATGGAAGCTCATGCCTGAGATATGCATAAATGAATTGAATCAAATCTTCTTCCTCAAAGTTCTTGTTTAGTGTTTTCTATTTTGAATACCAACAGATAACAAGATAAGATAGGTATTCAACTGTGTCTGCGTAAGGGATTAGTTCTAGAACTTGTCATGTGCCTACTGTTGGATCTATATGTCCAAATCGCAACAAATATCAATATGGATATAATTTTATGATGATATAAGGGTCACAAGTTACCTACATTGAATCATGTGAATAGTATTCTTTATCGGTGGTTTTTAAGGTTTGTGTGGTATGTTGATTATGCTAGTTTATGTCCTTTTGATTTTACACCAAACAAATGTTAACAATGCTTTTGTACCAATTATGGGTGTTGATGTATATAGAGATATTTATAATGATTTTTCACACAATTGAGTTTTACTTTAAAGAAACGATTATCATTTTTAGACTAACTACACATAATAGGCAAGTGCACCTATAGTATAGTATATAGCTTGATGTAAAACCGAGTATCGATTCGTGACATAATGACTCCCATTGAGTTTGGATTTGCGAATATTATAATTAGCTAAAATGAATAGCAATTTATACTAACAAAGCAAAAAAAATAAAGATGGAGATACACAAGCAATTAATGATACCACTTGGACTTCGACTCTAATTAGCATAGATATAACAACTAGCACAAACTTGATGTGAGATTATTTTTTGCAAAAGCCTAAACCCTTGTCAAATATCTAGACATATCACTATTTGAAAATATAGAACGACAAACATACATTAGTCATCTAAAGATATGCCATGAGTAACTAATGATACAATTATGTTAATATTAAAGATGAACTAAACTCTAGTTATGGTTATCTAACTGCACAATTTTTGAAAGTTAACACGATAAACACATGACAATAAAACAATAATTACCCTTCAACTAATGAACATCAAACCACTATTACAAATCAATTCATAACCTATAACAAGAGAGATTTATGACAAACACCATAATCTTTTCAAAAAAGCATAAGGATGTACATTTATCCAATTTTTCTAAACATTCAAACTTTATTCCCATCCTAGTCCATTGTCACAATTATATACAAAAGATGCAATCATACGCATAAGTCTTGTAAAAAAATATTTTTTCCACATAACATGTTATAATGCCCACAAGATTAAACATTCTATCAAACTAGAACAAATACATAACCATTAAAGAATAATCAAGTTTCATCATGATATCAACATAAACAACATCAAAAATCATGTACAAGTTGTTAAATCATATAAGTTTCAACAACTCTAAGTGATAATATGAGTTTAGCCTACGAGGCTTACAAAACACACACACATAAACTCAAGAACATGAAATAACTCATAGTAGATCTGGAGGATTCAAAACAATTAGAGAGGAAATTTATTGGGTGATGTTAGATCCTTCTTGAAAATGTGATATCTTCAATCTTTTTCTTCAAATCTCCTAAAACTCTTGAAAATACCCAAAATCACCTAAGGGTTTAAGGGAGGCTATGGTTTGAAAGAAATGAAGTTATGTTAAAAAAAGCCCCCCCCCCCCCCCCCCCCCCGTGGGTATAACCACTTTTGGTTCAAATATGGCCATATCCAGAAACATATGACCATATTGAGCTTTAGAAATGAGCTACTTGAAGTTTGACAACTGATATAGGTATATTCAGTTTTGATATGGTAATATCAACGAGTCTCCTTTAGCAATTATAAAATCCAAAAAACACAAATAAGTGTCTATATAAATAAATTTTATAACAAAAATGACTTACAATACAAAGAAATATGTATCGTATACATATATAAGTATTAACAGATAAACTACTTCAAAGCATAAAGTATAAGCAGATTACCCATTATGGGGATGGATCTAAGAAAACCACATTGTTATATGATTTAAAAGCCATAGTGAGTCCCACTAAAGCATAAGTTACAAGTATTTCAAGCATGTTTTATTTTGTCTTTTAGTGCATGTTTTTATTTTATTTTTGTCCCCTTAAGTTATCAATATATACATTTTACACCTTTTAGTTATGTGTTTATTTTATTGCACAAAGTACAAGTGTTTAATGCATATTTTATTTCTCTTTTAGTGCTTGTTTTTTTTGGTCCTTCTGGCCAATAGTTTACCAATATATACTTTATACCCTTTATTTATGTGTTTGTTTTTCTTAGCAAATTCATAGATATTTATTTTTTCGTATTCCTATTATAAGCTTTAAAATTTAATATTTTCTATTTTGAAAATATGTCGTGCAACATGTCTATTATTATATACTTTTCGATGTAATTTTATTTAAAACGTTGTTGTGCGTTATAATATACAGGCTATCGAAACACAAATATGTAAGTCGTTCAAGTTGATTAATTCTTTTATTTTTTTTAATTTCTTTTACTCTTCATCCTTCAACTTTTTAATTGTGATGTTTTCGTAAACTTCAATTTTGTTTTTATTTTTATATAAAGTTTAAATTGTTATCAACGATATAGTAATCATTTCTCTTATATAAATTTGGGTATACTATCAACGCCCTTATAACTCTAGGATTTGCGGTAACATTTCAATGTTAGTTGATTGCATGGTCTTATGCCTTTCGCCTCTTCAACTAACATGTTTGCTGTAACGTTTCAATATTAGTTTTGCATGGTTTTACGCCCCAGGCCCCTTTCAACTCATAGGTTTACTACAATGTTTCTACGTTAGTTTTTTCATGATTTTACACCCCACCTTCTTTAACGTGTGAGTTCGTAATAATGTTTGAAATTTAGTTGTTTATTTACTCCCCGCAACGCGGGGGTCTCTTACTAGTTGTTATATGAAAACTACAGATACCAATGAAACCTATATGATAATTATAGATTTTATTATCACTACCCTTTCTATAGATATGTGTGTGTGTGTATAAATAGGGGTATGGGTCAAATGAAAACTGTAACATAGTTTTACATATACGTCACATAGATTACGTATACGTAACCAGTTTTCATTCGAAATAGTGTTACGTATATGTAAGACTCTTCATTCTCATATTTATGTTCAACATATATGTAACAAACACTTAAGGACAAAATTTATATGTAACAAACATCATCACCAAAGCCTGACCACCACTACCATCATCATAAAAAACTCATCATCATAAAAAATACTCATCATCATCATGCCTGCTTGGCATCACCACCACCACCACACCACCACTTCTCCACCACCACCACTGGTTACACCTTCTTGCACTTTCTTGTTTACGACTTCTTGCATTTTCTTGTTTACGAACGCATCATCATGAAATCACCACCTCTTCATCTAATCATCTTTTTGTTTACAATTGAAAACCCATCACAACATTAGTTTCCCCATGGCACCACTGTAAGGCCCCGTTCCCGGGACGCTTACAGCTGGTCGATCATCGCACATAAAACATACATTCTCATTTATCTTAAGTAAACATTGCAGCGGAAACATTCAAAAATGACATTTCATTTCATTATGAAGGCTTTTGCAAAATAATACATCGTTATTCAGTTATAAAATAAATTGTTGCATTACATCACAAAAGCATTATATGAATGGATGCCATCCAAAAGAGCTGAGTAGCCGCCCCGTGCCATCCTCAGCAACCATTACCTGCCAACTGGAAACACATAAAAGTCAGCGTTGCTGAGTGAGTTCTAGTTTTATAATAAAACATACTTTTCTTTCGTTAAAACCGTTCTTTACTTTCATGCGATCATACATCCTATATACACATAGATAATATCATTATTATCTTCATCATTCATTAATTCATTCTTTAACTTTCGTTCATTCATCGCACATCCTTATCATTCACATTCTGTCATCATTACCTCGTTCCTTTCCATCAAACCATAAACCTTACCCTTCTGTTTCCTGGTACTGGACCTAGGCCTATCATAGACCTTCTATAATGGTGCAACGCACCTCTGGCCACAATACCTAAGGTAAAGTTTAGGTGTACCATTGCCATGTGCAATACCCATCTGTTCCTGGTACTGGACCTAGGCCTATCATAGACCTTCTATAACGATGCACCACACCTCTGGCCATAGTACCTAAGGTATGCAACAATGGTTCTATACAAATGGTCAATCACAGTGTCAAGCTTTACCCTCTTCATGGCACACAACCACGATTACTGAGGTCGAATGACAAGGATCCCGTTTCGAGTCGGTTGTGACAATAGGGTCACTCACTTCAAACATTTGCTTGCAAGCCTTTCTTACTTTCATTCATTATTAATGCATGCATTCTTTCATCACGTTCCTCTTTTCATTATTTTCATTTTACGTTACATAATACTTTTCATTCATTCATAAACATTCAACGTGAAGCCACGGGAAAACAATCGTACATAATAGGAACGTAAACATAAACATATACATACCAAGTCATCGCCATACAAGGCACCATCACACATACACAACATACATCATATATACACATGCAACACCATCATGCCTAACATTGTCACACCCCCGCTAATAGCGGAAACACGGGGAATGTGAGCTAGACGGGATCGTCATAACACATGGTATATGATAGAGTAGCAATAAAAATATGATGACAAGCGTGTCATGACGACACCCGAACACAAATGGAGACTTGTGTCGTGTATAATCAAAGTTCACGACAGCATAGCCATAAGCACATCATAAATGATCATATAAGCATTAAGGGCAACTTGTAATGTAAATTCCCACAACTCGGGAACAAGTATACAAAAGGCCATGTTCAAGCTTTACAAGAGTAATGATTACAAAATGTATCCTAGGGTCTCCTCTAAAAGGCAACACTCCTAGATCTTCAATTATCATGATCACCTGAAAAGAAATGCTCAAAGAGGTCAACATAATTGTTGGTGAGCTTCGCAGGTTTTAAGTAATAGAAGATGTTAAGATGAAACAGTGAGTAAGTTTAATAAAGTTACCGCGACTACACTTATGTATAGGTGGTTTTACTAGTTATAAATAGCTACAGCCAAGCCTATTCATCGTTCCACCCGGGAATTGATGGCTGTAAAGATAGCATTTCCAAAGCGTAATAGTTTATAAATGACGTAGCAAGATCCACACAGCGCATACGTATAGTTTATAACCAAACCAGTCCTTAGGTCCCATAACCGGGATTAATGGTTATGTGAAAAGGTTTTCCATAGCATAATAAGTTTAATATGACGTAGCAAGATCCACACAGCGCATACGTTAAGGTTACAACCAAACCAATCCTTAGGTCCCAATTACCAGGATTAATGGTTGTAGTGGATGATCGGCTTAGAAGAACCACACAGAAGAACCACACAGAAGAGCCACACAGCCGAGAGCATCCAAGGTCAATGGCATCCAAAGGTAACATCAATCAACAAATACATCAAGTAGCAGTGCATAGTAGGGTGATACCACTAAGTCATACATAGGGGTAACATAGCACATAGTTCAAGTTCACATAGCAGCAATCACAAGTTAAGCAAGTTAAGATACTCATAGAAGTAGTAGCCAACTTCCACTAAGGAAGGTGTCTGAAATCAAGTTATATAGGTGAACATTCTTTTCCCCCAAGTTGAAAATATTTAAAAAGGTTTTATAAGAGTAAAAGGGGCCACAAAACTCACTGAACAGATGATAGGCACATGTGATAATATTCCCAACGGTAGGATGCTATGAACAGTCAAACACCTATTGACAGTTACTGACAAGCATTAGTAACGAGCATAAAGCATAAGATGATGTCATAGATTCGGGCAGTTTCGGTTCGGTCGTGGGTAGTACACACACAAGCAGGCATACACGTATCCGACTAGGTTATTTTAAATAGTATGTGCCTGTTGATAGCGTTGACTTTAATCTTTGTGGTCAAGCTATGACACTTTATTAATGTTACCTTATCGTCGTAAGATCTCCGAAAAGGGGATCCATACACACACACATCATCAGTCATACAACAGGGCCGGACGCACGACTCAATCCTTCCTTCGTACGAATGGACCTTCAGTCGTACGAATCAGCTTCATTCGTACGATTGAACCTTCATTCATGCGACTAAGCATTCAGTCGTACCATGCAAGACCCAATCATACGACTCAACCCCCATACACACGATTGAACCTTCATTCGCACGAATCAGCTTCATTCGTGCGATTGAACTTTCATTCATGCGATTGGACTTTCAGTCGTACGACTCACGCACAATCGCACACAATGTCATTCGCACTGACTCATTTGCACACACATTCAATCGCACACACATTCATTCGCACAGACTCATTCGCACACACATTCATTCGCACAGACTCATTTGCATGACTCACGTGCGATTTGGCCAACCGCACGACTCAGTCGCACGACGCACTCATACGCCTAACCCAGTCGCACGATGCACCCCAGTTGCACGGTTCAGTCGGCCGAATGGCCCAGTCGCCCTGCACAGCAGATCGCGACTGCTGAGACTTCGAGCAGCGTCCAGATGCTCCGGGCGGGGTTTCACACACTAAGAACTTCCAGAACTCATATCCTAACATGTCTAGACAAGAAGCACACTCAAAAACACAACATGCAAGCCCACACGACCTCATGTGCTCGGATGGACCCGAGCACCCGAAACCCTAGAAAATGCAGCAGCTAAATCGAGCTAAAAACGAGGTAAGCGAGGTTATCTACCTGCTAGGAACGAGTATACACGATGACACTCAAGTTTTGACGACGAAAATGCAACAAACGGACCCGATTTCGGTGCTAGTTCGAGAGAGAGTGAAGAAGATGAAGAAGAAGCGATGAAGATGAAGATGGTGTGAAGAATGGCTGGGAAATGGGTATTTATACCCAGCCTAGTTTCTTAAAATGTCAAGTTTAGTCCCCGCACTTTGCCCCCGGGTTCCCAAATTTTGTTTCGGTTGAAAACGTTATTTATTAGTCTTGTTTTTATTAATGATAAAACGTCGTTAATGTTATTTACAAGTTAAAAATGGTTTTATACGTGACAATAGTTTTTATATAAAAATGGCGCGTTTAGTGTTAACGGGGCAAATCTCAGTTAAGATTTCAAGACGACGATGATTAAGCTACGATAGCACACACATATAAGGTTAACTAAGAAACTAAACAGGCATAATATCCACATAGATGGGTTATAAGGGTGAGGAATGACCGACAACAAAACTAACAGATTACGTCGATAGACGGACCTTTGGTGACGGATGTCACAGTATCCCCCAGTTGAGGGAATTTCGTCCCGAAATTCAACTGGTGCTAGGTCCAAGGGCGTCATCCTCGAACAGGTGTGGATATTTGAGTCTCATCTGATCTTCACGTTCCCATGTAAACTCTGGCCCTCGTTTGGAATTCCATCTTATACGAATCTATACGGTATCTTGCTGCATCTTGCTGCACCTCACTTTTTGAACTTTCGGTCCATGACCTCAATAGGTTCCTCCACAAAATGGAGGCTTTCATCAATATTGATGTCCTCAATAGTACGTGAAGTGATTCGTCAGCTAAACACTTCTTGAGGTTCGATACATGGAAAGTATCATGTACACTGTTAAGCTCTTGTGGCAACCGTAATCGGTACGCCACCGGACCGATTCTTTCTGATCTCGAATGGTCCAACATATCTTGGGGCCAACTTCCCTTTCTTTCCAAACCGTACGACTCCTTTCCACGGAGAGACCTTAAGCAACACTCGATCCCCAATGTTAAACTCTAGTGGCTTCCGACGGTTGTCGGCATAGCTCTTTTGGCGGTCTCTAGCAGCTTTAAGTCGGTCCTTGATTTGGAAGATCTTATCGGTGGTTTCTTGAATGACTTCGGGACCTGTTAGCTGGCTTTTACCAACCTCGGCCCAACATACGGGCGATCTACATTTCCGTCCATACAATGCTTCAAACGGTGCATAACCAATACTAGTATGGTAACTGTTATTGTAGGAAAACTCGATCAGCGGTAGATGAGTATCCCAACTGCCACCAAAATCAATAACGCACACCCTCAGCATGTCCTCAAGCGTCTGTATCGTTCGTTCACTTTGGCCGTCTGTCTGGGGGTGATAGGCTGTACTCATATCTAATCGAGTGCCCATCGCTTTCTGTAACATCTGCCAAAATCGTGAAGTGAATCGACTGTCTCGGTCGGATATGATTGACACCGGCACCCCGTGCCGTGTCACGACCTCTTTGATGTACAACCTTGCCAGCTTATCCATTTTATAGTCTTCTCGTATAGGCAAGAAGTGAGTGGATTTTGTCATTCAATCCACCACGACCCATATCGAGTCGTGCCCACTTGGCGTTCTTGGGAGTTTGGTAATAAAATCCATAGTGATGTTCTCCCATTTCCACTCGGGAATTTCAGGTTGTTGCAATAATCCTGATGGTTTCTGGTGTTCAGCCTTGACCTTTGAACAAGTCAAGCATTTGCTCACATATATAGTAATATCTTTCTTCATACCTGGCCACCAGTACAACTCCTTCAGATCGTGGTACATCTTGTCTGCACCAGGATGAACAGAGTATCGAGTCTTGTGTGCTTCATCCAAGACTAGTGTACGTACACCTCCCCATCTGGGGACCCACATACGATCCACGAAGTAATGTACGCTGTCATACTTACGAGTCATTTGTTTATCCATCCCTCGAATTCTTCTCTCGCAAGGTTTTTTTCTTTCAAAGCCTCACTTTGCGCAATTTGAATCTGAGCCTTTAGATTGGTTTGAATAGTCAAACCTAGCGCTCGAGCACGTAATGGCTTCACGCGTTCTTTACGGCTTAAAGCATCAGCCACCACGTTAGCTTTCCCCGGATGATACCGGATTTCACAATCGTAGTCGCTAAGCAGTTCTACCCAGCGTCGCTGTCGCATGTTAAGTTCTTTCTGGTTCATGATGTGTTGAAGGCTCTTATGGTCTGTGTAGATGATACATTTGGTTCCATATAGATAATGCCTCCATATCTTGAGTGCAAACACTACGGCACCCAACTCCAAATCGTGAGTTGTGTAGTTCTTTTCATGCACCTTGAGTTGTCACGAAGCGTAAGCAATTACCTTATCTTTCTGCATTAGTACACAGCCCAAACCTTGATGTGAAGCATCGCAGTACACTACAAAATCGTCAGTTCCGTCTGGGAGGGACAATATCGGTGCGTTGCACAACTTCTCCTTCAATGTTTGGAACGCCTGTTCTTGTGCTTTCCCCAATCGAACTTCCTGTCTTTCTGAGTCAACAAAGTTAACGGTTGCGCGATCTTTGAAAAATTCACAATGAAGCGACGATAGTATCCGCCAATCCTAAGAATTGCCGTATTTCTTAGGGTGTTTGGGGAGTATCCCATTTCTCCACAGCTTCAATTTTACCGGGGTCCACATGAATTCCATTTTCGTTAACTACATGACCCAGAAACTTCACTTCTCGAAGCCAGAATTCACACTTCGAGAACTTGGCGAAAAGTTTCTATTCCTTCAATAGTTCTAGAATTGCTTGGAGGTGTTTTTCGTGATCCTCCTTCGAACGGGAGTAGATGAGTATGTCATCTATGAATACGATCACGAACTTATCCAGATAAGGCTTGCACACCCGATTTATTAAATCCATAAAGACAGCTGGCGCGTTGGTCAACCCGAACGGCATGACCAAGAACTCATAGTGCCCGTAACGAGTTCTAAATGCTGTTTTCGGAATATCGTCCTCGAATGCTCTTAGTTGATGATAACTAGATCGAAGATCGATCTTAGAGAATACGAGGCTCCTTGCAACTGATCGAACAGGTCGTCGATTCTAGGGAGAGGATACCGATTCTTCACGGTCAATTTGTTCAATTCTCTGTAGTCGATACACATACGGAACGACCCATCCTTCTTCTTGACAAATAACACCGGTGCTCCCCACGGTGAATGACTCAGTCGAATGAAACCCTTCTCCAGTAGTTCCTGTAGTTGGCTGGACAACTCTTGCATCTCTGAGGGTGCTAACCGATACGGTGTCTTAGCTACCGGCGTAGCTCCAGGAACCAGCTCTATATGGAATTCCACCTGTCGTGGAGGAGGCAATCCAGACAAATCATCAGGGAACACTTCCGGGTAATCCCGTACAATCGGAATGTCTGCCAATTTTGTCTCTTCTTCTTCTTTTCTACCACGTGAGCCAGAAAGGTGTAACACTGCTTTCGTAGACCTTGGCGTGCTTTCATGCAGGTGATAAGCTTCAAGTTCTTTCCTGGTCGCTCTCCTTGTATTCTGAGTACTTTCTCGTCTGACATGGGGATCCGCACTACTTTATCTCGGCAAACAATCTCGGCTCCATGCTTAGATAACCAATCCATTCCCACTATTACGTCAAAGCTCCCCAACTCAAAAGGTATCAAATCTATGTTGAAGACCTGGCCTTCCAATATTAGGGTGCAGTTCTTAATAATTTCCTCTGCCTGTTCAACCCTACCATTTGCCATTTCTACAGTAACTAGTTTCTAGTCTACTGACACTCAATCAAGCATTTGCACAAACTCAAATGATATAAAACTATTGTCCTGCCCTAGTATCAAACAGTACAGATGTGAAGTGGTTATTGAGTAAGTGCGTACCCGTGACAACGTTCGATCTTGACGGGCATCATTAGCTACAATGACGAAGGCACGACCCCGTGCAGCATTTCCTTGGTTTCCTTGGCCTTGATCACCTGCTATGGCCATTATCTGCTGTTGATTATTTCCTTGCTGACCCGGTGCCCTGTTCAGTCGGGGCATATTTTCTAAAGTGGCCGAGGCCTCCACACTCGTAACAAGCCCTGGCATTCCCAGCGGGGTTAACCGCGTTGATGGGTGCCACCAGGTTTTGTGCTACTCTACAGTCTCTTGCTTGATGCCCCGGGCGTCTGCAGTTCAAACACACCCGGCACGGCGTTGCTGGAGGATGGTGAAGATTGCACCTGTCACATCTCGGTGCGGCCCAACATATTCCTTCTTTCCTTGAGTCATGGCCACAAAGTTTCTGGTCGTTTTGGCCCTCTTATCAACTTTCCTGTACCGGACCGGCTCGATTCCCCAGCTTCCTTTCTTTTCTCTGCTCCCTTACCCAGTACCCCTGTTCTTATCATCTCATCAGTGAGAGCGCCAGGTTTCAGAATCGCGCTTTGAATTGTAGGAGGAGCAGCTGCAGTTACCATTGCCCGATTTGAGGCGCGAGTCCCTAAATGTACCTTTCAATCCTCTTGGATTCCGGAGTGACTAGGTGTGGAACTAGTCTAGCCAGCTCGTGGAATCGGTCAGTATAAGTTGCGTGCCCTGCCCCCACCATAGCATGATTCCAGAACTCATGCTCAAGCTTCTGCATCTCGTTGAGAGGGCAGTATTCCTCGGTAATCAAGGTTTTGAATTCGTCCCAGGTCATCTGCATCGCAGATTCCCATCCCCTAGCTTGAACCTGGGTGTTCTACCAGGTTAGTGCTCTGCCCTGCAGTGAGCACGTGACATACTTGATCCGCTGGCTGTCGAGGCATTCACTGATGTCGATCACAACCTCCATTTTCTCGAGCCATCTAGTCAGGGCTATCGCCCCACCTTTACCATCAAAATCCCGGGCTTACAGGCCACAAACTCCTTGTAATAACAACCCCGTTTGGCGTTAGCAGCCCCAGCTTCATTACCTGCTGTACCACCATTTCCAGTCTCCTGATTGCTTTCATTCCCAATCGGGTTCCCAGTGTCCTCGTTTTCATTACCACCGTCCCCGTGGGGGTGGTTTTGTTGTTGCAAAGCGTCGCTCACCTGAGCTACAATAGTTGGAATCAGGGCAGTCAATTGTTGAGCAATTAAGGCTGCCATATCAGGGTTTCCAGCCCCTTGGTTATTGCCAGAAGGGCCTTCATTTGCTATTGGAGGTCTACCCCTGCCTCTGCCTCTGCCCCTCGGGGCTTCACTTCCGCTACTATTACTGCGGGTAGATCTTCGAGGCGGCATGTTCTATTCATACAAGAGGCAACATATAAGCTTTAGTCACCTTAAGATACACAAGTACTTTGCTTATCAAATTCCAATGTTTCGTGTTCCAGTCAGTCAAGATCACCATGCAGCCCATTTTAAGCATATTCTCGGTATACCGGTGATGTTTATATATAGGGTTCCCTGCAGCGTTCCCACCACACCCACGATGTACCGAGAATGATGCCTAATCCGGTTACATGACATCCGACCTTCCTTCACATCATATCTATAATAATCCATCAAGTCAACTGAGCCCAAACATGTAATCACGTATAGTCTGGCGGAGGTTGTCTATCTCGCGTCCTTGAAAGGACTCAGACATATCCTCCTCGGGTCGGTCTCAGTATCTGAGGTCAAGCGCAATGTATGATCTGTGACGATCTTTTCGGGTCTAAATACCCGAATTTGGTTATGATAATTTGGCGCACAGAGGGAACGGAAGATCCAATAGGAAGCATCCCATAGGGTCGAGCACAAGGGCTCAAACACAAAGTAAAAGATCATATAACAGAAGGATAACCGACATGTAAGGAGGAACATATACACGAGATATACAAATGCACACAAGCTTAAGCATGCAAATCTACATGAAGGTTCCTAGGTTATAGTCTAGGTCAAGTGTATTGCCTAATTCTCTATAACCAATGGCTCTGATACCAGTCGGTCACACCCCCGCTAATAGCGGAAACACGGGGAATGTGAGCTAGACAAGATCGTCATAACACATGGTATATGATAGAGTAGCAATAAAAATATGATGACAAGCGTGTCATGACGACACCCGAACACAAATGGAGACTTGTGTCGTGTATAATCAAAGTTCGCGACAGCATAGCCATAAGCACATCAAAATGATCACATAAGCATTAAGGGCAACTTGTAATGTAAATTCCCATAACTCGGGAACAAGTATACAAAAGGCCATGTTCAAGCTTTACAAGAGTAATGATTACAAAATGTATCCTAGGGTCTCCTCTAAAAGGCAGCACTCCTAGATCTTCAATTATCATGATCACCTGAAAAGAAATGCTCAAAAAGGTCAACATAATTGTTGGTGAGCTTCACAGGTTTTAAGTAATAGAAGATGTTAAGATAAAACAGTGAGTAAGTTTAATAAAAGTTACCGCGACTACACTTATGTATAGGCGGTTTTACTAGTTATAAATAGCTACAGCCAAGCCTATTCATCGGTTCCACCCGGGAATTGATGGCTGTAAAGATAGCATTTCCAAAGCGTAAATAGTTTATAAATGACGTAGCAAGATCCACACAGCGCATACGTATAGTTTATAACCAAACCAGTCCTTAGGTCCCATAACCGGGATTAATGGTTATGTGAAAAGGTTTTCCATAGCATAATAAGTTTAATATGATGTAGCAAGATCCACACAACGCATACGTTAAGGTTACAACCAAACCAATCCTTAGGTCCCAATTACCGGGATTAATGGTGGTAATGGATGATCGGCTTAGAAGACCACACAAAGAACCACACAGAAGCCACACAGCCGAGAGCATCCAAGGTCAATGGCATCCACAGGTAACATCAATCAACACATAAGTCAGTATAGTAGGTGATACACTAAGTCATACATAGGGTAACATAGCACATAGTTCAAGTTCACATAGCAGCATCACAAGTTAAGCAAGTTAAGATACTCATAGAAGTAGTAGCCAACTTCCACTAAGGAAGGTGCCTGAAATCAAGTTTATAGGTGAGCATTCTTTTTCCCCCAAGTTGAAAATATTTAAAAGGTTTTATAAGAGTAAAAGGGGCCACAAAACTCACTGAACAGATGATAGGCACGTGTGATGAATATTCCCAACGGTAGGATGCTATGAACAGTCAAACACCTATTGACATGTACTGACAAGCATTAGTAACGAGCATAAAGCATAAGATGATGTCAATAGATTCGGGCAGTTTACGTTTGGTCGTGGGTAGTACACACACAAGCAGCCATACACGTATCAGACTAGGTTATTTTAAATAGTATGTGCCTGTTGATAGCGTTGACTTAATCTTCGTGGTCAAGCTATGACACTTATTAATGTTACCTTATCGTCGTAAGATCTCCGAAAAGGGATCCATACACACACACATCATCAGTCATACAACAGGACCGGACGCACGACTCAATCCTTCCTTCGTACGAATGGACCTTCGGTCGTACGAATCAGCTTCATTCGTACGATTAACCTTCATTCATGCGACTAAGCATTCAGTCGTACCATGCAAGACCCACATCATACGACTCAACCCCCATACACACGATTGAACCTTCATTCGCACGAATCAGCTTCATTCGTGCTTGAACTTTCATTCGTGCGATTGGACTTTCAGTCGTATGACTCACGCACGATCGCACACAATGTCATTCGCACAGACTCATTCGCACACACATTCAATCGCACAGATTCATTCGCACACACATTCATTCGCACAGACTCATTCGCACACACATTCATTCGCACAGACTCATTCGCATGACTCAGTCGTGCGATTTGCCCAACCGCACGGCTCAGTCGCACGACGCACTCATACGCCTAACCCAGTCGCACGACGCACCCCAGTCGCACGGTTCAGTCGGCCGAATGGCCCAGTCGCCCTGCACAGCAGATCGCGACTGCTGAGACTTCGAGCAGTGTCCAACTGCTCCGGGCGTGGGTTTCACACACCAAGAACTTCCAGAACTCTATCCTAACATGTCTAGACAAGAAGCACACTCAAAAACACAACATGCAAGCCCACACGACCTCATGTGCTCGGATGGACCCGAGCACCCGAAACCCTAAAAAACGCAGCAGCTAAATCGAGCTAAAAACGAGGTAAGCGAGGTTATCTACCTGCTAGGAACGAGTAACACGATGACACTCAAGATTTGACGACGAAAATGCAACAAACGGACCTGATTTCGGTGCTAGTTCGAGAGAGAGTGAAGAAGATGAAGAAGAAGCGATGAAGATGAAGATGGTGTGAAGAATGGCTGGGAAATGGGTATTTATACCCAGCCTAGTTTCTCAAAATGTCAAGTTAAGTCCCCGCACTTTGCCCCCGGGTTCCCAAATTTTGTTTCGGTTGAAAACTTATTATTAGTCTTGTTTTATTAATGATAAAACGTCGTTAATGTTATTTACAAGTTAAAAATGGTTTTATACGTGACAATAGTTTTTATATAAAATGGCGCGTTTAGTGTTAACGGGGCAAATCTCAGTTATGATTTCAAGACGATGATGATTTAAGCTACGATAGCACACACATAAGGTTAACTAAGCAACTAACAGGATAATATCACATAGATGGGTTATAAGGGTGAGGAATGACCGACAAGAAAACTAACAGATTACATCGATAGACGGGCCTTTGGTGACGGATGTCACAAACTACCCTCTAAGACCCCAACGATCATCTTAGTTGAACTTATAGGAACTTCCGCGTCAAAACTTACATCTGCACTTTCCTCCCGAAATTCAGAGATTAAACTATGCTTTTCCTCAGGTACACCAGCTTTATTTGGGCGTATGGGCACCCTTCAGTCGCATGGCCTCCTGGGGACTAAAACATCATGCGAATGGACCAATGCGGATGAACACCAATGCAGATGAACACCCCAATTGTGCGAATGGACCTCATGTGGATGAACGCAAATGCGGATGAGCACTTATGCGAATGGGCCCTCAGTCGCATGACTCCCATGCGACTGGCCCCCGCAAATGAATTTCAATCGTGCGAATGAACTCCAATCGCACTTCATTCGGCCGTATGGCCTCCAGTCGGTCGCCTAGCCCTAGCTGATGCAGAATGCAGTTCATCCTGAACCCAATCTGCCATTTTCGACCTCCAAGCTCATCCAAACCCATTCTAAGCCCAAATCAACCATCCTAAACCTTAGGAATGCATACCATAACACTATTCAAGCACACACAAGCCCGGAAACAAACTCCAAACGCATCACACGCAAACACATCCAAATGGGTCAAACACACACACACATAAAACGGGTTCAGATGTGTTCCAGCCCCAAAATCATTCAAAAACGTGTAAAAGAGGGGTCCTAGAACTCATACAAACAACATCGAGAAGTAGAAATTCGATTCGACCCACTACATGACGATTTTCACGCTCGAAACCAAGAAACGAAGCTTGGAACCCCTTTTTCTCACTCTCTTATCTGTTTGGCTGAATTTTGCAAGAATGGGGAGGGTGTGGGCTGCCCTCCCCCTTTTATACCCCCACTCATCCAAATTCTTCCCATTTTGACAAGTTTGGTCCCTCGACTTTGGACTTTATTTCTTTTCTTCTTTCGTCGGCTCCAAAGAAAATATCTGGGCGTTACAACCACCATTACCAAAGCCTAACCACCACCATCACCATCACTTACACTGCACTTCCTACCATTACACCACCATCACTAAAGCCTAACCACCACCATCACTATAACCTGCGTCTCTCCCAGTGTAGCACCACCATCAACATCGCTACACCACCACCATATAACCCCAAACCTGTGATATCCGTCACTCTCAGTCCGTCAATTAACCCAAAGCTCATAATCTCTTATAAAATAATAAATTGGTTTAGTGTAATATATTATTATCAATATTACTATTATTATTTACTGTTAATATCAATATTATGATTATTATAAATATTATTATTATTATTATTGTTATATATAATATCATTCTAGTAAAAACCTATCGAATTACGATCACGTTATCACAGATCTTGAACGCGCTAATATTATATTGCGTCACGTCACTACCCGTATGTATAATATCTTCAAGTTGGTTCATTAACGGTTACGTTTTAAAACTTGGGTTAATTAAAAGTAGTAATGAAAGGTTCGGGGTTCAAATTAAATATTTTTAAACTAAAAGGAATTAATTCTTATATAGTTTAGGGTCCTAAATATAAAATCTATTAATATATATATATATTATGTATGTATATTATATTATATATATGTATGTATGTATGTATGTATATATATATATGTATATGTATGTAAGGCCCCCTTTCCAGGGAAACCTCACTGCTGGTCATTCACAGCAAAACATAGATTTAAAGCAATCATTTACTCGTATATATATAATATATATGCAGCGGAAAAATATACTGTAATTCAACTCATTACAACGTAGTTAAATTAAATTATAAACATTGTCTTTAAACATCAAAACTATTTACTGTAATTCAACTCATTACAACGTAGTTAAATTAAATTATAAACATTGTCTTTAAACATCAAAACTATTTAAAAGTCCTTTTAAGCTTTTCTTCATCGGGGATGCCAGCCTTTGCGTGCCAAGAAGCTTCCATTCCATGCTCACATCCCATAAGCTCTAATTTTCACCTGTCAACTGATATGCATACAAAAGTCAGCTTCGCTGAGTGAATTCTAGTTTTACTTTGTAAATAACTTTTGTAAAGGTATTAGCTTTAGCAGTTGAAAATAGTCATCATCTATCAACCGTCATTACACACGGGCTATCACTTTATCGATACTTTATCATTACTTTTCATTTCTCGTTATTTATTCTCTTCTTTATCCGTCAATTCTCTGTCACTATCGGTGCCTAGGCTCGCCTAGGACTTTACCGACACGCCAATTAAGGACTTATTGTCGTACTCGATTAGGCCATTATTGTCATGCCAATTCAGGGCTTACAGACCTGCCTGTTCGAGCATTACTTTATCCACTTTATCCGGTGAGGGCACAACGAATGCAACCCTCCTTTAGCCATTGCTTGCAAGTCTTTACTTTATCCCTTGCCTGCAGGACTTTACTTGCAAGACTTTACTTTATCCAGGTACACATTATGGGCCCAATAACTTTTCTTTACGTTTCACTTTCATGTTTAAGTTATACATAATATAACACA